>JAODUO010000360.1:680000-692500 GCA_025642075.2 Ridgeia piscesae | reverse complement strand
CTTCATCTAGGCTTTCTACTAACTTAACACAAGAAGTGTAATGTCGAAAACGTCATAAATTGTTGTGTAAGTGGGCCAAACCACCATTTGTAAACTGAGACATTACAAACACCTAGATACGTCGGACTGGCTGATGTTTCATTCCTATGAAAATGCCCCAATGCTGCTCCAGCCCCGAACAACCATAGGTGAATATGGTAGACATTATTGTGTGTTGCGTTATCACAAAGACAATATTTCACAACACTTTGACACAATGATGAATGTGTCTGAACCAGAGGCGAATATTATCTGTACAGTACAGATGACAAATTGCTGGAATATTGTAGGCAGCGGAAAATTAGTGTGCATGCGCGCAGAACGTTCGACGATTAAGCCACCTGTTACAAGGTATTATCATACAATCACTATCATGAAAGTGTGAACACCCATCAACATGTCATGCGTATTCTGACACGGAACAAAGCAGAAGATTCGTTTTTAAGTACGCCGTACTGAATGCATGGGACATCTGTGTCGCCTTAGATGTATGCGATGTGTTTCGGAGTCCTGTGCACTGTTCTACAGGTTAATGCATCGAACCGACGCAATGTTTATGAGCGGCGACGGCTTTTATGACGTGGTAAGGTTGCCAAGTAGCTGACCGCAGGAATGCAGTAGTGATAAATATATCTTTTGTAGCCCGATATCATGTAATCTACGACATGTTGCATGTGTATTTGTCGTGACATTTGAATGGACATTTGGTGATTCACCCGCGAAAACATTAACTACCGTCGTGAACAGTATCTTATGGTCATTCAAGGGCGCAGGTATTTATTGAAATCAGCCATCTATGTTGAACGACTACAAACAGGGAAGTCTCGTTTTGGTACGGGCAATGAAGCGAAGTCTCTTTCTGGCAAAAATGTCACACACCAAATGATTTTTGTTTAGGAAAGTTGGATGTGGCACAGTTATATATATATATATATATATATATATATATATATATATATATATATATATATATATATATATATATATCATATGCCTTATATATAACTAATCAGACATGAGGGAGATATGTACTGGTAGTGCACATCTCCGTGTCTTTTTACTATACATATTTAAGTATGATGGCAACTGTTTAGCTTTGACAATATGTTGTTGCCGACATTCACAAACCTTCGCTAGTCAATAGTTTGGACATGCATATTTAGCAAACTGACAAAAAACGGCGACAACCTACGTAAAAAGAATTACCTGTTTTGTGAAGCTATACGTTTAATGTATTTAATTTTATATGTTTTTCCTCTTTAATAAATGATGTGAAACGTAGCATCACACACACGCACGCACGCACGCACACACACGCACGCACGCACGCACGCACACACGCACACAAAAAGTTGCAGGTCAGGCACCAAGACAGGAACACAGACTACACGACTATTTACTCGTTCACACTAAGGACCGTCACAGCACCAGTTACCGTAGTAATACCATCTTACTATCGTGTAGTGCTACGCCTACCGTTTCTCGTATTTATCATTGCGGTACAGTTGTCGCAAATAAGGCTGTAAGTTAACACAAAATGTACACGGTCTCTCAATATATGACGTCGTCGCCACCTGCTATAGCAGCATCTGCGGCAACTTTCTCAGGTTAGCACAAACCCAGAAGATCGGAAAATTAAGTACAGCAACGCTCGTACAACACCAACGCATGGATGCGCGAGACGGCTAGTTGTGAAACCTTCATCCATGTTAGGATTAATTGTATTAAGCTCGCTATCGCAGAACATGTCATTTATCATTTTAATCGAATTTATCAAGACATATCTATACCACATACTTCAGTTTCTGCACGAATATTGCACTCGCATTACATGACAATAACTATTAGGTGCATGGACAGCTATTTACAAATAACGTTTTCGCGCAATAATTTCAAGGTGGCTAAATACTTACCAGGAGTAACGAGATGGTTTCGTAAGTAACGTGTGCAGCGCTGAGCATTGCTTAGGACTACATAAAAGTAAGACTTTTCCGGTAACGTTTCTACGCATACGTTAGTATTGTCTCTGGGTGACGTAATTCGTTACAAGATTGATTGACACCTGTCACTTTATAACGACAGCGACGTGTACGACCGGG
Source organism: Ridgeia piscesae (assembly GCA_025642075.2). Lineage (NCBI taxonomy): Eukaryota > Metazoa > Annelida > Polychaeta > Sabellida > Siboglinidae > Ridgeia > Ridgeia piscesae. Next base: position 690,362 of record JAODUO010000360.1, on the reverse strand, counting down.
TCACGTGGCGTCAGGTCGTGCGCGGGTCGAGCCGACGGCAAGTACCAGCACTGCGACAGCTGCAAGGTGTACGTCGTGTGTAAGGGGGGCGTCGTCCACCAGGTGTGTCCGTGCGCGCCGGACAAGGTGTGGGTGGACACGACCAAGAACTGCGGCTGGTGGTCAGGCGTGTGTCGCTGGACAGGTGAGTGAAACGTCAGTCACGTGACACGGCAAGAAAACGCCAATTTGTATTTTTAGTATTTATTTTAAAATATTCCCTGTGGGTGGCGTTCTTCTTATTGTATAATTTTTAATACCAGTAGGTTGTGTGGCAACAATTATGGACGTGGCGCTGAATGAAATAAAATTGTATTATGATATTATATAGTATAATAAAACTTATAATTACCTGTGGACCATAGTGATGATAATGATTATTATTATATTATTTATAAGTGATTAAAGTAGTTCGCGCGTGCAGTAAGTAAAGTTTATAAATATTCACGCGCACAAACGCGCCGTGTATTTTGTGTAAAGCTAACTTATGTGGCGATTTTACGGTAACCTACTACTTTTTATTTACGCATGTTTGTTAATATGATAAAAAGCCTTATTCGAAGTAAAAACACATCAAGATCTTACTTAATCACATCTTAAACATTGTCATTAGTCATCTGTGTCACTCTCGTCAAAGCTATTGTTTTCAACAAGAGTCCGAACATGTATCACTCGCCCACATTTGATATCTTTACCTTCGCGTTTGCAAGCAACTTACACGGCACTTGGAATTTAGCGCAAGAACAGTTACGAGTGCATTTGCTGACAACACGCAACTCGTAAGCGATTGTGTAAGTTCTGGTGATGGCGGCACCGTCATGGTTACTGGCTCCAAATGTGTGACACCCATCTCCCTACCGAAAGTGGTAGCAGGGGTAACGTTGGAACAGCGGATGGACATGCTTTTGTGTATTGGTGGTCAAAAGGGATGTTGCAATCATGCGCTGTTTAATGCATGCTATTGCTTGACATAGAACTCGATAATGCATTGTTTTGTAAGTTCGTGATCAGCTGCACGTCTGGTGGTACTCTCAAATGTGTAAAACTTAAGTTAGAAGGTTAATACCGTCTTGTGAACAGCCTGGACTGCTTGTTATACCTGGGGTCAAAGGGGTTGATCATGCGCTGTTTAATGCATGCTATTGCTTGATTGATAATGTTTTGTGTTCCATCTTGGTGGTATTGCGGAAGGTTAGTACTATCTTTGAAATGGACCGATACCTCAGTGACAGTGGCTTTGTGTAAGGCCACTTGGTTTTTCTTTAGCATCCAGGGTTGTTTATGTAAGGCTACTTCCCTTCACATCTGTGTTGTATGTCTGCTCAAGTGCCGTGTCAGAGTTCACACCATTGAAAAAAACAGCTTTTATTCGAACAATACAGTGACCTTTCGTGATGCACTGATATATATATATATATATATATATATATATATATATATATATATATATATATATTGCTGTTTTTTTTTATAGGTTTTTCAATGTTTATATTTCCAATAATGCCTTTTAGCATACATTATAACAAACTTGGAGAAGAAGTAGTATGTAATGCAGCAGTAATCTGTCTTTAATAGTGTAGGAACGTGAACATTATATATTCAATGAAATCCATTCCGATTTGCGTCACGTCACAATTGCGCAACAATTAGGGGGTGGGGTATATGTTTGGTTCGTGAATATGTATAATTTAGCACTATTTTACTGTTGTTTTGCACTTTTCAGTAGTTAAATGAACGGATATCATATTGATATATGACATAAATATATTGATTATGTATTAAGGTAACTATGATTCATTTTGTGTGACGTCAACTGCGAAACCGGACAGATTTTTCGATATATTGTCCAATGTTTTGTACCGGGCTGCCTAAGCAATAAACGTATCAATATGATATTGCAATTAATGTTAGTCCTCATCATTCCTGATGTTTTAATACTACACTTAGGTTTGCTACTGTATAACTACTGTAAAAATGTGGTGAGAGAAATAAAAGAAACGCGGCCATTTAGCGACCACATAGACCAGAATGTAAGTGCAATTTTCGGAGTGAGTCACACTAATTTGAGAGGGTTGCCTTCTGGTATATCATTTGATGTTTTATTTAGCTTACTTATTGTGAAAGTGATATATAAAGCTTGTTTAACGTCCGACCACGTCACAACCCTGTTTACCAGATGTGTTAGTACCAACCATTTGTGCAGCATTCCCAGTTAGAGCCCTAACTTCGTTCGACGATTCCAAGACCACCGTGTCGTTTATAACTTTGTTCACAGAAACCGTGGCGTGAATGATGTTCTTCAAGTGCAGTATTAATGGAGTTTACAACTGTTTAACAGACTAGAGGCAATTACAGCTTGTTTAGTACAAGACAAGACGTCACTGAACACGTCGCACTATTATGCCACTGTGCAATCTTTATGGCAAAGGTCATTGAATGAGTATCTTTACTTAACATTTAGCAATGTCACCCGCGGAATGGCGGACCTGTTAAACACAATGTAGTGCAGTGGGACCCTATAAACAACATATCCAGAAGAGCTGTGCATTTAAAGGTAAAGCCACCACGTCTGGCACACATCTAGACACTTCTATTGTGGAACAGACTTGGATGTTGAGCCATCGCACACTTTTCCCTTGGCAGTCGTAGCAGCATTTTCGAACATGGCATGATTTATTGATTTTATTCCGTAAAGTTATATACACGCACATAGACGTATATTAATGTCAATGCATATAATTTTCGCCTGCGGTCAGCAATATGTCACATATCTGCCTAACTGAGGAAGACAGCTGCCTCGTCAACAGTTGACGGTAATTCACTTATAAAGTGTAGGAGAGTTAGCGGGTCCACATCAGGTTTTTCCCATATCCCAGCGTGGAGTTGTTTACTTTGATTAGTATACGTAAAAGGTCTTCTTAATTCCACAAAACTGTCAAATTGCATTACGCGTAAACTTTGTATGGGTCACGTACAATGCAGACAAAGCTACTGTATCTCTCCATCAGCAACGCATGTGCCTTTGGTCAACTGCGGTGGTCCAGCCGGTCAAGGGGGCGTGCTAGGCACGAAACCGATCACGTGCATCACCTTCGACTTGCTGAGTTGGAACGGCAAGTTCCTCGCGTCGAATGGCGTTCACCTCGACAATTACGGCGTCGTCATCCAACACGACTGTGGCGTCATCGGCGACTGCGGCCGTTTCTCTCCCTCCTCCAAGCTGGAACTACCGTTCTTCAAGAACAACGACTTCTTCCAGTTTTCTTTGAGTCTGTGGTTCAAGCGTACGGGCAACGGCGACCTTCCCTTGCTACTCAGCAACAGCCGGTGCACCGACAGGTAGGTAGAAGTGTGGCATGGAGGACGTGGACCACGTGAGTCGTGCAGACATTGTAGTGTCAATGACAGGGACAGTAAACTAAACTTGTTTTATATGTGTACCTTAAAGCGACATGATCAGTTCGTGGCTTTTATTTTTATTGCAAAATCATGTTAATCAGTATAACTTATAACTATTGTAGCGTCCTGACCGCCAATAAATGTTTTATCGAAACAGAACCGACTTCGTAATGTTAAACGTTGAATGTTTATAAGAATCCCGCCGCGAGTGACACCCACACTTTGACCTTTACCAATTGGGAGCCGTGCACCTGGCTGGGTGTGGCGTTAGTGGCATCAACTTGTGTTCACGTGATACTGCATCGCGTGATCATGCATTTCCTTCTGGGCTTTTAGCCACGCCTACAACGGTTTCGAAAACGCCTCGTGGTCGATGTGTACACAGAGTTAAGCGCCCTTACTGCGTCTATTTTCAACCCCTAAATGGTACATGAAAACATATTTTGACTGTCTTTACGCTATAATAGGTATAATTGATACCGTATAGCATGATTTTGAAATAAAAATAAAAAGCCACGAACGGACCATGTCGCTTTAAGAGAAGAAAAACATCTACAATAATTGTTATCGTGTTCACACGTGTATTACATGAAATATCAATACATTTTCCAGCCTACTGATTAAGACTATGCAGTTTAAAAAGATTTGACTACGTCTTCTATGCATAAATTGCAACTAATAATATATACCCGCACGTATACGCGAGAACCTCAGCTTGCGCACACGCAAGCGCACCTGAATCAAAACTTAAGATGTTACATGAGAATGTGAATTGATTTTACGGTACAGAATTCTTCTGTTTGTAATCACACATCATTGATATATGATTGTATAAAGTGTACCATAATTTACCTCTTCACTTCCCCGAAATGTAATGACAATAATTGTCCCCTATTTCTTGATGCCAAATGACACTATAATTGAAGTCATCGCAAACTCGAGCTGCATGCATTACGCATTGGTTACTCTTTGGTCATTGCTACACAAAGTCTAAGACTCGTTTCGTCACATTTCTAGCTCAGACCTGCTACACATCTAAGTACATCGAACGATGTGTAAGCCGACGCCAACCGGTTAGGTCGCTACACTCCAGTGAACATTGTAATCATAAAAAATAATAATAAAGCTTTAGTGCCATTTTCAACATGCATTACATGTTAAATTGGAATGCAGTCTGGCGTTGACTCACATAGTGCCTATATATACAATAAAATGAAATATGGCAAATAAGTATATACTATACAGTGTACATGATATGTTCTTTAAGATGATACAAATATATTATTTTGATCTAATCAATAAATAACACACACACACACACACACATATATATATATATATATATATATATATATATAAATATATATATATATATATATATATATATATATATATATATATATATATAATATGTGTGTGTGTGTGTTATTTATTGATTAGATCAAAATAATATATTTTATCATTTAAAGAACATATCATGTACACTGTATATATATATATATATATATATATATATATATATATATATATATATATATATAATATATATGATATATATATATAAAAATAATAGATTATCTATTTAAAAATAATTGGGTTAAGCTAGTTAATAAATAAATAAATAAATCTCTGACTCCAGTAACGTCGTCCTCACAAGCCCCAGTGATACGTTACTGTACGTGAAGGTGAAAGGCATCACGGAACAACTCGTAGGAACGATCCCCACGGTAGGTTCACACATAGTACCTATACAATAGGTTTCCAAATAAATACGTATATTTTATTTTAACCTATTTATTTAACTCAATTATTTAGCTTATATTTATTTATTTTATATTGTTAGCGCCATTGAGCAGGTTTTTAACAAATATATCTGGCACTTTATAAATGTTTCCAAATAAATAAATAATAAATAAATAATAATCCCTTAGGTAACTTGAACACTGTGCTACGTCACCCTTCTGTTCGCGGTGTTCTGCTTGTGGACGTCACTCCATCTTTCATATTTATCAGGCGGACGTTTTATCGGAGTGTTGGGTTCGGAATATGCGGAGGTTAGCTTGATCGATTTCAATTAAATAGTAGTTCGGACAGTCTTTGAATGCAGATTTCTGTCAAATCGGTAATGAACTGCCCAAACGACTAACCTTACTTCGGACATTTAGAGAGATAACGCTGAAACAAACGAGATCTTGCATCCTCTTACGAATTCCGCCTGCACATTCCCATTTAGCAGCGGCTCAGCACTTGCTTGTAACAGCGACACATCTACTGTAGACGTCACGGTTCTTGCATCACACGTCACTGCCCTGCCCACTTGTGTTTGACAGCTGTCGCAGTCAGACACTTTCCATCACGTCGTGGTGACCTTCCACTCGGACCGGTCGACGCAGGCGGGACGGGCGAGGATTTATTTCGATGGACTTCGAATCGCCCGCGGCACGTTGCAAGGTGCGAGCCGTGGTTTATAGATAGATTGCTGAAGCTGTGTAGTTATTGTTTTGTGTTTATGTAAGTATATAAACCACAAGACAGTGTTATAAATATAAAATATAAGCAATACATTATCTTATATCTTGTTATATAATGCATGGTTATAATAATGGACCGGAAACGACAATCCAGTGGCGCTATGTTTTCGACACGCGCACGCCTGCACACGTGGGCGCACACACGAACTCACGCAGACACACGTGCAGGCGAACATCAACAGTACGCACGCACACATGTATGTACGCACACGAGAACATGCAAAAAAGAACACACACGCACGCACCCATGCATGTACGCACACGAGAATATGCAAACAAGAACACACATACACACACGCGCGCGCGCACGCACGCACGCACACACACACACACGCAAACGTACACATACACACACACATACATATATATATATATATATATACACACACAGCTATACACATATACTCACACATACACACACACATATACACACATATACACACACTCACCACACACACACCACACAACACACACACACACACATACACACACCACACACACACACACCACACACACACACACACCAAACACACGCATACACACACTCACACACATACACATACATACACAGTCACACACACACACACACACTCACACACACACATACATACATATACACACACTCACACACACACACACACACACACACACACACACACACACACACACACACACACACACACACACATACACACACACAAAACAAACACATACACACACACTACACACAACACACATACATAACACACACACACACACACACACACACATACACACACACACACACACACACACACACACACACACACACACACACACACACACACACACACACACACACACACACACACAACACACACACACACACAACACAACACACACAGACACACACACACACATACACACACACACACAACACACACACACAAACAACACACACACACACACACACACACACACACACACACACACACACACACACACACACACACACATACACACACACACACACACACACATACACACACAAACACACACACACACACAAACAAACACACACACACACACACACACACACACACACACACACACACACACACAACAAACACACACACACACACACACACACACACACACACACACAACACACACACACACAATCGTTATATATTTAAACACTCAACTCCCGTATCCCACCTGTCTGAGTAGCCGCCTTCCCCATCCCCCTCCCCCTCCCCCGTCCCGCCACTCCATCCTCGCTAAGGCGCATACACAACCCAGATCAACTCTTCTTCGCTGAAACAATTTTCCATTTTATTATACCTAAGGCAAGTGCGGTATCGCCTAAGATTACAAAGAAATAAAACTGTTCACAATTGTGGCGTTTATGATGTAAAACGTCGAGTGACGTATCTCGAAATTCCTTAAACGTCATGTATTGTCTGTTGTCCTACAGGAAAGATGCGTCCTGTGTCCTATCCGATGATGATAGGCGCCTCGGAGTGTCCAGTCGGCAAATTCAACTATTTCACCGGGCTGATGGACTCGGTAAGAAGCGAACAATCACTGACGTCACAACTGACGTCACAGCAAGTGACGTCACAACATGTAATGTAATGGGATAGCAAAATGTGTTCGATACCATACGAAATTCAATTTATAGAACGTTTGGTTAGGGCCATACAATGACATTTCCCTCATAAAAATCGCTTACCATCGCACATCACAAATGCCCTTTAACAAAGCTATATCCATCACTCAGTGTTTAAGTAAAACCCGTTGTTATTACTTGTAAAAATTGTTAGCGTTGCATACAAACAAAAACAGACAACTATTTGTCGTCGTCGTCGTCGTCGTCGTCGTCTTCGTCGTCGTCGTCGTCGCCGCCGCCGCCGCCGCCGCCGCCGCCGCCGCCGCCGCCGCCGCTCGCCGTCGACGTCGCGTCGACGCCGTCGCCGTCGCCGTCGCCGTCGCCGTCGCCGTCGCCGTCGCCGTCGCCGTCGCCGTCGCCGTCGCCGTCGCCGTCGCCGTCGCCGTCGCCGTCGCCGTCGCCGTCGCCGTCGCCGTCGCCGTCGCCGTCGCCGTCGCCGTCGCCGTCGCCGTCGCCGTCGCCGTCGCCGTCGCCGTCGCCGTCGCCGTCGCCGTCGCCGTCGCCGTCGCCGTCGTCGCCGTATTATTATAAAAGAATAAAGACGGTGTAACACACGAATATAATTAAAATTGCGGATACGACAATTTTGTGTGTGAAAAGTGTGCTACGTAAAATGTATGCCACTTGAGGGAAGCCAGGCGAACAGGACTTAACAGCCGCGATAAATTTGTCTTCAGACGAAGTTGTGCAGCCTACCGTAAATATCGCGTTCCTTTGTGTGCGTGACAGGGCCGACTTGCGACCGCTTCAGGCACATTCCGTAACTATTCCAGTGTCAAATAAGAAGACAAGGCACCATTAAACACGTCCTAGCTGTCCTACTCGAGTCGCTCCCACTTCACTGTTACCATTACTTTGTTTTAGATCAGCTTTGCGGAATCGGAATTGTCGGCGGATGACGTCACCAAGTTGTATGAGTCGAAAGGTCAATGTATCGACAATTAAACACTGAAAGACAGACAAAAGCGTCGCGCTTTGGCCTGCGACAATACGAGCGGACGGGATTTAAAACATCCCTGCCCGCTGTAACATCGATTACCGAGACTCCGCAGTGAGGCGCCACTGTCTGCTGCTCCTGCTGGACCGTCCTCACAGGGACGACGGGTTGGCTACATTTAGTCAAAACCTAACGTCCGTGCAGTCATTTAGCACCTCTTTCACTGTGTTCGACATCTTCGATCTAAAACGTGGCTCTGAATATTTAGCAAGATTTAACAAGATTTAAAACAACGTACACATAGACAATTAACTGTAGATGGCCGGCACATGTTTTGCCAGTCACCTGAATAACTTCTATGTTATTGTTATTTGGGGTGGCATTGTTTATCAAAACAACGCTGCATCATACCGCATCATCCGAGCTAAAATGACACACGACTAATGACCCCAGTAGCATTGTCTTATGATCACTTATATTGTTTAATGAAATATCTTTAAAGCGCGTGTAAGTCGAGGTTCAATCGCCGAAATTAAGAGATGTCATCTTGCGGTAACAACAATTACACCATCGGTTACCAGACTCTCATTCTCGGCGAAGTCACGCAGTTCGGAGAGAGTCAGATAAGCGATACTCAACCGTAGGATGTTGTCTTTGTCGTGCGGGCATCGATATTTCTTTACAGTTATTACATGTAAGTTACCCACTTACGATTGGATACACGCATGTTTCTTGTTTGATTTTTATATTGACATTAGTTTACTTAACTAGGGGAAATCGACTAACGTGTTGTATGTTTCAGAGATATTGAACATCATCTTGAGATTGGATCGTCACATGTAATCTGTTCAGATGTTCACAGCGTGTGGACAAAGTCTGATTAAAGCTAGTGCATTTTGGCCTTTGGTAGTCTAGTATGAAGCTTTACCATAGTGCTTTTATTTGCCTTTGTATAGACACGATTCCAAATGTAGTTAGTTCTAATGATAATACCACATCGACTTCATCTTCAGAGAAATACATAACACTCAACCACACAGGTGCCAAGGAAACACGGTGGTGAATTTATATTTATCTAAACACATAGGACGCTGCTGTATATAATATTTATATATATATATATATATATATATATATATATATATATATATATATATATATATATATATATATATATATATATATATATATAGACTAACAAATACTTGCATTTTATATAGCTATAGAAAGCAGCTAGACAACCACCGATAGCAGTGCGTGTTAGTTTTGTATCAATACTTCAGAAACCTACGATTTGTGCATTTATTGTATTTTTGATTACAAAGATCAGAGGAACTTATAGCGTTGTCAGTATATTTCAATAATATTATATTTAAGGTTATGGAACGAAGATTATTTCTGCTCGGTGGATATTTCCATCAAGGAGGCGTGATCTGTGCAGTGTATTTGCATCCTATGTATGTGCAGTCGTCGCGAAACCTGCCCATTTTGGAATCCAGCTCTTCATGTGTGTGTGTGTGTGTGTGTGTGTGTGTGTGTGTGTGTGTGTGTGTGTGTGTGTGTGTGTGTGTGTGTGTGTGTGTGTGTGGTGTTGTGTTGTGTGTGTGTGTGTGTGTGTGTGTGTGTGTGTGTGTGTGTGTGTGTGTGTGTGTGTGTTGTGTGTGTGTGTGTGTGTGTGTGTGTGTGTGTGTGTGTGTGTGTGTGTGTGTGTGTGTGTGTGTGTGTGTGTGTGTGTGTGTGTGTGTTTTGTTTGTGTGTTGTGTGTGTGTGTGTGTGTGTGTGTGTGTGTGTGTGTGTGTGTGGTG
>JAODUO010000360.1:647500-672500 GCA_025642075.2 Ridgeia piscesae | reverse complement strand
CCGCCAAGCGCTGGATAATTTCAAGGCGTTGGAACAAACGGGCCGGCACGCGGTACAACATCGCATCTCCGAAGTCGATCTTCTTCGTCACTAGCGAGTGCACCGGACACTTAGCTGTTCCGGTAGTTAAACTGCCACGTATCCGCAACATTAAGTGCAGGTGGTAATAGGCACACGGGCATGTTTCTGCAACATGTGCCACCAAAGAGAGGTTGGTGTCTAGGATGAAACATGAGATGAGATGAGAGTGACAGAGAGGAGAAGAGGAGAGAGAGAGAGAGAGAGAGGAGAGAGAGAGAGAGAGAGAGAGAGAGAGAGAGAGAGAGAGAGAGAGAGAGTGATTGATAGAGAGAGAGAGTGATAGACAGACTGAGAGAGAGTGTGATAGAGATAGAGTGACAGAGAGAGAGAGAGAGAGAGAGAGAGAGAGTGATAGAGAGAGTGAGAGAGAGAGAGAGTGATAGAGAGAGTGAGAGAGAGAAAAGAGTGAAATAGAGAGAGAGAGTGATAGACAGACTGAGAGAGTGTGTGATAGAGAGAGAGTGACAGAGAGAGTGAGAGAGAGAGAGTGATAGAGAGAGTGAGAGAGAGAGAGTGATAGAAAGAGTGAGAGAGAGAGAGAGAGTGATAGAGAGAGAGAGTGACAGAGAGAGTGATAGAGAGAGTGAGAGAAAGTGGAAGAAAGAGAGAGAGAGAAAGGCGATGGTAATAGCTGAACTCAGACAGACGATCATCACGTTGGCTACATTTGTGCCTTCCATTTTCTCGTTCGCATAAAAACACGATTAAATAATTGATCTAGTGTGGTTTTCCGAAAATGTTATCTTCTCTGTACTCTTCTTATTCTCGTTTACAAATGTATCGGGCAACTCTGTTTCATATTTCATGCTTTCATGTTTGATCCAAACGCAGTGGATAAACAATAATAAATAAGTATGTAACTATCCCAAAAGTTGCGCGTTCGATGATATACCTCTGCGTGCGTGAAATGCGTCATGGATGTCAAGTGGCTCATCGATATCCACGCTTCTCTCGTTTGCTCAGTAATGGAATACCCAGAGTTTCTGGACAGTACATAATAGTGCGGAGTAAGAGCAAACTACATCGGCCAGATGCAAATTTGTGTGTGGTGCGTGCGTGCGTGCGTGTGTGTGTGTGTGTGTGTGTGTGTGTGGTGTGTGTGTGTGTGGTGTGTGGTGGTGTGTGTGTGTGTGTGTGTGCGTTCGTGTGTGCGTGTGGTGTGTGTGCGTGCGTGCGTGCGTGGTGGTGCGTGCGTGTGTGGTGTGTGTGTGCGTGCGTGCGTGCGTGCGTGTGTGCGTTCGTGTGTGCGTGCAGACATATGAATGTGAAACGGAAATTGTACTTGCTGCAGGCAGACAATTAACTCTGGAAATAGAAGACATATTACTCGTTGCAGACGACTGACTGATCCATCAATTTATTTATTGTCTACCAACATGTATGTAACGCCACAAATATTTGAAGGTGTATACGTGGAGTCTTCCGATATTACGTCGTATATTTTGTTTTAGCATTCTGGTGCAAAATGTTTCTTTTCAGTATGATAAAAATATAAGGCAACATTTTCAAGCGACAACGGTACGCTTATTCGTGAATTGTTTAGCCTGATGAACTACAGACAGAGGTAAATTTACACATTGCCGTTATCAACATCGTTGGCAAATGTCAAACTTGATTGATGACAAACCTATTATTTGTGTTGTGACGTAGATAAACATTGGTCTACTGGTAAAAAACAATAATGCCACCAGCTGCGTAGCAATTACTCCATAAGCGTGACGGTTTCCGCGTGGTGCAATAAAACCGGCTGTTTTGCAGTCTTTGCTGTACTTGAAAGCTACATTTTACAGAGCGTTTGAACACTTGAAGAGAATTACTTAAATGAACAGATTGCCCTAGAGGCGCTACGTAATGGCACAACACCTTGTCTGCAGAGATGTGTCTGCAGTGAATGTACCTCTGACAGAAGACAACGAAACCAGACCAATCTGGTGACATCAAGGTTCAGCAAACAATTAATTCGTAGAGATTTCAGTAACCGACAGATACGTTTTGCTTGCTTTCGTTTCAACGAGTTAATACATGGTGTCGAATTGAAACATGACCATTTGTCAAGGTGGTCGGTTCAGGAAGCTGGTCTTTATTCAGTTTATCCATTTATAGCTGCCAGTAATCTTCGTATCTAGCTAAATCGCGTTCATTTGTTCTGGAAGTCGTACACATAATAATGTGATTCGATGTGTAAAATTACCGTGTTGTATCAAGAAAGGTTTTTATTTTGCTTCACGGCCATATATTAAGCAAGGATGTAAATGTTTATTGATTTATACAGCACCGTGTTTATACAATACTACTACATGGTGCTCTACAATATAATAATGGAATGTTCCGAAGTGGAGAGGACAAGTCAATAATGATTTCATAAGATATATATTTATAATTACTCAATATGATATATGGCTGTGCTGAATAAAAAGTCAGTAATTGCATTGAATTTAGTTTAAGTGATTTCGCTAGAGGACCACAGTGGTGAACAGCAATTCGTCGCCGGTTCTATTGCAAAAGACGAACAGCAGGAGATATGATAATGATCGGGAAGTGGATGCTATACATTCCTCATCCATGTGAAACTGGGCTAACACGCAGGCTACTGCATTCTACAAAACATTCTACAAAATATTCTACAACACACACACACACACACACACACACACACACACACACACACACACACACACACACACACACACACACACACACACACACACACACACACACACACACACACACACACACACACACACACACACCACACACACACACACACACACACACACACACACACACACACACACACACACACACACACACACACACACACACACACACACAAACACACACACACACACACACACACACACACACACACACACACACACACACACACACACACACACACACACGAGAATGCGTGGACATAACTATTTCTGTATCATTAACTGACCTCTCGCTACTGGCCAATCATCACATGCTCTCTTCGTGACACTAAACCCGGAGAAGCCTCTATCTGTTGGTAGGTTGAATAGTTATTTTACGAGATGAGCAGGAAGTCTTTAATGATCACACTCTGCGATACGGCACCGAGAGAGAACGTCATAAACACTTCAGTTGCCTGGCTGAACACACCGCACTTTGAGACGAGGCTGTTGTCACCGCATCGGCTGCCTGTTGGCTGGTCGAACGACTGTGATTACGTCTACGGAACAGCCATCAAGGTAGGACTACGACCATGAAGATGGTGCAGTTTGACTTAATTCGAGGATATGATTACTGTTGTAATTAATACACGTACTACTTATATTCTTTCAGCGCGCGTAACTTCCTGATACCATATATGCGACATATCAAATATTTCATTTCATCGGTGTAAAATTGTGTTGTGTATTAAAACAGTGTTGTTACTTGAATTACCTTAAAGACCTGCAGTATTGCAAGTGAACTGTGTGATTGCCAATGCGCGCCGCCCCAGTTTAACACAGTCCAGGTACTATCCCGGTGTGAATATACTACTATACATGTAACCGCTACTAGAAAGGGATGAACTACAGCGTGGTTTCATTTCGATAAACGTCATGCAATATACTATACTATGTCGAAGTGAAAGCGTCAAATATCCAAATTGGTATTTGGCCGTCCCCGATATTTCTACGAAGCGTGGGAATATGTCATCTAGCATACAGCATTGATATAACCGGCAGGAATGAATAGATGGGTCTATTTGCCTTTGTCTTCGGGCAGTGATAGATACACTGCCGACAAATCACTAGGGCTGTCCAATATTGCCTCATTTGTACCTACTCTAAACAGATTTATGTTAGGCAGCAAATGTATGAACAATTCAAACTGCTATAAAACATTAATTGCGAGGATTCAGTAGTTCATACTGAGCATATATTTAATTTTATATGACACACAAAATAATATATATATATATATATATATATATATATATATATATATATATATATATATATAACTAAGTCGTAGAATTTCATTTTATACTGTGGTAAGGCTGTTTTCCTGCCATATATCCTGCTAAAATTATAACGGTTCGCTATCATAGGTTTAGAGTGTTTTATGGTATGACATTTACTCCGTTAAACTACAGTGTTTTAACATATCACATGTTTTACCATGCTAAATACCATCGTTTTACAACAATAAATACTATGATTTCAACAGTATGTATGACGTTTCACATCTGATTCGCTTCGCACATACATGTTATATATATGCATATATCACACACAACACACGAACGCACGCACGCACGCACACACGCACACACATTATTACACATACACACACGCACACGCACACGCACACGCACACGCACACGCACACGCACACGCACACGCACACGCACACGCACACGCACACGCACACGCACACGCACACGCACACGCAGCACGCGCACGCGCACGCGCACGCGCACGCGCACGCGCACGCGCACGCGCACGCGCACGCGCACACACACGCACACGCACACGACACACACACACACACACACACACACACACACACACACACACACGAATTGAGACTTCGGATGTTTTGTTAATTTATGTCTATTTTAACATGCGCAACATATAATCATTATTATCAATAATTGTTACTTCTTTGTGTGGCATAGCCCTCAAATGTAATTAAACTATACTATATGTACACGGCCACTTCCACAAACCAGTCCGTACGGCAAATCATGAAATAGAATCTAAATTGAAATATTTTCAAAACAAACCCACATTTAACCAGCTGAATGTGACAGTTCATGCAAACTGCAATTTCTTAACCGTACAACAATTACGGACAAAGGCTAAGAAAACTAGCTTGGCAGATATACATTCGATTGTTTTTAGGAAAAGTTTGGATGCCCGCCAAACTGCCGAAAATATAACGGTAACATGCTTTCATCTTGGCTCGTGAAACGCACATTATATAAAAGACCCACATCCGCCGGATTTGACCCTAGACGCTTGATTTCAGTCCGCCGGCATATTTCACAAATTTCATTATCACAGCTACGTTTTCGTGCAAGTCTATATTAATATTCCCAATGGTAGTGTCATAAGATTCACAGCCGTCTGGTTATAATTCGTACTTTGCAATAAAAAAAACACATTTCACAGCATTGCCACTATAAGAATGCATGTGCATTTATGCACAGCAGCAGACGTAACTGCTACCTGGTACATCAATGTTAGGCTACGTTGGGCAAGATTGCCTAACAGAGAGCAAAGGAGAAATAACTGACACAAGGCTGATACGACTTTTGCAATAAGCGTCACGAAAGGAAGGTTACTTTTGCTGCAGCAATGATGTTGTCATGCTATATTTTAACAGAACTTTTGGGGGAAATTTTTTGATTTGATTTATACAAAGATGAATTTTTAAGTAAAATTTTAATTTTAAGCCCGAAATGTTAAATTTTCTTCAGACTAAAAATTTAAAAGGTCATAATTCCCGTTTCCCAAAATTTTGTTGTTTTTCCCCAAAACGGTTAAATATTTTAAAGAAACAAATAAAAATTAGGACAAACTATCAAGATTTTTTTTATCCAGAATTTTATTTTTTGGTGGGGGAAAATTCATCGGGTTTTTAAAACAATAATAAATTTTTTTCGCCCCCGTTTACCCCCCCATTTTGAAAAAAGGTTTTTTTTCAAAAGTAAAGGGAAAATTTTCACATGACAAAAAATTGTTTTTTTTTTAAATGTTTAATTTCGCGTGGAATGTGTTTTCTTTAAATTGTTAACCGTTTTTTAAAAACTTTGAAAAGGCATTTTTTAGCGGTTTTTTGGGAATTTTTATTTCCCCCGATGGCCCTTTTTGGGGGTTTTAAAGTTTTTATTCGAAAAAGTTCAAAATTTAAAAATAAAACCTTTAGTTTTTTAAAATGAAAAAATTAAGAAAACAATTTTCCCCCATTTTAAAAAGGGGGGAAAAATTTATTCAAAATTTGGGGGAAGAAAAAAGTTTATGATCCATTAGCCCCTTAAAAATTAAATTACTTTTTTTGGACGTGAAAAATCCCTAAAATCAAAAACCACCACAAAACCCAATAACCAAACACATACCCCACACTTACACACACAAAAAAAAAAAAAAAAAAAAACACACACACACACACACACACACACACACACACACACACACACAAACACACACACACACACACACACACACACACACAAACACAAACACAAAACAAACACACACACACACACACACACACACACACACACACACACACACACACATGCGCACAAAAACACTACACAGTTGTTAATTGTAATTTCACAATTGTTACCAACGTTCTAGCACACTGTAAGCTTGCCAAGGCTTCTGCAGGACGATGTCACGCGGCGTTCGTATGTTGCAGACACATCCATCACCTAGCGCTAGCTTTGGAATCATCTCGCAACTGCACATAACGTTCCACTGAAGACCAACGCATTGGTTACGTTGTCTGAACAAGTTGTACTTCATTGTTATGTCCATTTACTTATTGATTCTCTGTCAGTAATTTACACTGGTACTAATAGTGGCGTTACTAATAAAACATTCTTGTCAACAAAACACGCCACATTCTGAAAAGAGTGCATAAACATATCAATGTTAACACGATCACCTACATAACATCAACGAAATAACACATTGTTGCGTGTAGGGGCAAACTGATTAAACCGTAACGGACTATGATATGCAATACATCTTAAAGAAGCAAGAGTAGATCATAACGGATATACAACACCAACAAAATTGGATTCGCGCGAAGCCATAACATAAGTTCTTGTTCCTCCGTGAACTCTAGCGTTTACATTGCACCGGAATATCCCACAATAACTCATTCTGACACTCGTCTCGACCCAAATGCTCTGGAAAGGGTCGCTGGTATATGTCGTGTGTGAAGCAACGATATCACGTGATCGTCTAGCTAATTAAATTTCAATTTTCCGGTCAAATGTTGTCCGCAGTGTTAAATATGTAAAAATGAAATATGGATTCAAGCAATGCTTCGTTATTATTAACTTTAAGTAAATGTTTTACCATATTTTAAATTAGCGGGGATAGTGCTACAAAGATGAACAGTAAATGGCCTATTTTCGTAGAGTTATGACCCAATCGACATAAACTCATTAGGACAAAATTAGACACTTTTTCTAATCACAACCAGTTGTCAATAATTCATGCAAAGATGACTGCCAAAAGTCCACTGGCGTCAACCCGATGTGCCTCAGAATCAGACTGATACAATGATATTACTTCTGCCGTCACCGTTTGCGTTCCTTGTCCGTGATCTTAAAGGGGGAGTGAAGCGCTGAACAACCACAGCCCAAACATAAGAACATATAATTTACAGCACTTGTCACCATAATTAAACCACGTCACAGGATATTTTTAATATTTTTTAAATGAGCCCCCCAAAAGGCGCCATTTTCCCCTGGGGCCCTTTTTCCTTTTTTTGACTGGCGTGTTGCCTACAATCACGGAAGCCGCCAGTCGATAGGCGCGCGGCATAGCTTTCGCAAAAACGGGCCAAACGCATTAAAAAAACATAATTAAACAATTTAATGCATTTAATAGTAAAAATTATGATTGTTAGTAAGCAACTTTTCACATATTTTTCCAAAACCCGAAAGGATTCCTGCCAAAAAAACAGGTTAGAGATGATGAATTTTCGTGTCCGCCGGGGGAAAATTCGACAAGAGTCTGCGGGGGTCCCCCTTTAAAAGCCAATTAAAACGTGACAACAAAGAGAAAATGAACAAAAAACAAAGTCTCGATCAAAGCCACAGGTGCATTTTTGGGGTTTTTTGCATAAAAATACGCAGCGACAAAGTAATTTTTTGGGAATTTAAGGGGAAAACCCACACCTTTTTGGGGTAAATAGGAAAAATTTTTGGGGAAACCACCCGGGTTCCCAACCCGATGGGCACTTACAAGACCAACGGTATCGTTACGACTAAAATTTTAATTTCCCAAGTTGTAGTTCATCGTCTGTATAATATCCCCAAAAGTGACCTAAGCAAAGTTTTAAATGTAATAAAAAATGGTAAAAAAAGTAAAAATATGGGGGATAGTATTTTTTAAATTTTTTGAAAAAGATTGTTTTATAATCCATTTAGGTCAACAGAAAGGGCCCTTGGGCATAGAAACCCAAACCCCAGTTCGTTGGTTGCTAAAAAAAACTCGAGTCTTTTTGGGTACAAGAAAATTTTTTTAAAGACATTTGCCGGTGGTGGAATAACCTTCTTCAAGAAAATTTAATAAAAAAAACACCCAGCCCAAAAGGGTTTTGGTTTTTTTTAAAACCAATTGTCGTCATATAAATTAGAGTGACTTTAATTTTCAAAAACATTTAAGAACAAATATTTTTAAATTTACGGAATTAATTAAAAAAAAAAATAAAATTTATGTTATTTTTTAAAATTTGACTGTTAACTGCATTCAATAAAACACTACCGTTTTAAAATTTAAAATTTGGGTTTTTGGCATAATAGTAATAACCAGGTTGACACATGCTCTTAAATTTAAATAAGTTGATTTAAAAAAAAATTTAACCCGATTTAAATCATTCAAAAAAAAAACCCTCTGGTTTTATTAATTGTTGATTTAAAAAGGGAAGACCCATTTAGCGGATACCAATCCTCGGGATTGCTGAAAGCGTTTTCCCTTTTTCCATGACAGACCTTTTTCCCCAGATATCCTTTCCTTCTCTGGGAAGCACCCAAACGATATGCTATAAAATTTCCAAAAACTCTCGACACATATTCACCACTATCTATACCCATGCTACTATTTTTGTAAGGAGAATGAAAAATTTGCAAGGTTTTAACCATCACAGCAGAAAATTTTGGAGACAAAACTGTTAAACTTATGAATACTGTCTGTTACTGTTTTAAAGTTAATCTTGGCCATTACATGGGGACACTGTTTTTTGACATTATGCAAGCTGAGGATGTGCTGTTTATATCATTTTATCATCGAAGCCAAGACCAGAAGACAAGTGGGGCGGCGAGAAGCAGCCATGAAAGGTTAGAAAATATTATTGCCCTTATGAGTATCATTTATTTTTTCTGGTAACATCTTTTGTGTGCATCGCACAACTTTCTATGAAATAACGAGTATAACAACAATAAAACATGCTACAGAATCAATCACACTTAACATAGTGTCACTTTTAAAATATGTTAATGTGTCTACCCAAATGACATTGCCCATCAAACCCAAGTCAATTGGCAATATTACCTGGGAACACATTTAGTATTTTTATTTAAAATATTAAGAGTGTCACTAAAATATCCTAGAATAAATTTATAACTTCATGTATGCCCCTGTTTTTATTGCTGTAGAATATGCATGGTCAAAAATATACAATACACAATCAATTTTTCAAACAATTGTTTTGACAAATAATAAGTCACTAGTGTCCGATATTTTTTAAAATTTACAGATTAATAAATTTCTTAAAAAAAACCCCCTTTTTTTTCCCCAAAAATTTTGTACCCAAATGTGGAAACTCACCTTTAAAAGAATTTGCTTTGCAAATGACAAACAAGGGACATATTTGTTTTAGTTGGCGTCAGAATAGTTCCTGACAGCAGGTAAATTTTAAATAAACCCTGATTAAAATTAATAGTTACATGAGTGAAAAACATTTAGAACCTTCCCTTGGCCCATAGCCCGCATTGTTACCTGCAAGGGTTGTAAACATCATGATCAAAGTACAACAGAGGACTGCTGTTAGTAATTGCAGTTAACAGCCAAATGCAAATTAGGCAATAAGATCACAATCTTTTTGTAGTGTCCTGTGTTTTTGGTGAAAAGACTATCCATACCCAAACAAACATCACTGCCTGGATGAAGCCCAAACATCCTCTAGTGCACTTGCATTTCTTACCAGTTCACAGTCATAATTTTTTGTTAGGGCATGATGAAAAGAAAACCACTGCAACAGAGGTCAGCTTTAAAGTTGCTAACTTTGGGTGTTTAAATAAATCTTCAATTTTTTGGTACCAATGGCTGTTGGGAGAATTATTATCGACCAACATGACTTTTGTATATTGAATCGGAAATGAATAGTTTACTTTTAAAAAATAAGACTATAAAATAAGAATATAAAGTAGGAAAATTAAATTTTAATAAGGCATGTATTCTGCTTTCAATAGTACCGACCGCAGTTCAATTAGTGCAGTTAGTGTTTGATAACTTGAAGGTGTTTTCCCCAAAAGTATTTATTAAAGGGAAAAAGGCCAAAATTTTTTTGAAAACCTTTTAAGGACAAAAAAAAACCATATATCTCGGGAAAAAACTAGTTGGGGAAAACCCCACCCCCAAAAAAAATTTTTTTTATAAACCCCAAAGTAAAAAAAATTTTTAAATTAAAAACAAAATATTAAAATTGTTTTTTGGAATTTGTTTTTGGAAAATACAAGTATGACTTTAAATGGCCAAATAGGTTTTCTGATTGGAACAAGGAGGACATTGATTACACCTAACTAACTTAAACATTTTATTTCCTTTTTATTGCGTGGGTTTATAATTGGTTTACTATTAATTTATGTGAGTTTTTGTGGGGGGTTTGTTTTTAAGATGTCTGAAAAGACTAGAAAAATACATATTAATTAAAAAGCCAGGAAGGGGGTTTGTCCAAAAATGGAATCCCACAAAATGTTAAAAGGAAAAATTTTTTTTTATTGCAGGAATGTTCCCTGGTTGAAACACAAACCCTGGTCTCATTGAGACAGAGTTGACTAGTGAAATATTTTGGGAAGGAAAAATTTGAAAAGGGTACCCAATACAAAAACTGATATGGGGGTCATTTCAAGGGATCTTCTCAAAAAAACCCAAAACACCAATTTCTTTGTTTTTGGGGGGCCCCTTTGAATGATGAATAAAATACAGATTTCTTTGGGAAATTTTGCACCAAACCCCAAAGCAACAGCCTAAAAAAAGATTTGTTTAACAATTGTGGAAAAATAGTTGGGGGACCCTATGGGGGCCCGTGGAATAATTCAATCAAATTTAGATTTATCGTGATAGTACGTTACAATATCCCCAGATTTTAAAACCAATTAAAAGTTAATTCCCGTGGTTTTTTTTTGACATAGGTACTGCAATGAGAAAACAAAAGATGACAAAAAATTGTTATTTATATGTTATCACAGAAGATACAACCCTTTTACATATGTACATTTTTTTCAGATGAAGGATTCACCAAAAACCAAGCACACCTTTAAAAAGGGTCCTTGGGACCAGGACTTGTCCCCAGGCCGCAAAGGATGTCCATTTTTCAAAACCTTTTAAAATTTACAAACTCCCAAAAAGAGCCGGGGATCATGTCGCCAATGGGTACTTTATCAATGCAGCAATTAATACAGATATATTGTTGTTCCATTGAATATTCATCATGACCATGGGTATTCAAAGTTGCCCTCCCGTCCTGCAGGCCCCTTTAAATGACCCTGGCAGTCCAGTCTTGGATGACACTTCGGGGTCCCAAACTACTGTTCCATCTTTAGATCATTCTGTCTGCAACAATCAGAAGGGAAAAATTTTGAAGACAGTGATCCGAATATGTGGTAGCGGATGACAAGCGATATCACTTTATGATGACTCAAGAGTTCTGACACTAATGAGAAACAGAGAAAATTTTTTGTTTAAAAAAAAAACTAATTTCCCTTTTTTTGCAAAAAACCCCGGCTAGTATAATATGCCTGCTGCCTGTTGGAAAATCCCATTGAACATGTGAGGTGATATGCAGCCCAACCGAAAATTCTGACATTTGATTTTTTAGTAAAAAATCATTATCTTATAATTATTATTAGTTGGGAAAATTTTGTAATTCATCAATATCACATCATAAATCAACGCATTGGTTGATTTTTTTAAATATTTTTTTAAAAAAAATTTTCACAGCATTTCACAAACAATTTAATTTTTATGTAAAAATTTTACAGCATTTTGCAAACACATGAAATTTTTGATTGTCATGATGTGGGCTTATAACAAAACACCCGCCCTATCCAATATTCTGTATACAATACATTAAAACTCCAAAATTTAATATTCTCATGTGAATTGCCAATGTCCTTATTACACATCTATTTTATTCAGATTATATTATAAAATTTTATGGCAGCAAAGATATCTAAATAACATTATTTACATAAATTAAACAAATTTGTATTAACATTTTAAAATGGGAAAATTTAAAAAATTATATTAAAAGGGGTGCACACATCATTAAATTAAAAAAAAAAGTTTGGAAAAAAGATTTACGTTACGAATTCGAAGATAGAATTTTTTTTTTTTTTTAATATGTGTCATTGTGTGGCCATACAAGTATAATTGTTTTGTTTAGGTTTGAATTGCAAAATAATTTTTCGATACCTGTTTAACTACATATTACTTACCTCGAACGAACGAGTCTGCACGCAAATCGCACATAGACAACAGACCGATATTACCAACATTTGTCATTAAAAGTGTCTTGGTCAGCATAGCTTATGAGGCATTTTAGCACGGTCGGGCAACCCAGCTTTCTCCAGACAACATACAAATTTGATGTGCGTCGACATTGGGACCAGTATCCACACAAACACCAAAGCCACATTCACATTGTTCCCCAAAAAAAAAAAATCCTCGATTCCATAAAAATTTTTTTCTCGCCATCTCGGCGGGGTTTAATTTACGCCTCGCACCTCGGCTCGCACGTTTGGGGTTTAAACAAGAAAATTTTTCGTGTGCCACATGTGCTAGAGATGCTTCTCTCACTTGTGCTCAAATGCTTCCTCTTCGGATCCATTTTTATTTTGATTTATCCAAGACCCTAGCAAATACGGTTCCCCCTTTAATAAAAAACCTTTCCCACAGAAAAAACGAAAAAAAGTCCGGACTGACCTTCCTTTCGGGGGCCCCCCCTTGAAGCCGCCAAAATGTTTCGGGGAAATTCGGAAATTTTCAGGGTTTAAAAAACTTTGGTATTAAATTTAACCTTTTTTTTACGAATGCCAAAAAAAATTTTTTGTTGAAAACCCTGTATAATAAGGTCCATATCTTTGTTTTTGCGCGAAATGTCTAAAAAAGAAAACCGAAAAAACCAAAATTTTACAGGGGGTAGATTGGAGGTAATCAAAACCCAAAAAGGCGATACGCAGTGTTCTATGACGACGATTTAAGGGACTGAAAATATTTTTTCCCCCGTTTGCCCGATAAGTAAAAATGCTTCTGTCACCATTAATGTATACCTTATATAGTATACATTTAGGTATATGGAATGTTACAGCTGTGTTTCAGTTCCCCTTTAAATATGGCGATGAATTTTTACGCGTTTATTTATTCTTGTTAGTAAAACACCGATGCAAAGATTCTTGTTCAGTTTAACAAATGTGTGACGCTCGAAACTAAACGCAACGTTTACCTTTGATTACAGATGACCACCCAGCACAACAATGTTGCAGGTAGCTACGAGATCGGCACATGATAACGGTATATAAAGTGTATCTGAATAATTATTTTATAATATTAACGGACGAACAACAGTGACCGAAACAGCGCACTGCATTGCTGCCTAATTTGAGAGAAATGGAAGAAGCGAATAGTGTAAAAGTTGCAACAATCTGCGTGAGCGTCGTTGCAAATGTCGTTCTCAACGGCATGGTAATCCTAGTGATACTGCGGACGCCAAAGTTACGGAGCGACCGTGTGACGCTGTTCATGTTATCTCTCGCCTCGTCAGACCTTGCGTTCGGCGTAGGCTTCATGACCACCAGCGCCATTGTATGCTCGCACCCACACTTACGTATCGTCGAAGATCGACACGCAGACATCATGGCGATCGTCTCCACCTGGCTAACCGTGACTTCGCTGTACAACATCTGTTCCGTCAGCGTGTGCAAGATGGCCGCCGTCGTCTACCCGCTGCGCTATGCGATAACGGTCACGAAACGCCGGTGTTATCTCGTCATTGTCTTCAACTGGACGGCCAGTATGTTGTTTGCCGTTCCGTTTAGCTACATCGGAACATCGTGGAACATGGACATGTGCTTCATAGACCGGCGCCGTATCAATTGGAAGAATTCGTTCTACACGATTGTCGTCATGGTGTTCGGTTCAGCAGTGCCAATGTGTATACTGGTCTACGCCAACCTGCGCATGTTCATCGTAGTCGCCCGAGCCTCGCGGAGGGTCGCGGCTGAAGGGTTCCGGCTCGGCGAAGTCACTAACACCATCGTGTTGGCAGAACACACGGGCGCGCTGGAGGTGATCAGGAGCGTGCGGTCATCTCGGAATATCATCGTGATTTCTCTCGCCTACGTGCTCGTGGTGTCCCCGCTAATGGTGGTCGAGACGGCTGCGTCTTTCCGCCAAACGACGAAAGGGTCTGACGTCGAATTTGCAGCTCTCTGGTTGTTCTTCGGGAACACGTCTATTAATAGTCTCCTCTACATTGTATTGCATCGATCTGTCCGCAGCGCTGTGAAAAACGTATTGTCGCCGTGCAGGCAGATTGCACTTTGAAATTACACGTCGTGTCTTTATTAAAACACACAGTTCAAACACAGGCGCTTGAGCCTGGCAGAGTTTATATTACTATCTAGACATTGCACCGAGCACATAGGCTCGTCTTACAAGAGCACAAGTTATATTGATTAACGTGTCTGCGTTATTTGTATATTGAATGAATGATGGTAACTCGTGTTCACACGCCGTAGGTGAATCAATTGCAGTGTGTTACGATGACGTGTTATTGCAATAACCTGTGTCGTTAATTTCGATTATATGCGGCAAAGATGTTCATATACTACGACTGTTTTACGGTAAAGGCAACGCCGAATCAATTAATATTTGTAGCACCGTAGGTGGTGAACAAATATTATATAAAATGTTACTATGCTATCATGACCTTTCACATTTTTATTTTTATGTTTTCGAAAGTGATATATATATATATATATATATATATATATATATATATATATACAAATATATATATATATATATATATATATATATATATATATATATATATAATACATATATATATATATATATAATATGATCATACACTGTCACTGTGTAATTGTTATAATATTAATAATACTCATGATCATAATTAGGCATAGACCCCCTGATAGGGCAGCTCAAAGTTTTGTTTCTGTCCACCGATTGACTAGGAATAGTATCGTATCGTCGACGATGTTCCCGAGGCGGTCTACAGTCGGACGTCGAGACCGACCCGGTGTTGTATGGCGGGCGTTGTCGTGAGATGTAGCCGAGCTCCTTCCTGCACATGCGCATAATTATCTGTCACTGTGCACACATCACCGGTCACATAACATAGTGGGTAAGAACACG
Source organism: Ridgeia piscesae (assembly GCA_025642075.2). Lineage (NCBI taxonomy): Eukaryota > Metazoa > Annelida > Polychaeta > Sabellida > Siboglinidae > Ridgeia > Ridgeia piscesae. The sequence continues at coordinate 657,057 of JAODUO010000360.1, read as the reverse complement.
CAACACCGAAGTGTTTGCACTAGTTCACGTGTCTTATGTTTTAGTTATGTTTAGTCACCGGATGCATTGCAGAAAAAAGGCATAGATGAGAACAATAATTTATTAGGGCTCACGTCATAATAATGTTGATGTTGACCACAAACGCGAAGGCACGTGCGTACTTGCGTGTGTGTGTTAGCGCGCGTGTGCACGTGCGTACGCGTGCGTATATGAATGGTATTTATGTGGGTTTTTTTTCTTCCTCTCTCTCTCACTCATTCAACTTATTACAACAAAAGCATCATCCTGCATGACGTAACATTGTTATCTTACGAACTCGTTGCGTGTATCCAACGTGAGATAAACTAGACTTGATTGAGCCATCGTGTCGTAGTACACAACATTCAAGTATTTAACAAGACACACAAGAATGGTAGCGGCGGTCATGCGTGGAAGGGGTGCACCTGTTGCAGTTCGCAGCAACATTGACAGCTATACAAAACAACAACTTGGAGTTGATGACTATGAATTGATTCAGGTGCACACTAAACTTAAAGGCACGCGTGCCTGGGGGTAACTGTATTGTAACGGACGGACCAAGTCTGACAAGACTTGGCACATCACGTACAAGAACATTGCAACTTTCTAATGCTTACATTCTCAACAGTAGTCACTTCCTTGGCAATATTATATAACAATAGTGATCTAATAATCTCATCCCTGTGTCGCAAACACGATCTAGATGATAATTGGAAAGACACCGTCTGGTAAAGGCTATAGCGTTGGCGTAGGTTTATATATGTCAAATTTTGCGAATACTCGGATCGTAACTGTTTCGAGAATGCCATTTACGAAAGAAATCCGATTTGTTGCCAATGTGTATTGCATTTATATTAGTCCAGAATGACCAATAATAATTGTAAACTGGACAACACAAGAGACGCCGCCAATGCTGCCCAAGCTGCGACATTCAGCCGATCGGTATTTATAGCACGCAATACAATAGGCGGCGCCACTTTCGCTGGTCACGGTGATGCCTTTCGACATGGGCTGAATATAACAATAATAATGGTGATGATAACGATAATAATTATAATACAACTTTTGTCTGCGCAATAAATCTGGCAATGCTACCCATTCATAGGCGCATTACAACAGAGCACTGAACTGTTAAACATTATAATGCGCATCTGTATATATATATATATATATATATATATATATATATATATATATATAATATATATAATTAAATAAATAATACTAATAATATAAAACTAAAATAATAATGTTTATAAACACTAGTATAATATGCTGCAAGTTACACAGAATAAATCAGTAATTAATAAAAGTAGATACTAACATGTCCTGGCAATTGTAGTCAGTCAGAGTTCCATTACAATAGTTCACCTTTCACCTATCCCGTAGTCTTAGTGGACCGTTGGGGCGCCACATATGACCTGACAACTAGCTCCATCCATTTCTCTCGCCTCTCAGCCTTCCTCATGGCGGCGCCCAGTGTCATGCCCGTCCATTCCGGGATGTTGTCCTCCCATCTCTTTTTCTGTCTGCCTCGTCTTCTCCCTCCTTGCACTGTGCCCTGCAGGATTGTCTTGGCAAGCCCTGAAGATCTTGTTATGTGCCCGTACCATTTCAGTTTGCGTCGTTTTACTGTGGTCAAGAGGTCTTCGTGGGGCCCAATGGCTTGCCGAGTTCTGTTTCGCACCTCTTCCTTGGAAATGTGGTCTCTGTAGGTGATGCCGAGGAGCTTTCTGAGGCATCTCATCTCCATGGCCTGTATCCTTCTCTCTGTGTCTGCTGTTAGTGTCCAAGACTCACAGGCGTACAGGAATATGGACATGACTAGGGAGCGCATCAGTCTGATCTTTGAGCTGAGCGCTATATTCCTGTCATTCCAGATGGTCTTGAGTTTGGTGAGTGCTGCTGTGGCCTGGGCGATCCTGGCGAGAATTTCAGGTTTAGATCCTTCATCTGCGATGATTGCTCCCAGATATTTGAACCTGTTGACGTAATCTAGTTTCTCGCCGTTGACCCTGATGTCAGTGCTGAAGCCATTGGTGTTATTGGTCATCAGTTTGGTCTTCTCTACATTGACCGAATGCTGTAGAAGTCTTGTCAAGGCGCTCCACCAAGTCAGCTAGCTCCTCTTCCGTTCCTGCCAGGCCGTCTATGTCGTCGGCAAAAACGCAAGTTTGTAATACTCCTGTCGCCAATGCTGACTGTCCATTCATGGTCATTCAGTACGTCAGTCATAATTCTCTCCAAGAAAGAAGATGTTGAAGAGGGTGGGGGAGAGCACACAGTCTTGTTTTACTCCAACGGTGGTTCCGAACCAGTCCCCTATGCTGTTGTTAAGGTAGACTGCGCTGGTGGCCATACCCTGTCGAACGCCTTTTGAAATCAATGAAGACGTGATAGACGTCTTGTTGGTGTTGGAGGTACTTCTCGCACAGTATCGTAAGGTTGAAGATCTGCTCTGTTATGCTGCGTTCTGGTCTGAAGCCTGTTTGTTCCTCAGCGATGATCTTTTCCGCTTGCGGTTTCAGTCGGTTCAGCAAGAATTTCAGCATAACTTTACTCTGGTGGCTGATGAGGCTGATGGTACGATAGTTCTGGCATAACTGTAGGTTGCCTTTCTTGGAGAGGTGTCTGCCAGATCTTGTTTCAGATAGTCAGTAGGGCACTTATCATGGCTTCTCCCCCTGTCTGCACCAGCTCCACTGGGACGTTGTCCGCTCCTGCTGACTTCCCCTTCTTGAGCGATTTCACCGCTGCTTCCACTTCTTCGCGAAGGATGGGGTAGTTGTCGTTGTCGGTTGCTGGAGGGACGTTTAGTACTTCTGGGTTTCCTGTGGCTCTGTAGTTGTACAGCTCGGAGCAGTACTCGAACCACCTCTTTAGGATGTCATGTTCTTCAGTCAGACTTTTTCCATCCTTGTCCTGTATGGAGGTGGTTTGCCCTTGCTTTGTGCTGATCAGTTCTTTCACCAGCTGGTAAGTTGTCTTGCTGTTATTCTTCTTCATGCTTCAATAATAATAATAATAAACTACTACTACTAGTACTACTACTAAAAATAAATACACACACAAATAAACAACTAAATATATAAATAAATATACTGACTACTACGTAAAATAAATAATAATAATAAACTATATTACATTATAATAATCTGATCACAAAGTAACAATATATATATATATATATACTAAATATATAACATATATATTATATTCTTATCCACTGAACATGATATAGTTGTAGCTCAAATAGTCAATATAATATATATATATATATATATATATATATATATATATATATATATATATATATATATATATAATATATATATATACATACATATATTATATTGACCGAGATATGGTTCTATATAGTTCTGCTTTTTTGTTTGTTTTTGTTTTTTGCTTACTGTGCAGAAACGCCGTATCATGACTTATGCTTACGTTGCGTTTTTCACACTGATACCTACTGACACGTATAGATGTTGACACCAAGATGACAGTCTCACAAACACCTCTATTGTTTTGTTAATGACAGAACACACATTGTCATACATTTATCTAATTATGGCTCTGGAGTGACCTCCGGATATCTATTTTCGGTTTTGCCTGTAAGCACCCAGTCACATCTCCATCAGTGAAAATAATTTCAAATGATAAAAGCAATATGTTATCAACTCTGAGAAAGCTTGTACCACACATAATGTTCAGTTGCATCTACGGGGTAGCTTTTATATGTAAGTGATAATATGTTAGTGTTTAAACGTACATTTAGACAGACGGACTGATTTTAACAGACACTATTAGTTCACACCATGTGCTTCCCTCCCCGGATGTCTCGGGAGCAGACATTATTTCTCTTGTAAAACAAACACAGGGATAATGTATTATTGCATAATATTACTGTGAACAGTCACATCTATTTTAAAATTAATGACCGCAAGTTTTGATTAGTTATTCGATCACACTTCTTCAATGTACACAACTGCAAACGTAACACGATTACAAACAAGTGAGCAATTTCAACTTAAATTCCTGTTGAAAATCTCTGACTCTCAGTCTCAACTCAGTGTTTCATTGAATGTCTCTTATTCACACACTCTTCTTACTGTTCCTTTGAATGTCTCATACACATAACTCAAAATACCATTACTTGACTGATAGCAACACCAGTGTTCATACACAACTTAATGCGGTCCTTATTTTGGAAGCAGAGGTTACCAGCACATGCTCCCAAATAACTAGTATGGTACCAATAATGAAAAGGCATTATTGTGGCTGTAATTTATTAACATAGTCTTTCACCCAGGCGGGTTTTCTGTTCCTGGTGGACATAGATGGGTATCTAGATCGTTCCACCGTGCTCTTCCGCCTCATTCACTTCAGTGGGGACATCATCATTTATGGAATGGCTCTCCATCGAGTCAGTGGCGTAGCCATGATTTTACATTGCACAACCAAGCAAACTGTGTGTGTGTGTGTGTGTGTGTGTGTGTGTGTGTGTGTGTGTGTGTGTGTGTGTGTGTGTGTGTGTGTGTGTGTGTGTGTGTGTGTGTGTGTGTGGGTGGGTGTGTGTGGGTATATATATATATATATATATATATATATATATATATATATATATATATATATATATATATATATAATTCAAACCAACTTGACAACCAAGTTCACTGACTAATGTAGCTAGCATTTCAGCAAAGCCATTCACAGAAGGCGTCAAAGTTAGAAAGTAAGAGAGAAACGACACATTATTAAAAGAGGCATGAACCCAAAACCCCTACATAACATCAGCCTATAGCCGGACACCACATTCCATCCACTAGATTAATTGCTTTGGTTACAATGAGGATTATAGCCGGGGCAAACGCTTAGAGGAAAGTCGTAGGGGTGATGGGAGATAGACGCCTATCATGTAAACGTAAAGGAAATTTGCTCAGCTCGTGTGTTACCCCGGCACATATGAATGGCACTAACATAAAAACAACAGGAGAAGGTCCAGGTTTGCGGAAAACCACCTGGTAAGAGTAAGTGTGGGGGTTAAGAGAGCTCATAAGAGAAAATGGAAGAAATGAGAGAAGGTTGAAGTGAAGGAAAGTTCTAAGAAGAAATAGGTGAGGATTACATGGGCTGGTCATTTGTAAAATGTAAGATGATAAAGTGGCAAAGAGAGCAGATGTCCGGAACGTGGAGGGGAAATGGAGGCGAAGAACACCGAAAATGCGATTGCGATTGCATTAAACGTAACCTATAAAGAGTTGGAAAAGAATGAATAAATATACACAGAAGAATTGGAGACTGTTGACAGAGAAATAGTAAGAGAAAAGTGAGAGGAAGATAAAAGACAATACAAAAGGTTATCATTGTCAACTCCTGCCTCCTTTCTAATCTTCAGGCTCGTTTTGTGCTAGGATTGCTCCAAGTCCTACTGGAGATGCATCCATTATCAGCTCAGTGTATTTCGTGGGGTCACAATATGTCATCACTCTTTGTGACTGAAGGAGATCATGGAGCTTCTTCAACGATTCTTCCTGTTCTTCTCCCCACTCCCAGGTAAAGGTTCGGTGATGGTAGCAAAGTCCGGTATCGAGCGAGAGGTGTAGCCTCGTTCTGGTCTCCTGACATGTCCAAAGAATGACAGATGTCTCTGGTTGAACACACAGTTTTCTCTGCTGGGTGTGATATTACTTGATCTCACCCGTTCAAACACTTTACGGAGGTTGTCACCATGTTCAGTTTGTGTGCGACCATGTACCAGAATGTCATCCCTGATGTTGAACGATGCCCTGCAGTGTTGTCTGGATGGCATTTTTGAAAACGTCTGACTCGGAGCTCAAGCAAACACCAGTCGTTTGTATCTCCACGGTTCCTGGTTTGCACTGAAAGTTGTGATGTACCTTGATTCGGGTGCCAGTTCTAGTTAATGGTAGGTATCCTTTGTTCAAGTCAAGTTTTGTGAATTACGATGACCCATTCAGTTCAAAGATGACGTCATCAATCGTCAGTGTCACGTGACGTTCACGTCGGATAGCTCGATTTACTTCACGCATGTCGACGTATATGCGAAGTTCATTTGTTTTCTTCGGTTTGGGCTGAGCGACTATTGGGCTGACCCATGGTGTGGGCACATCTATCACTTCCTTTATGATGTCGAGTTGTTCCAGCTTCTCTAGCTCGTCTTGAACTCTGATATGGTATGGATTCCCGTCAAATATACTACGCTGCTAACTGTCCATTGTTTCCACTGATCTCTGCACTGAATTTCCGCCGAATGCTCGTTGGTCTACATGCATATGGGATGACCTTGGTGAGCGTCGGACGTATTTGCTAAACTTCTGAATGCTTCTTCAGCTAACAGGTTTATAGATGACCTCATGTCAACGAGTATTTCGACGGGCGGATTGTCAATTGTCACAATGACTAATGGATTGCGGACACCGTTTATATCCATCCCATTATGATGCAGTGACCATATGTAATGATCCTATTCAATGGTTGGTTGTATGTGGTCTACTTGTTAGATAACCTTCCTCTGTTGTTTGACTTGTGGCTTGCCTCCACCTCACCTTTGTTGTGGTCTAACTCCATTAGGCTTGTCTGGTGGTTTAGCTGACTTGTAAAGTTGTGCAAAATGGCCTATCTTTGCCACACTTGTGACATATCTTTCCTTTAGCTGATCAATTGTTTTGATGTGGAAATTCCCCGCTACATCTAAAACAGTGTTCACCATTTCGTGATCTTTCTATCTTTTCAGCTTGTTGCCTAGATAGTTCAAGTGATCTCCTCACACTGGGGAGTTTCTCCAGTGTCGTGTCATTTCCTCACTCCACGTTCGTATCCTCTATCTCTGGGAATTGTACTTGGTATGTGTGAATGTGTCTTGATGTCTCTACTGACATCATGAAACTAACACGATGCTGATAGTTCTCGCAGTCTATTGCAATAACTGTCAATGAACTCATCTACTCTCTGTTCATACTGACGAATACTTCATATCATCATTCATATTTACCTGTGGCTTAACATAGTCGTTGAACTTGTCTACTGCCTTGTCAAGCTGTACATCCGTGCCATTGTCATGTGTCATGTCAAAGATATCATTCACCGTCTGGCCGAAAAAAATGTGACAGCCAGGCTAGCTTGTTGGTTGGTTCCGTTATTTGGCTGATAACGTTTAAGCGTGACAATTGCTGTCACTGAAATGTCAAACGCTGGAAATTGGGCTGACGCTGTCGCCATGTTTTTAAGCGAAAATGTCAGTTCAAACTTCGAGCAGTGACAGTGTGTTTGTACTTGCCCTTTTGGTAGTGGCTTCTTGCTAACCACTCACGTACAAATGCCCATTTTTGTTGCTCTTCTAGTGTGTAATAAGCTTTAGGTTCAGGGTTAGTTTTAGGGTTAGTGTTAGATTGACATTAGGTGTTTTACATGCACGTGTGCACGAGTAATTAGTAAGAAGCCATCATCTGTCCTTTCCGCTGACGTTGCACGTGACATATGCGACGAGCGCCGCCGCCGATGTTTACTGTATCAAGTTCGTTTTTGCATCGAACTTCTATCGCATTCTAGAACGACATTCTAGTGTCTTCTCCGACTGTTTTGTGGTCTCCCAAGACCGATCTAGACATCCTCGTCGCCAGTTTTAGTGTCTAAGCATACATTTAGACAGACGGACATATTTTAACAGACACTATTAGTTCACGCCATGTGCTTCCCTCCCCGGATGTCTTGGGAGCAGACATTATTTCTCTTGTAAACCAGACACAGGGATAATGTATTATTACATATTATTACCGTGAACAGTCACGGCATTACAATATTAAATATAGCATTCTTGATGGTACAGTGTACAAAGGAAAAGCGATTAGCTAGGTGGTACAATCTATTAAACAGCAGCTATTGTCTCGGTGGTATAATCTACAAAACATGCCATATCTGGAGTCATAAAACGACACCTGCCTTGCTGTGAATGTATAATCCGCAGTTAACACAGCACCTACTGCAGTAATGGTGCAACCAAAACGGCGAAACCTATCGTTGTGATTCAACGATTCACTCTAGACAATTATGAATCCTGTAACGTTGAACACGTAATAATTAAAATACGTATTTATAATTTAGTCGCCTCTAATAACGCAAACTGTAAAGAAATATAATAGAAATAAGCTATTACGTGTTTTCTTCAATAACTTGCATATGTCCCGGTTGACTAATTGTTTGAGTCTTGTTGGGAAGAAACAAACAGAACAGTTGGCCTAGTTAGAGAAGGATTAACTTAACTGTCCGTGTAAAACACATGTTCGTTTGATCCGTCCAGAGTTTCTCAACCCAGCGTGATCGTGTCGTTCGGCTTGCCGTTGGTCAGTTACTTCTGTACGCCGCTCACTACAACCAACCATTTTGTACGGTCGTCCGGGTGAATGCGTACGTCACGGGGCGTCATTCATCATCGGCTGTACCTGTTTTGGTAACTGAGCTGAATTATATATATCATAATTTCACACAAAATTATGGAAAACACGTTCAGTTACCACCCGACACGATGTTGAGAAAGCATTTGTAACGATGTCGAGGCCCAATGTTGAAATGGCAATGGTTTGCTCTGGCGTCATAGGATCACGTGATCGCTTAGCTAATTTGTCACGGGATCCGGGCATTGGAAGCTGGTGTATTGTTGTTATTTCCTTAACGTTTAGCATTTAATTTCATGACATGCCCTAATTCATATAAAAACGCACAGCGTACCAATTTATGAAACTGTCTGCATTAGAATCCACTGTCTTTAGTTATTAATCATACACTAATTTCAGTATATAGTAAAACTGCAGAGTGGACTTATTTCTGATTGGGTTAGAAATGACCAAGTTAGATAATAATATGGTTGAATGTTTAGGGTCCTTCCGGTCACCGTCTGAAGGATCACATAAATATAAACATACATACACACGCGCACACTCACACGCACACATACACACTCAAACATACATACATACACACACACGCACAAACACACGCAACACACTCACACACACACACACACACACACACACACACACACACACACACACACACACACACACACACACACACACACACACACACACACACACACACACACACACACACACACACACACACACACACACACACACACACACACACACACACACACACACACACACACACACACACACACACACACACACACACACACACACACACACACACACACACACACACACACACACACACACACACACACACACGTTCTTCTGAATGTGTTACGTAAACAGTCTTACAGATGTGGCTACTTTTCCTTTCTTATGATTCCGGCAAACAACCTTTATAAGGGTCATCATGGGTTAACTCTCATCGTAAATCTCGAATCGTGTAAGCCAAGACAAATGTCAGTGCGCGATTCGTACCAACAAATGTGGTTTAAGTTGTGTAATACGAACCTTATATATGGATGTCATTAGACACACATATGCGTCATGTATGTCGATTAAATCAAAAATCTTCGTTCCGCTTACATT
>JAODUO010000360.1:625000-642500 GCA_025642075.2 Ridgeia piscesae | reverse complement strand
GTTGGACGGTTTGCGAAGAGGTACAAACGGTTGACAGGATTGACAAATCCTTCATGTTTACATCAGCTAAGTCCTGAAGTCGAGTATCGTAATATTGCTTCATGCAAACGTAAACGTTATTATTGTTCTAGTTAACTATTTATTTTATTTCAAATCTATCTATGATTTTATACAACATAAATTGAGAAATATTACAAGTTTCCCAAATACAACAAATACATTGATAGTTTGGTTTATGTGCCTTTTGTTATACGTGTTCAGATCACCAGTCCGTCCGACTGTGATTTGGAAGTCACGGTCAGGACCAAAGACGGATCGGTTTATCAGGGCGCATTCACTACGGTAAGATGTTCAGCACATGCACCGATTATCGTCACATTCGTAATTTACGTGTTTGTCTAAATAACTTGACTCTTTCTGTTGCAAAACGTATTGCTACTTACTAGTAATCTGCACCATTGTAGATTATACAATTCTTTTATCATAATACTACCGTCTCGTATATCACACAAATACAATGTATTCAAAATTACTTAGCACGTCTCCTTTTGTTTCTCTCCCTCTCCCTCTCCCTCTCCCTCTCCCTCTCCCTCTCCCTCTCCCTCTCCCTCTCCCTCTCCCTCTCTCTCTCTCATCTTCTATATTAATATATCTACTACTATCTATCTATCTATCTATCTATCTATATATATATATATAATATATATATATATATATATATATATATATATTATATATCTCTCTCTCTCTCTGCTCTGCTCTCCTCTGTCTCTGTCTCTGTCTCTGTCTCTGTCTCTGTCTCTGCTCTTCTGTCTCTGCTCTTTTGTCTGTATGTATGATATATATATATATATATATATATATATATATATATATATATATATATATATATATAGTTAATCGCGTCAGTTCTCACGGTAAGTTATGAACTGGTGTAATGTTCCCACACGTGGTATGATAAGTAGTTTATATTATATTAATTTGGATAATTTATTTTATTGACATTGTCATCATTATAACTCTTATCATTTTAATTGCTTCAGTGTCGTCATTGCATTTGTTACTGTTATTATTATGACGTTTGAACGTGTTCTGTGTCGCCTTCACAGCCATCGCAAAGCACCCAATGGCGCCATGTAGTGGTCACCGTACAACTGGACAGAGTGACAGAAAAGGGCTGGGTGCATGTATACTTCGACGGAACAATCATGGGATCAGGTTTTCTCCCAGGTGCGTATTGTGTTAATACTGTCTATATGTCAACGAGAAAAAATGCATTAAACGATCATGATTACGTTATAAAATTAAAGTTCTGACAATGTTAATATAAAAATCGGAGATATTGTCAGTAATATGAACACTATAAAATGGACAATTTAAACAGATTCATACTGACGTTTCGGCGTAGATGGATGTTACGTCTTGCAGATATTTAGTAACTCACGGTTTCTGGTAGCTGCGTTCATGCACGATACTACTTTCTGATAATGACATTATTTGGTTCAACTAATGCTCCATACTATAAAATAATACGACATGTATAAAATGTGTATGTTTGCTTTAAGTAACCTGAATTACATCTCAAGAAACTTTTTTGTTTTTCCGTAATGTTGTTTCTTTAGAGGTAAGACTTTTTATTTATAGCATGAACCAAGAAACCGGATCTTTACATTCGAATAAAACATATATGTTGGCTTATTTATTTGTTTGTTTGACATTATACCCCAATTTTCGTCAGTTTTGCCAAGAATGGTATAGAACTCCTGTATGTGATCTAGCGGGCCCATTGGAAATATATTTCTTTGACATTTCGAACTGCGTGTGAGGAACGCAACGTAATCACAGTTTAACGACAGCAGTAATGAAAGGCAGCTCATGTTGAGGTCTCTAAGTATGTCGCATTTCACATGTTTACTACTATTAGACAGTGTTCCCATTGAACAAATACTTCAAATAGCATCGATTATTGTATTCAGATATAATTCAGCCATGAAACCCTCGTTGTGTTAAGAATTGGTGTCAAACGTTGTAATTCCGAATAAGAGTTTCATGTTTATATTCATATGAACATGGTATGACGAGTGTGACAAATTTGTTCTATCGGCACAGTGCTGGATTGTAATGTTTAGGGCACCGTGTTTGAGATCCAGATTCAATCCGCAATGAGTGTCGTATTATAATTGATGACACAGGATATGTACTTAATATCAAATTTCAGTTATTCCAATTATTTTATAGGTTGGCGTAAATTAGGACCGATATATAAACCTGACTTGATAACATCGAGTAACTCAACTAGTTTTATGTCAATAGATACCGATCAATATTTTTGTTAAGTTTATGGTATGTTTGAATACCGTTAGATATATGTCACTCGAATAAAACACGCGTCAGAACTGATCAAACGTTGTTTGATTAGCGTAATTCTTCTTCTAGAGCTCATCTCTGTTCCTTAGTCTCTTCGATTCAATACAATTAAAATATTTCGGATTATATTGTGTTATGCTCATTATCATCTGAGAGTGTTACACTTCTATTTTTGTTACACTTAAAGATATAGTAAACAAATAAACGGGTTTTTATCCACACGTGTTTTACAGCCAAGATGCCAGTCGTCTGCTTCCCGATGATTATTGGCGCCAATGCCTGCCCCGTTGGGCACAACTTCGTTGGATACATGGATCAGGTATGTTTATTTAAATGTCGCATGACATTACCTTCCTGCTGTTTCGGCGGAATAAAGCGTCTCTTATTGTAAAGATGGCGATGCCCGTCTGTGCAATTAAGTATGTCACTGGGTGTATCAAGATATATTCAAATACGTTCACGTGGGAGCACATTAAACAATTTGTGATTAGAATATCGGTGTGTTCATTATACTCACTATCCGGAAACATGCAGCACAAAACTATGGTACGATGCTCCTGCCCAATATTCAGTATTCATCTTTATTCAATAGGTTGCTATTCATGGGTATGGCGATAAAGAGTTGGTGAAACGTAACGATTCCTGATAGCGTATGGTGTACCCAGAAAGTGACCTCAAATCCTATAGTTCTGTTAAAATAATAGTCTCGTTTAATCGACTCTCGTCCGCCTACATAACTTCGTGGGAGTGGCGATAGGGTGCTGCCACCTGGTGGTTATTATACCTTTCGATATTCTGGAAGCCGACATCTTGTTCTCGACGCTCGAAAGGTGTTAGTGGACGGTGTGCAATACTGCCCTGGTTTGGTGCTCCATGTTGTCCTACCCAATATGTAATTGGATGTACACACAGTGTGACTAGCTTCCGGTTGTTAATGTTTATATGTGAATGATGGCAAATAAAAAACATTGCTGTGAAAAGACTTCATATGTAAGTAGCAAAATGAGATGCATAGACTCTATCTGATACATATATGTGATGTCAAGATATGAACTGGAGACGATGTGGGCTGTTCCATAAGGTTGACTGTTTAGATACCATTTGGCATACAGGCGGCTGTATGTTAACATCGTATTTTTGTGCCGAAATTGGGTCACTGCAGTGCAGTAACTATCTATGAAGGAACGATGCGGGCCAGATTTGTAGCTTAAAAACCCTTGGTTAGTATCCTTTATTATGTGTTTCTAGGTGAGCTTCGCCAGGTACACGCTCAAGCCTTGGGAAGTTATGGCCCTTTTCAATACCGGCGGACAATGCATCTCCAAGTAATCGACAATGACCATCGATTCAGCGGCGAGAGAAGGCTCGGTGATCCAGCTTCCGCAATGTGGCGCCACTGTTCGTCGCTCAAAAACCGCAACCTGCCACCTTTCATTGCAATGAAATGATTGAGCGCGTTGAATGCGTTACACACAATGTGAAGCAGCTTGTGTTGAATCTAGCGACGAGAAAAAATAAAAACAATGTTAACATTGTATTTGTTCAGTTCTCCTTTTCATTTAACAACCATCTCAACACAACCACCGTAATATCAACCACAGATAGCAGCAATATTGGATGTATGTCAGTAATATATGTATGCACAGTCATAGTAATCAAGACATAGTTCAACAGCCACGAGGATTTATTCTTAGTTCCCAACAGAAAAAAGGAAGAGCTGCTGACGATCATCCAGTTCGTCCCAACGGAAAAAAGAAGAGCTGCAGACGATCATCCAGTTCGTCCCAACGGAAAAAAGAATAGCTGTAGACGATCATCCAGTTCGTCCCAACGGAAAAAAAAGAGCTACAAACGATCATCCAGTTCGTCCCAACAGAAAAGAAGAAGAGCTACAGACGATCATCCAGTTCGTCCCAACGGAAAAAAGAAGAGCTGCAGACGATCATCCAGTTCGTCCCAACGGAAAAAAGAATAGCTGCAGACGATCATCCAGTTCGTCCCAACGGAAAAAAGAATAGCTGTAGACGATCATCCAGTTCGTCCCAACGGGAAAAGAAGAGCTGCAGACGATCATCCAGTTCGTCCCAACGGAAAAAAGAATAGCTGTAGACGATCATCCAGTTCGTCCCAACGGAAAAACGAAGAGCTGCTGACGATCACCCAGTTCGTCCCAACGGAAAAAAGAATAGCTGCAAACGATCATCCAGTTCGTCCCAACGGAAAAAAGAATAGCTGTAGACGATCATCCAGTTCGTCCCAACGGAAAAAAGAAGAGCTGCAGACGATCATCCAGTTCGTCCCAACGGAAAAAAGAAGAGCTGCAGACGATCATCCAGTTCGTCCCAACGGAAAAAAGAATAGCTGTAGACGATCATCCAGTTCGTCCCAACGGGAAAAGAAGAGCTGAGACGATCATCCAGTTCGTCCCAACGGAAAAACGAAGAGCTGCATGAATGATCATACCAGTTCGTCCCAACGGAAAAGAGAAGAGCTGCAGACGATCATCCAGTTCGTCCCAACGGAAAAAAGAAAAGCTGTAAATTGATCATCCAGTTCGTCCCAATGGAAAAAAGAATGCTGCAGACGATCATCCAGTTCGTCCCAACGGAGAAAAGGAAGAGCTGCAGACGATCATCCAGTTCGTCCCAATGGAAAAAGAATAGCTAACAGACGATCATCCAGTTCGTCCCAACGGAAAAAGGAAGAGCTGCAGACGATCATCCAGTTCGTCCCAACGGAAAAAAGAAGAGCTGCAGACGATCATCCAGTTCGTCCCAACGGAAAAGAAGAATAGCTGTAGACGATCATCCAGTTCGTCCCAACGGAAAAAGAAGAGCTACAAACGATCATCCAGTTCGTCCCAACGGAAAAAAGAAGAGCTGCAGACGATCATCCAGTTCGTCCCAACGGAAAAAAGAAGAGCTGCAGACGATCATCCAGTTCGTCCCAACGGAAAAAAGAAGAGCTGCAGACGATCATCCAGTTCGTCCCAACGGAAAAAAGAATAGCTGTAGACGATCATCCAGTTCGTCCCAACGGAAAAAGAAGAGCTACAAACGATCATCCAGTTCGTCCCAACAGAAAAGAAGAAGAGCTACAGACGATCATCCAGTTCGTCCCAACGGAAAAAAGAAGAGCTGCAGACGATCATCCAGTTCGTCCCAACGGAAAAAAGAAGAGCTGCAGACGATCATCCAGTTCGTCCCAACGGAAAAAAGAAGAGCTGCAGACGATCATCCAGTTCGTCCCAACGGAAAAAAGAAGAGCTACAGACGATCATCCAGTTCGTCCCAACGGAAAAAAGAAGAGCTCAGACGATCATCCAGTTCGTCCCAACGGAAAAAAGAAGAGCTGCAGACAGATCACCAGTTCGTCCCAACGGAAAAAAGAAGAGCTGCAGACGATCATCCAGTTCGTCCCAACGGAAAAAAGAAGAGCTGCAGACGATCACCCAGTTCGTCCCAACGGAAAAAAGAATAGCTGCAAACGATCATCCAGTTCGTCCCAACGGAAAAAAGAATAGCTGTAGACGATCATCCAGTTCGTCCCAACGGAAAAAAGAATAGCTGTAGACGATCATCCAGTTCGTCCCAACGGGAAAAGGAAGAGCTGCAGACGATCATCCAGTTCGTCCCAACGGAAAAAAGAATAGCTGTAGACGATCATCCAGTTCGTCCCAACGGGAAAAGGAAGAGCTGCAGACGATCATCCAGTTCGTCCCAACGGAAAAAAGAAGAGCTGCAAATGATCAACCAGTTCGTCCCAACGGAAAAGAGAAGAGCTGCAGACGATCATCCAGTTCGTCCCAACGGAAAAAAGAAGAGCTGCAAATGATCAACCAGTTCGTCCCAAAGGAAAAAAGAAGGGTGCAGACGATTATCCAGTTCGTCCCAACGGAAAAACGAAGAGCTGCAGACGATCATCCAGTTCGTCCCAATGGAAAAAGAAGAGCTACAGACGATCATCCAGTTCGTCCCAATGGAAAACAGAAGAGCTGTAGACGATCATCCAATTCGACCCAACGGAAAAAGAAGAGCTGCAGACGATCATCCAGTTCGTCCCAACAGAAAAGAAGAAGAGCTACAGACGATCATCCAGTTCGTCCCAACGGAAAAAAGAAGAGCTACAGACGATCATCCAGTTCGTCCCAACGGAAAAAAAGAAGAGCTGCAGACGATCATCCAGTTCGTCTCAACGGAAAAAAGAAGAGCTGCAGACGATCATCCAGTTCCTCCCAACGGAAAAAAGAAGAGCTACAGACGATCATCCAGTTCGTCCCAACGGAAAAAAGAAGAGCTACAGACGATCATCCAATTCGTCCCAACGGAAAAAAAGAGCTACAGACAATCATCCAGTTCGTCCCTACGGAAAAAAGAGGAGCTGCAGACGATCATCCAGTTCGTCCCAACGGAAAAAAGAAGAGCAGTAGACGATCATTCAGTTGGTCCCAACGGAATAAAAAAGATTGTAATTGTATATATAGCTATGTACACACTGATGCAACTGACTGCACTCGTGGCACGTAGAGTGAACGAACTTCGCCACTCGAACGGTCAACTGAGAGCACACAGCTCCGCCCACTGCGCCACCGCGCTCAACATATAATTAAAGGGTCTGTCAAAATCACCAAAACCAGTATTCCATACGGTATGTTACGTCACTGACAATACTTTTCTATAACAGTAATTCTGAATCTCCTATAACCACGTAACACTCTTTACGAAAAAGATAAGACATGCAACACCCTTGCGTTCCCTTCCGCCCGGAAAACGCGCGGTCGGAAGAGCAAAATTAATGGTACAAGATAGGGCGTTGTCCCATCAAATCGCAGTGTGGCGCCACTGTTACATAGCCAAACCAGAGCTAATATATCCGAGCTGCACAGCGCCCTCACACGGGAGGTATAAAAACTTAAAACAGACACCAGATTGAGCGAAATCTGTGCACGTTTGGTACCACACAGCTCCTATTTAATAGCTCTGCCCAAACGTTCGCTCTGCATTTTGAGAATATCCACATATAAAACGATATAAAACATATATTTATATCTATGGTAAAACATACAGCACGTACCTTGTCCCGCATAGCGCCATGCAGTAAACTACTCTATCAAGGACTTCTCAAAGCACTTCACCCTTTACTTTCTGGCAGACATGATCAAACTTACCCCGTCTCGATTTCTCTGGGAGCTATACAGCCACGCTGCAATTAATGCGCGTACATTATTCGTACGCAAATATCCACCAGTCTATAGTCTTTCACACAGCTAAATGAACTGAAGCAGTGTAGAGCGAACGAATTTGCCCAATGTTCGACACCGGAACGTAGGATTTGAACCAGGTTATCCAAGCATAAGAAGTGATTATTATTATTATTAAAAGAGTCTGAAGCTATCGCTACTGCGCCATCACATAGCCTTCACAATGCCGGTGTATGGCAGAAACACAATGTTGTTTTGTGTCCAACTTTGTGTTCCTTTTATGGTACCCTAATCCCGTTAACAAAGTGTTATATCGGGACTGCTTGCAACATGCATACATACAATATTGTAGCTTAGACTAATTTGTTTAATGGAAAACGGAGATAGTCTGCAGAGAGGATAAAGAAAACGAATCGTACTAGTGGTACACAGCATTACTACGATATAGAAAATATTATGCATGGCTGATTTGCACGGAAAGCAAGAATTAAACATTTGGAGTATTTAATTGCCATACATCAGTGCATGACGAAGGTCCGCGGGTGTTGGCTGGGTCGAAACGTATAAGTTTCAGTTATACGCTCCGAAGTAGTTTTAATTTTTCATGTCCGACAATACCTCACTTGACCCCTCCACTGTGGAACGTGACACAAGGACGAAGAAAACAAGGATGAAATACACAAACTTGGTAACCTTAACAAGGACGAAGAAAACAAGGATGAAGATACACAAACTTGGTAACCTTAACAGGGACGAAGAAAACAAGGATGAATATACACAAACTTGGTAACCTTAACAAGAACGAAGAAAACATAGACGAAGAATACACAAACTTGGTAACCTTAACAAGGACGAAGAAAACATAGACGAAGAATACACAAACCTGGTAACCTTAACAAGGACGAAGAAAACAAGGATGAAGATACACAAACTTTGTAACCTTAACCAGGACGAAGAAAACAAAGACGAAAAATACACATACTTGGTAACCTTAACAAGGACGAAGAAAACAAGGATGAAGATACACAAACTTTGTAACCTTAACCAGGACGAAGAAAACAAAGACGAAAAATACACATACTTGGTAACCTTAACAAGGACGAAGAAAACAAGGATGAAGATACACAAACTTGGTAACCTTAACAAGGACGAAGAAAACAAGGATGAAGATACACAAACTCGGTAACCTCAACAAGGACAAAGAAAACAAAGACGAAAAATACACATACTTGGTAACCTTAACAAGGACGAAGAAAACAAAGACGAAGAATACACATACTTGGTAACCTCAACAAGGACGAAGAAAACAAAGACGAAAATGCACATACTTGGTAACCTCAACAAGGACGAAGAAAACAAGGATGAAGATACACAAACTTGGTAACCTTAACAAGGACGAAGAAAACAAGGATGAAGATACACAAACTTGGTAACCTTAACAAGGACGAAGAAAATAAGGATGAAGATACACAAATTTGGTAACCTTAACAAGGACGAAGAAAACAAGGATGAAGATACACAAACTTGGTAACCTTAACAAGGACGAAGAAAACAAAGACGAAAAATTCACATACTTGGTAACCTTTACAAGGACGAAGAAAACAAAGACGAAAAATACACAAACTTGGTAACCTTAACAAGAACGAAGAAAACAAAGACGAAGAATACACATACTTGGTAACCTTAACAAGGACGAAGAAAACAAAGACGAAAAATTCACATACTTGGTAACCTTTACAAGGACGAAGAAAACAAAGACGAAAAATACACATACTTGGTAACCTTAACAAGGACGAAGAAAACAAAGACGAAGAATACACATACTTGGTAACTCTACCACAATAATCAAATGTTTACGGTGGTTTGCAGCTTACAAAGGGTTTCATGCTTGCAGTTATATCTATTCCGTGCAAAGTTGTTCTGGAATTCCCGTATCGTGTGCATATCATCACGTGAAGTTCTCTCCCCAGAAATGTGAACTCCATCGCTAGGCGGCGCTGATACGCAACTCCAATATGTTCAATTTTGTTTCAAGTTCATCGTTGAGGTCTTTTAGTCACCAACTATTACAACTAAAAGGCTGATCTACAACGTGTGTTAAGAAATGCTGGATATAACGAATGTTTGCGGCGTGACGAGGTAACGGGACGCTGGCGGTTGACGGCACGAGGCCTGAGTTGCCTAACGGCGCCACCTGGATTATTAGTTCTGTAGATTCCCCTTTGCAAGCTTGTAACTCTACTGGATTAATTTCGGAAACACTGTCCAAACTCACCTGCTCTGTAGTCTGGCTATATCCAACATGCATATGAAAACTAGCATACCGTCGCATTCCTTCCCTGGCTCTAACGTGCACATTCAAACTGTCCTACGATAACATAAGGTGGCAAAGAGGACTTCGCGTGAAATCGTCTGCTGTTTTTTCCCAGGTCCGCTTGCGCTCGACAGCGTTCGGCAGCCACATTGACGATGAACCAACCGTCTTCTGGGATAGCACTGCTGCCTTTGGGGGGAGGGTCCAGAAAAGATCACCTAAACAAAGATTGCCTCTTTCAACAGTCCACAGCTAGTTCACTGTTTGGACTGTGCACGAAGCTATATTTGTGATCAGAAGTAAGCTTTGCCCACCTCATCACTCTGATGATAAAGCCTATTCATGCTTGTAGTACATAACATGAACTCAGTGTTCTTCTGATCGACGCCATGTTTATAGTTTGGCGTCATGATTGTCAACAGAGTACCGTTTATTGTCGATACGTTGTCGAATTTGTCTCACTTAGTGATTCAAAAAACATCTACTGATGTAGGCGCTACAAAAAATGCTAATATTATTCCAAAAGGATCAAACGCTAGCTATTAAGACATGCTACGCCACGATATGTGGTTCGATATTATTACTTTTGAACTATCTATGTGAAAGAAAAACATGTACTCTTTTGAAATTACGTAACCATTCACTTGGCCACTCAAAGCGCATTCATAGAAACTTGTAACTTCCGAGGTCGATTTATCGGAGAGACTTTCTTACGCACACTACTTGACTAGACAACACAGCGTATGCCTCCAACGTCATCGGTGACGTCAGTCAACGTCACCATAGTCTGTTGGTCAGTTGTTTCCAATAATGCACGCTGAACTACACCACGCCACGCCACGCCATGGTACCACTCGTACTGCGCTACAAATACTGAAACCACTTTGAAGAAGTAATATGAACAACATATATCGCAGTTGCAGAGTGCCCTAATTTCTTGATATGATTGTATCGCAACTTCCTGCGCAGCAGTCTTGCACTATGGGACTGCGTACCACTGTCCAAGGTCCCATTTGCGCGCATTTCTGTGATCGCTCTGTCTGTACATCACATTCCGCAAACATACCCCAGTATCACCGCAATAATAACAACAGCAACAAGAGAACACGATCTTGATAAACGCAGCCACGTGTAACGAGTCCAATCTGTAATCATCGCCATTGACATCATCAAATGTTTGGTTTGATGTAGAGATGTGTGCGGGCGTTGGCGGTAGGCTCTGACACGTTGTTCTTCAAGTAGGCGATAATTCTACCTGCAAACGAGAGACAAGCTTCACCTGACTAGGGTCATCATTATAATACACCAAGTAACTGTTGTAATATTTATGCCACACTGTAGTCTTTATGAATCACGGACGCATTTACAGAATCAACATGAACAAACACTTATAAAATAAAATTATGTTGGTTAAAGCGAACCAATTGTCTACAAACTAAGATACGATGTTTGGTAGCATTTTGACAAGGTATTTAGAGTAACCTTTGTTAAATGATTAACAATTCGACAACATACATAACACACAAGAGGACACAACTATTTCACTTGTTATATATATATATATATATATATATATATATATATATATATATTATATGTATATGTATATGTATATTATATTATAACATAATATATATACATATATTTGGATATGTATATAATACACATATAACATAAATATATATATATATATATATATATATTATATATATAATATATACAATATATTTATATTATATATATAAACATATACACACACTAAACAATATATATATTATATAATTATATATTATGGAATGTATATACATCACTATACACTACTTATTATATATATATATATATATATATATATATATTATATATTATATATATATATATATATTATATATATATATATATATATATATATATATATATATATATATATATATATATAATATATATATATATACATGTCACAGTTGTTTTTCCACAATCGCATAAATTCCCTTTAAGAAGCCATCTGACAGACACTTCGTAATCTTCCACGCTCTACAATCACAAATTACACAACTGGCATCTTTACCGCTCCCGCGTCACTCACCTGTCCACGTCCGGTCGGACGAGAGAACGAACGCCCGACAGTCGGGCTCCGCGTCGCACATGTCCTCGGCCTCTCGGCGGTCGAACACCGACACCGTACAGCCGGAGCTGGCGACCGTGTATCGGCAGTGGTAGTCCCACTGGCCCGGCAGGTCGCTGCCTCGCAACTCACGGTACACTACGAGGAACCATGTATGTGTATGCATACGCATGATCATGTTCAATTAATTACTCATGTGCAATGACTGATTCTTTTAATTTTTACTGCAAAGAATCTTACATTTATACTTAATTTGTTTTAACGAAATTGTATTGTTATTATTTAGTTCTGGTGGACAATGATCCAAGTCCAACAGATTATCTCCGCATTGGAAGTAATTGTTTTTATAAGAGTTAAGTATCTAGTGTACTTACAGTACTGCCAGAAAGTAACTGGTACAGTCACTTTGAAATTCATTTTTGTACATTACTGTCTACCTTTCAGGTGACAGTACTCCCAACTGTCAATCAAATGTAATGCTTTGCCCTCTAGATAATTACTAATATATTATGCTTCTAACACTGTCCTTAAATGAGTGCTGATGTGATACTTTTATCAACATTTGTTTGCATGTAAAGCCAAGGGACAATCCACGGAAAACTTAGGCAATTGTTCTATATATAATATAATATATATATATATATATATATATATATATATATATATATATATATATATATATATATATATAATAATTCTCAAATTAATTTCAGTAAATGAAATTAGATAGTTCCGGACAAAGCTTTGTAGAAAACGTTTTGTTTTGAAATTCTGGCTTGAATACGACTACATTCGTTTGAGGGGGGACTTGTCAAATTAATGAATGTAAGTGTACATTTGCTATGTGCAACATACCCTAAACAACGACGGCACAATTGATATACCACTCCGCAGTCAACCAATTTTATTACTGTTATGGCGCATGGACAAATCACTGATCTATACAGTGCTACGGTATATAGAATTAAAGGGACAACCCACCTGGTGGCTGACGTGATGCTCTCTTCACGTATGCTCCACTGCGATATAGTTCCACGATATTGTTGACACTCTTTAGCAACTCTTTCGTCGTCATGGTAACACCATTGAAGTCGTCGATAAGGTTGTCCACCAGGGGGCGTAAGGTGGCTGGTGCCCCATGCGGTAACAGCAACTGCAGGTCCAAACAACATTGATAATTGATAACCAATCATGCGGCTATCGTAGTCTTCTATTTATATAACGTTTTATTATATATATATATATATATATATATATATATATATATATAATAGCTATTTATCTTGTTTTATAATTTATCTATTTATTATTATTTGTATTGAAATAATATTTTAAATATTTATTAACTATATTAATTTTTTATTGTTATTCAATTTTTTTATTCACTATATTTTAACGCATTACGCAGTGTATGAGGTAGTCGATCAAACTGTTTAGTGCATGTATATTATGTTTTACAATCACGACCCTTAGGGAGATAAAATGTACATTTTATAAGGTCATCGTGACAGAGATCGCGTGACGTCATCAGTAAGGACAATTCCTTACATACCTGCATGAAGTGTCTCGCAGCGTTGTATGTGTTTTTCTTCTCGTTAAGACCCACGCAGTGGCCGCGTCTACAGACACTCCTGAAAACGGGACAATTGCGGATTTTAGGCGTGACAACTGCACGGGGAAACCAGCAAGCGTGTCATATTGTAAACATATTCTAAGGGTAAACGTATTTCGGAAAATGTAAATCCACCCCAATAGGCCCAAAACATAACTTAGAAAGTGTCTGCCTCGTATATTCATGGACGAACAAACGACCGATCGAACACACGCACACACGCACGCACGCACGCACGCACGCACGCACGCACGCGGGCTCGAACGCACGCACGAACGCACGAACGAACGAATGAACGAACGTTGTTTGTCATTGTTTCTGGTAATCCCATGCCGTCATAACTATCTTCATATATATATATATATATATATATATATATATATATATATATATATATATATATATATATATATATATATATATATAAAAAACACTATATTACCATGGTCAACGGTTTGGTGCTATGATATGATAGCACCTAAAAGAGTTCACACAAACTAGTCATTTGCATCTACAACCAAATTATTCACATCAATGGTTTACTCAGATTGTGGTCTTCACGTAGACGAGTCTAGCAAACCACCGACACCATGAACGGGACCATATTGGTCGATGCAACCAATCAAAAGCCAGCTTCTATTTGCACTTTGGAAAAACAATACGTCATGGTGCCGACTGCTGGTTCAGCTGTCTTAACAAAAGAGAGCCAAGCGGTGCGTTACGTCGGTTTACAACGAAATCGCGACAGCAATATGCCACACTGTTCCCCACACGCTTGTAGCAACAATACACGGAAACACAGTATCAGTAGCTGTCTTTTGTATTACCCTTTGAATCGACCAGAGAACTGAAACAGTGCCGTCGACCCGTTGGAATTGACAGTCACGTTTGTGCGGGTGAATATTGATAACCTTTTCTTTACAAAACACACACACACACACACACACACACACACACACACACAACACACACACACACACACACACACACACACACACACACACACACACACACACACACACACACACACACACACACACACACACACACACACACACACACACACACACACACACACACACACACACACACACTCACACATTATGCTTAAGAAAATAATTATTCAAGCTGTTTTTATTTTCATTTATGAATGATATTTCCACCATTATGTAATAATAATGTTGGACAAAACGCTTTATTAATTATCGGAACAATAAATTACTGAAAATTTAACAGAATATAAATATATGGGAAATATATGGTGGTAGAAAAAGAAGCTTTTGTTGCATTTAAAAATTATTATTATTATTATTATTATTATTGCTAAAACATTGCTAAAACTCTTACATAATATCAGCTTGCATGCTCGCAGTACACGCGGGGAAAATATTGTTAAAAAACAATGCGACATCGAACAAAATGTAATTTCCATACATATTTTATGACTAATAGGTAATTTTAGTTAATTATGTAGACATATTATGTATTATTTATTTAAAAAAATTACCTGTGGGTAGCATTCTTCTTATTGCATATTTTTAAATAGCAGTATGTTATGAAGCGCCACAAACAATTAAGGATTTGGTCCTAAATAAACTACATTATTATTATAGTATAATAAAACGTACAATTTCCGGAAGATCATAATGATGATAATAATTAATTATTATTATATTATTTGTAAATAATTAAACTATTTAGTGCGTGAGAATACAGTAAGTAAAGTTTATAAAATATTCGCGCGCGCACTGAGCTCGATTTTCGAGGATATTGGCGCATAAGAAGTCATCATCATCGTTACAAACGGTATTTTGTGTAAAGCGAACTTATATAGCGAATTTAGGGTAACCGCGTAGCCGCCGATGTCGAGTTGCCGTCGAGTTCTATGCGTTTGTTTTGTGAATTTTCTGCATTAGAGGAATACAAATGATTGTTTTGTTTGTATCATAGTGTATGTATATGTATGTAAGATATGTGAGGAGGGGTTTGGCGGCTCCTGGTGGTCGTCGTATTCGTGGGTTGGTCAGAAAGTAAAAGATACTATAATAATAATGTTTATTTTTTCCCAATCCAACAATACATGATACAGACAAGATATGATACAACAATACATAATATTCTTATTATGTTAGAAAAAAGGAGTATACTTCACAACATACTGCCCACCGGTAATATTTTAAAATAAATAATAAAAATACATGTGTCTATATAATTATCTAAAATGACCTATTAGTCATAAAACAGTTCATGCCGACCAAGTCGACTCCGCTACATGTCTACTGTGTCCAAAATGGCGTAGTCCATAGACTTTCGATGGCTATGTGTTCTAAACATTTTTATGGTAAACCGCTGACATTAAAAATATGATTGTTGTTGGAAGTTGTTACTTTTTATTAACTCTATTAAGTCCATATCACAAAAGCGTTGACTTTTCTTTCCCTTTAAATGAACTGACAATCGAGTTGCGATTTATTTAGCAAACCCAAAAAAACGTTCGCAATTTGAACATTTCACCCGAAAACACCATAAATAAAATATTAACATTGTAAACAGCCGCCACTGGCAGCTATTGCGGAGGTGATCGTCCATACCTCAAGAGAGTACTTTTCAGTTGGCTGGTTTCATGATCGCAAAGTGGGACAAAGTATAACTGATTCAGCAAACTTCCGGCTAATAATTACCACCCGATTAGTTCTGAGGAACGGTGCCAACCATCCCGTCGGTGTGTTCTCACCTGAGCGTGACGTTGGGGGACGAATACTCCAACACGCAGTCGTCCGACACTTTACAGTGCGGCTCGTCAAAGCCGATGTCGTCAGCGTCCGTCAGCTTCAGTTCTCCGGACACCAGCACGAACTGCTGCTTCCGGAAGTCGTTCAACGCCACCGACCCGTGCGGCGCATGCGCGAGATACGTGATCAGCTTCGTCAGACCGTAGCACACCTGGGTGGAAGAGATCGTTCATTTATTTTAGGTTATACGGTAGATGAATAACGCGAAGGTGATGTTGAACCGGAGTGGGAATTTCAAAACACAGTCCAGTTGTAAAACACCATAATAGGGTGTTTGAAAATTTATTTTTAAACATGTTGCGATAGGCTCGATTTCTTGGCTTTGTTGACACAATGTTATTGTTTTGATAGCAGCATCTTACACAACACCTTTCCCACACTTCATGAGAAGAATGTTGTATCAGGTGTTCACAGGACGGTAAAGCAAAGCGGCTAGTTCTGGTTCAGCGCGCGTTCGTGCGTTTGTGTGTGTGTGTGCGTGCGTGCGTGCGTTTGTGTGTGTGTGTGCGTGCGTGCGTGTGTTTGTGTGTGTGTGTGTTTGTGTGTGTGTGCGCGCGTGCGTGCGTGCGTGCGTGTGATGTGTGTGCATGCGTGTATGTGTGTGCATATGTAATATTATGTACGTGCGTGGGAGCGCCCGTGTGAGTGTGCACATAGTGTAACAATACCTTACACGTACAACGTTAATTCAATATTACATTGTATCTATTGTGAAACCGTAATTTTTTGCTGAATGTCAGCCAACTCTAAACATGCATGGTTTTGCCACTAAATAATTCAATGTTAATTATTAGCGTTCAGTTTCGTCCACGAAAGTGCGCACGTGGCGCGCAACAAAACGCCGTGAATCCCGATCATGACGCATTAGACCCGCACAGAGAGGCCTGCTCGCGGCGGATATACAAGACAGCTGCACAAACGCATTACGTTGTTTCCGGGTTGCCAAGACGGCACTGAAGTAGCAATGAGCACCAAATCGAAACACGGGTAGTCGGGATGAAGGGACCACGGTGCGCTGTATTAGACTATTAGCACATTGTAGGTTATCTCCAGTCATATTTATGATATACTCTTAATGTCAACCGAATAATAA
>JAODUO010000360.1:572500-620000 GCA_025642075.2 Ridgeia piscesae | reverse complement strand
AGAGGTTTTGCCACAAAATACGGTATTATTAAACCTTAGAAAATAAGAAACTACCAACATTTTTTAAAGTACTTTTTTCGTGGATTAACTCTCTATTGCCGTATTAGACGATGTTCTGTGGTTTACATTTACATAAATCAGTGGTTCTCAAATTGGGAGTCAGTGGTTGTTTAGCAATTCCAAGGGGTTGTCTCGTATCATTGTTTAACCTTCAATGCCACACATAGCACATCGCTCACAATTACTTATATATTAATATTATTATTCCAAGCAGCTACATACTTTATAGGTATTAGGTAAGCCCAATTGTAATACCAGTAACAACGTGTTTTCAAATAACAATAATTGCCAGAAGAACAATGAGAAATGCATAAAGCCCACATTGTAAAATTAGAAATGTCAACATATTTTCCCAACGATTATATACCACATAATATGAGAACGCTCTAACTGGAATGTAACTATGATAGCATTTTCAACTAATATACTACCAGACAGACAGCGGAAAAGACTTGTGAGTTAAATCATTGATTAGCCACGACTATTGGGTCTTTAGGCATACCCGATTATCTATACAGTACACTTGTGTATAGAAGTACATCTCCAGAGGGAAGGTATCGATCCAGTCAATATCTCATGTGGCGCGTGAGATGAGCGGGTGCAGCGTTTCTGCAGTCGAGTACAATACGACAGAGAATTGCACCCGCGACCTAGAACCAACAGACTGAGCGCAATCGCGTTTCTGCTCCGACTGATCCCAAACTTTCTAGTATATTTGATAATTATGTTGTTCTTTTTTCTTGACATGAGTAACCTTTCCTATTACAATTAGTTCGCGCACGCACGCACGCACGAACACGCACGCACGCGCGCGCGCACCACACACACACACACACACACACACACACACACACACACACACACACACACACACACACACACACACACACACACACACACACACACACACACACACACACACACACACACACACACACACGCTTTCTTAAGCGTGTTGCAACAAATCTTATGCCAGCGAAACACTAACGTTTGTGGAAAAAATTAGATTAGAACCGCTTGTTTGCTTCGTCCACCGAGGAGCAGTGTTTCAGCCACCAGGCGTCACTGCCAGTCGCACAGATTAATGTGCAGCGGTGAATAATACATCGACTATGATCACTTTATTAATTATTATTCACAAAATAAATTTTTTGTCGTTCGATGTTTCTGTAAACTTAGTATGACGCTCTCTGCTTCGAGGAAGCACAAGATAATGTTGTCGTTCCAATAGTTGGGTTTTAGCTTTGCATTAGCACATTATATTTTCACAGGTCGATGTGTGCTTTAAAAGTGACTACATGTTTATCGGAGGTTCAGGGATTTTTGTTTCAAAACGGCGCAGTTTTATTAACTTTTTTCATATTATATTTTCATACAATAAGCACAGTTTATCAGGACGTGTCTTTATTTGTTATTGAAGTTAAATGCAATTAAATAATAATATTTAGTATGTTACATGAATGAATCGGGCAATCATAAAGAATAATATTGGCCCTAAAGGAAAGACAAAACGTATCATTACAAAAGAGTAGTACTTTTGTTGCAAACGCAAATAAAAATTGTTTTCGAAACCGTGCCTTTAACCTGAATATATAACAACATAAAAATACACATGAGAATCACACAGTTTTCGCCCGTTTTAACGAGGCTGATATAGATGAGATTTGAGATGACATATTCGT
Organism: Ridgeia piscesae; assembly: GCA_025642075.2. NCBI lineage: Eukaryota > Metazoa > Annelida > Polychaeta > Sabellida > Siboglinidae > Ridgeia > Ridgeia piscesae. The sequence goes on along the minus strand of JAODUO010000360.1, from coordinate 618,258 downwards.
GTCTGGCATCATTTCGTTTGATCTATGCAATTAGTAGAAAATGCCGCGGGCAGTCTACGTGATCGACATACAAGGGCCACCGGCCGGCTAGAACGGGAACCCAACCGCCGAGCTGACAGCACTTTTGATTGACACTTCTCATCCATTTTAAAACAGGCCCATATTGTTAGTGTTATCGGGTTACCAAAGCCGTTAGTGGGTGCAAAGTAACACATAACACCACTCAGTCGGCAAAAACGTACGACTCGAGAAAATAAACTTTCCTATGGTTCGTGTGACTAAGGTTTTCGCCACAAAACCGAACTTCTTTCTTTTATGTGAGTTACTGACGTGTTCCGTTCATCATTTGACACTTTATACTCACGTTACATTTTGACGTGTTCAATAAAAAGATGACAGCCCACTATAGTATTGCGGTTTGCGAAGGAAACGAAGTCTGTTTCTGTCGATCCACAAACCGTTTGCATTTTGTTCGCCGACAAAACATGCCATTTAGTGCGAGCTGGGCGACTCCTTTTTATGGCGAAATGCTATGTAAATGCCGTAGCGAACCGGGTAATAAATCACACTAGCCTATTCTATACGCGAGACTAAATAGGAGACTATATCATGTCCCATCGATGTTTGTGACTGCATAGAAATACAGCCGTATAATTTCTTGCAATGTCCGGTTAAATTTCCTTAAAACATCCTACGAAAAGGATTGTCCAATTCATTTTCCTCAAACTTATAAGCGTACAGTTCATTTCCTTAACAAATAATCATAAAATTATAAAAGTCCAGTTTATATTGCTCAGCACGTAATCAGAAACTTATCAAAATAATGTCCGGTTAATTTTCCTCAACAAATAATTTGATACTTTAAAGATTCGAAATGTGTGGTTGTTTACTGGCATAGTCCAAAGTCTAAACTTATGTATCTCAAAACGCTGCTTTTACATATGTTTCGTTTGAAAAATAAACGAACAACTGTTCAAGTCATTGCAACAAGTGATGTATCGTTTTAAAGCTTACATTAAAATTGGTGGCGTCTAAAAAAGATATCACATTATATTTCACAATTTTACCGTACAATACTTACTCTGCTGTAGCTGGGCACAGATCTATTTTGTCAAACTAACGATACATGTGCTCGACTTTTTTATTATGGTAATACCTTAAATTTCCTTCTTTGCATTCCAACTTCCCACTGCCAAAATGGCGGATTATACGACGCTACATTATTATCTAAACATGTGAAAATTGTCTCTGTTTATACATTATTGTGTAGTCATTGTTAACGTATATTCTGGATCTTGGTAACAAGCGTATTTACGATGCTAGACTATAGACTTATGTTCGACTATTTAGTAATTTCTAAAAATCCGCTGTTGAGAAAATCCCCACAACGGCTACAGCCGCTGCAGCTGCGTCTCAAATTATCGATCAATTTCTGCCAAAAAACACGACGTCGTCGTATTCTGAAAATGTCAGCCTACAGCTGCGGACCAGACAACCCCCCAGACCCCCCCCCCCATTCGTGTCGTCACTTGTGGCGGCGGGGAACGGTGTACGTGAATCAATGGCCTGGAATATATTCATTTGTGAAGTGTGAATTCCTCATTAGAGTAGACTTACGTCAACATGTCGGGTAACCATAAGTATAGCGTAGGTTTGATGGTGTTATGAATGTCGTATTTGTACTAACGTGTCGTAGTTACGTCGGACACGTAGCCGTCATAAAAAGTGACACTTCTCAAAACTCCCACGCACAAAGTAACGATGTTTAGACACATTTGCAGCGGTGTATGCGGTTGGCGTGCGGGCGGGTGTGTGCGGTTGGCGCGCGTGCGTGCGTATGTGCGTGCGAGCGGGCATGTGTTACTGTGTGCAAGTGTGTGTATCACTTAGCGGACACATATCTGAAAAAGCATATTGCGATGTGATGCTTTAAGACAGAAACAATTGTTTCATGACGTATGCCGAGCTGCCGAGTGATGCATGTGCAGTTGTGTACAGTATAATTTATGAGTATGTTCTGCTCGTTGCTTTTACTTTCCAAATCCTGGCTTCGTTGTATTACTTGCAACAAAAATGCACGAACGTAGTTATCGGTACCATAATATTGTCATTGTTAATATTTTATCGTTATGTAATGAGCAACTGCATAATTTCGCACATTGCTGCGTGTTTTTGTAGGACAGCCGAGATCATGGATAACACATTATATTTGTAATTATAATAGCAAATATAATTGTGTTTAATCTAACATCTTTTTTATATCATGACCCACAGCTAGCGCAATGCTAGGCTACAATTGGGCCATTAAACGTACACTTTGAAACCCATTACGTGAGTATTACGTAATTCCACGCAATGAGACGCTCAACCAGACTGCACGATTTTTTGCAAGCAGAACTACTCTATCATCAAATGTCATCATAGAGTAATCGCTGTTTATGCTTCACGTGGCACACGCGTTCCACAGATATTGTGTCTAAATAATGCCAGATGGTTCGGGGGCATGTTCGACAAATGCAGCAGATGAAAAACAGTTATTCTGGCCCCAGTGTATGCATTCGATTACTGAACCTTGATCATACCATCCAGCTAGGTTTTACGGGAAAATATATATTTAACACAAGAAAACAAGACTGGTATTGTAGTGATGATTGGTCTGTACGTAAAGCAGTTGCAAATTTGCATCTTCACGCCAACTATCAATGGTCGTTTTAAAGGATAACCTTAATCATGTTTAGCAAATAAACCGTTATGCATGCTTACTATTTGTAATAATTGTTACAAACCAATGCCAAATCATTAAACGTGGAGAGCAACAAAATATAAGTAGCGGCTTTGTTAAAGTTGCCGGGTCATATACGGCCTAGATTTGTATGTTTATGGGACAGAATATCGCGCTGTTGGACAGTTTTCGCCGCCGCGCAGAGACGATAAATTGAGTTCCTTGGCTATTCACAAATCTGTTAAACCCCCATCGCGGATCCCCAAAATCTCGCTCCATAAATATTGAGGCTAAACCCATCCACCATTATTAAGGGGCTTAGCGTCCAATCCCATTCGGTTCAATCGTCTATGCACATATTTGTATTCACAATTTACACTTGTCGTGTAATCGTCAATATGTAAGTGCTTATTTTTATTATTTGTACTGTACCGGAACTTGTTATATATTTGTTTCCAGCATATCCACAATTGAACCCCATATACAGATTTACCAATTAATGAGTTCGTGTAAGTGATTTACCGATGAGTATGTGAGTTCGTTTAAGTACACCAAATTCACCAAATAGTGTATTACTATGACAAATAAAATGTCACTGTAAATTAATTTGTAAATACACCCTGTAGTAAATTCGCCACTTTCTTCTTTAAAACAAAACATTATTTAAACAACACATCCGAATGCCCCCCCGGGACTTCTAATTGCACCCACCCGCCGTTTTAGTGCGAACACCAAGTTTACAAAGTCGAAAGTACTGCCAGCCACAAATTATTCAACTTACGTACAGACACGAACACTACTGTGTAAACAATGCAGTCAACAAAGTTGCATATTTAGACTGCCCGATAAAAGTAAACGGCAAGTTCCTATATAGCGCAGTATCTAGTCCGTGTGATTGCTCAAAAAGCTCTGTACATTTCATTACCAGACCCAGGCATACGATATTACCTGTTCAATTGTACCGCATCTTGTCTTATCCGGGAAGTGTCAGCCACGCTGCAATTAATGCGCATCAATATCTACCATTTTTGTCTACTTCTAGGTACTCACTCATACAGAGAACTGAACGGAACAACGCTGAACTGAGTTCAAGATGGTAGCACAGAATCCCAAGCCAGTGATCGAAGCTGCCCGGATCGGGCGGAGGGGGGCCGCGCCACACAATGGCTCTGAGTCAGCGCCGACGAACGTTACACGGTCTTTAGCCTTTCTCGACAACGACCGATTCACCGGATGTCTGCTTCTTGTCAGCGTGTCAACTTGTCACTTGTCGCCGTCTCGTGAGTGTCACACGGCGCTCCTTACAGGGGACGACGCGAGCATTTCCACCGCTGCATTAGCGCGCGCTCGAGAATGTTCTGCAAAAACGTCGGCTCTTTTTATAATGATAATAATATTGAGCCTTGACTTCGGTGTTTGCCCATTGTTATTCATCGACACGTGTCTCTACACCGACCATCGCATAGCAGTCATCTTGCCTGGTCTGAATATTACCTGCACGGCAGCCACGGACAAAGTATAGGCATATGCTAATTTAATAAAAACAACTGCCAGCGGTTGTTCCAATGGCGAACCTTAAATACCACATGAAAGGAGGCGGAAAGGTGTTTGTTTCTTTGTTCCCGGCTGTGCACGGATAGGTAAGTTACAATCAATGTCTAGACGATAATAGCGTGTCTCATTCGTGGAGCGTCTGAATCTACCGTACAACAGACACGTTTACTAAAACGCGTGTACCATATTTTCTGTGTACCGTGTTCATTGTGTACCGTGTTTACTGTGACGCGCACTGCATGCATAACACACTTGGCTCCCTCGTGCTGCGTGAACGCAATAACATTTGCTGTAAGTCTACAACTACATCAGACGATAACATCTATAACGTCTTTGTTATGCTTGATTCCTCGTTAACAAGATCGCTACCTCAATATATCCACGCAATGTCAATTTTCAGGAAGTTCACGTGAAGCTAATAGGAAATGCGTGAACGGTGTCATGAATTTATAGGCCATGCCTGTCAACCATAAAGAAATTCGCAAAAACTAATAATTGGATATTGCGGGTATTTGCATTAAGCATAACGTCGGCTATGCCCAAGCGAGTGCCAACTATTTGCACTACAATCGGATATTACGCTCACGCACCAACATTCATATGCGAAAGAGCACCTGCTCCCAGACATGTTTGTTCTCGGGTTACAGTCTAATCATGTAGCCCTAAATTGACGTAACATGAGACGACTTGTGCGAGACAAAACGTCTGCAAACCACACAGAAAAACTATTCATTAATCATTTTTATGAGCAAAAAAAGGAATCGGATAAAAAAATGGATGCTAATGCCTAATCTCATCGTAATAACTAAAACGATTTCATATTCCACCTTATCGGAAATTAATGCTGTCAGAAAAGCTGCATGGGTGGCGTGAAAAAGAAATATTTGGACTATTCTGACCCCATATGCAGCGCTGGACTGATAGAAATAAATAAAAATACGTGTGGAGCTACGACATGCCTGACGCCTACAGGCATACGTACGCACATGATCCAACGCACAGGCTGAAACAACCTCCCACTGTTGCGTCCACGCTCAGTCGACAATAAATAATAAATAATACACCACCAGCATCGCCTTACCTTGCCTATTACGAGCTCTCTATCGGCGCAACAGCAACAGTCGTTTCTCGGCGTCTGTCAACGTACAGACTGCCAGTGTTCACAGATCTAAACTGCTGCAGATGCAATTACGTTGCTGTCGCCGCCGCGCACCATAAATCCCATTCAAACGTGCAAACGAAATTACTTATATAGGACTGCGGAAAGCCGCTGCAACATCACTATAGACTCGGCAGTGACGGCGCTTCTAGCGGCTGACAGTCGACGCTGCTGCCGTCGATATGCGATGCGGCCGACGCCGAAGTAGCAGCCGCAGCAGCAGCAGCAGCAGCAGCACCGTCGCGCGCGCTTTGTTATGTAACTCCAGTAGTTCGCCGTCGTCCGTCAGTCACTTATCGCCGATGTTGATGTTATAATTTCTTGCGCGCGCTCAAAACGCTTAATCAGGTTATGCGTCGTCATGGCGACGCGAAGATAATGCCGCCGGGTCTCGCAGCCCAGTCAGTGGCTCGGCGGGCGGGCGGCACAGATTTCGCGCTTCTCGAGTTTCTGTTATTCTTCGCCCGCGACGTGCGTCGTGGGTTACGCCAAGGTATGCCACGCCACCTCACTTCGTCTCGCCTCGCCTTCACTCGCCTCGCCTTGCGCCGGGCAATTTTTGGGAAGTCGGCTCAAAGTCAAAATGGTTCTTTATTGTACGATGTCGATGGTTTAGCCATGTCCCTAACATAATGGCTCGGGTTCTGATGATTTGTAAAGTCTTCAACACAGCATGATTGCCTGAATTGGTGAAAAATGTACATGCTTTTTTATTTATTAAAATAAACCGCGAAGTCTATGGGATTATTGGTTTGAAGCGCGTCATCTAATAACTAAACTTGTCTATCAAATCAGAAACGCTGCTGAAACGACCAACATCAATCATAACGTTTGTTTTGGTACCACCATACAAAATAATCGATGACATGTTGATCTTAAGTAGTTGTTTGTTTTATGACATTAGGCATATATGTACAGGAATGTAACTGTGTGTATAAGTATTACTCCATGATTTGCCACAATGATTATTGTGATGTTCGCGGTTGTGTGGCGCATGGAAGTAGTGGCGCCATCTGGCGAACACGTTAGCTGGAACAGTTTTACCCGTTGATAAGTGAAATTCATCTTGTATAATACTTTTACGCCAAACGTATGAATTAGTCAGCGTAGGAATTTGTACTGGATTCTGCATGGCAAATACAGACGAGACATTCCTATAACAAAATTAATCTAGTAGCTACAATAAAGTAACCAATGATTATGCCGCCTTGTGGTGGCGGTCAATCGTCCACCAATCTAACGCCACATTGTGACTGAAAGATGGAAACTGAAGGGAGAGGTGTGATAGTGAATATCTGCGATCCTTTTCGCTCACTCAATACCGACATAGTTGTTTTTGTATAGTTTCTGCAGGTAAGTTTCCTGAAGTTTACTCCCAAAAAAATATTTTGACAGAAACTGTACAAACAGTGGGCCATATAATCGTCATGTACACTGAAAGAGACTGCACACTGCTACAAAAACGTACCCGTGCACTGAAGTCAGACTGGTGGGAAAGGGAGGCAGTAGAGCTACAGAGAGCTGAAGGAAGTGTGGGGACCCAAGAAGAAGGGATCTATTCACCAGAAAACAACAGATGGAATGGAGACCTTCTTTGGTAGCAAGAGAGTTGTGGCAAGATGGAGTGAACACTTCCAGAAGCTACTCAACATCAATGGTGACACAGCTCATGAAGCTCTGGACAACATCCCGCAGCGCATTACCAAGACAAGCATCGATGGGATTCCAACCATGGCTGAGATGGCTAGAGCAATCGCCGGCCTAAAAGATGGCAAAGCACCTGGGGGAGATGGAATTCCTGCTGAAGTATGGAAGCACGGTCGGAGGAGACAATCTGTTCAGCAGATTGCATCAACTAATCACCAATGTCTGGGAGGTGGGTTATGTACCACAAGTATGGAAGGATGCCAGCATTGTAACCATCTACAAGATATGTGATCGAACTATAAAGGAATCTCTCTTCTTTTCATAGCAGGAGGCAAGATCTTCGCCAGGTTCCTCCTCAACAGACTATCAACCCACATAACACCAGAGGTAGTTCCGGAGACACAATGTGGTAACCGGAGCACCGTGGATATGATATTTTGTCTCCGACACCTACAAGTAAAGTGCATTTGAGCAGGACCGACCACTGTGCATGGTATTTGTCGACTTCAGTAAGGCGTTCGATAACAGTTGGGAGGACCGGACAATGGCAGCTACTTGAGGAAGTATGGATGCCCAGAGAAGTTCACAATTATGATCGAAGCTCTACATATCGGAATGATGGCGAATGTTAGGTTGGAGGGGAAGTCTCGGAAGGTTGTGTACCAACCCCACCCTCTTCTCCATCTTCCTATCAGCAATGCTCGACGAGGCTTTCCGAGACATGGGAGACAGAGCGCTGACCTATCCAACGTCGCACACTTCAGAGCGAAGACCAAGACTACTCGGGTACTGATGAGAGAGCTGCTATTCGCAGATGACAGTGCACTGGTTGCCCACTCTGCTGAAGAGATACAGAAAAAAGTGGATGCTTTCTCCGATGCGTCAAAGAAGTTTGGCGTGAAGATTAACATCAAGAAGACCGAGATGCTGTACCAACCCAACTCTACAAGAACCCGAGAGGAGGATATTGGTTGATGGAAACAAGCTGAACTCTATTCTGGAGTTCAGCTACCTCGGAAGCACTATATCAAGTAATGGATGCATTGACGATGAAATACAAGGGGGGTGGCCAAGGCTAGTGCATCTTTCGGCCGACTACGCCAGAGACTCTGGAACAACCACCATGTGTCCATGCGGGTTAAAGGCAGGACATACCGTGCAATCGTGCTGTCCACCCTCCTATATGGAGCCGAGGCCTGGACAGTGTACAGATGACAGGTGAAAAAGTTGCATGCCTTCATGATGCGACATCTGCGTTCGATCATGAGGATAACCTGGATGGACAAAGTGACAAACAAGGACATACTCGATCGGACAGGGCTGCCATCTATGGACGATTTTTGATCAGAAAGAATCTCCGGTGGACTGGACACCTCATGAGGATGTCACTAGACAGGCTACCAAAGCAGCTTCTCTACTCTCAACTGTCTTCTGGTCACAGAAAGAGAGGGCGCCCTCGTCTCCGGTTCAAGGATACCATCAAGAGAAACCTGAAGCTGAGAGACATAAAGACCGACTCATGGACATCACTCTCACAGCAGAGAGATAAAGGAGAGCAATAGTCAAGTGATGGAACAGTCTTTGTCGCATCGCGACCGACAACATGATGATGATGATGAACACTGAAAGAGAAATGTCAGCTACTCTGCATGGGAGATGAGTTTATATCTTAAAGCTGCTCAGTCCACCCGTTTGCCCTACGCTAATCCGGTTCTTTTATGTCCAGATTTTTAAAAACGCGCCACGCTTTGCCTGCATCAACGTATCTGTACCGTTGGAGATTTTGATGGTGTCGACTATCTATGTCGGAAATATATTGTTGACAATATTTCAGCGTTTCCATTCAACATTTTCTTTTCTGTCGTAGTCTCTTCTAATCTTTGAATAGCCTATGCTATATCTCGATGAAAACACAACAAGCAAAATTAGTAGCTGCCGGACTCTCTCCTTGCATGAATGAGCAGAAAGCGCCCATCCTGCCATGTGGCCGCCTATAAATTATATATAGTTCTACTTCTAATTGTTTCCACTACTCGATAACTGACTAGTCTGTATATATTGTGGTTACAACGTCATGATCTTATCAAGTCTCATTGAAATAGTCAGTCTTTTTCAAAGTAGTTCCATGACCAGTGAATCCCAATTACATGAAACACCTGCCTCCGTCACCACTTGACTTGGAGAACTGAAAGAGGGAAATTTGCTTCATCCTCCATGAATCCCCTGTTGAGAAGTAACTACGGAGAGAGACGGCGGGCTGCCCTGATGGCAATGTAGAGATGGAAAGTAACGCCAAGATAAAGTAAGAACAATCAAGTCACGTGGGTTGGCGATTGTTATATTACGTCAAACGACGTCACATGGAACGTGACTGAATATGGGTAGAGCAGCAGTAGATCGACCTCACGCCAAGTCCAGTTTATCACCTTTATGTTTTGTGTTGCCCAAATGACGGCGAGCGAGTGGGGCTGATGGGACAGGAAGACAAAGTGAAAACGAAAGAGAGGTCGTGGTTTAGAGCGATATATGCCTGAATAGTCACATGGACTGTGGAAAGAGGAATTGTCTCCGTTTCCAAAGACACTGTATGCAGCAGTATTTGTTTATTACAGCCGGTGTGATTGATAGTTAATTAAAGACAGCATTAGCTACGTGCATGTCGGTCACGTGACAGGTGACGTACATCAGGAAGTCCATGGTGAGGTCATGCATATAGACCAACGAAGCACTCTTTATGAGAACTGAACAAGTAATAAAAATGGAAGAGCCAACAATATTGCGGCAGTGCATGCATAACGTATGTGCTTGGGAAGAGGGTAGTTTGAATGTTTATGATGTGTAGAGCCAGGGTGGGAAAGCGACGGTAGGACAGTTTGAATGATCTTGTTGAATAGAGCCAGACTCACTCAGTTACTTATCCCGCAGTGCATAGCTTAGAAAGAGTGGGAGGAGGGGTGATTGAAGGGATGGGGGCTGAGGGGGTTTGGACCTGTAGAGCGAGAGAAAAATGTGGACTGGTTGAAGGGTTGCACAAAAGAAAGAAAGGCCGACCCAGCAGAACCTGGAAACACTGCCTGCAGATGGCGATATGGAGTGCAGTGCTGCAGTAAATAGGCACTGGACCCTCAGCAAATCTGTTTTACCTTGCACCTTGGGTAAGTTCGTTCATTTTACATCACTGCGTGAACGAATACGTTGTTAGAGTTGTGGATATTTGTGTATGAAAGGTGTTTGCACATCAATTGCAATATGGCTGAATGTTTCCTAGAGAAATCGAGATGGTGCTCGATTGAAAGGTTGGACAGAGTAACGGATTTTGATACTGCATTATATAAGAACTTACTATTACTTTAATTTTTATATAATTTCCATGATCTACTCAATCCATGCATACTCACACCAAATTCCAACCAGCTAGATGAGAAAATGACAAGGTTCAATTCATATATATGTGTGTGTTGTGTGTGTGCTTGTGCATGTGCGTGTGCGCGCGCGTGTGTATGTTTACTATAACAAGTTTCTGTCAGAATCCTCTGCTTGTAAGACATGCAGAGACATATTTTAATACACACAATGTTCCCGTACTAGAGGAGAACACGTATCAGCTACTTCACAACAGCTCTTTGTTTCAATGTTCACGGAATTCTATTGCTATATTCATAATCTTATGTTAAAATCTGTGACTAGCCAGAGCAAGCCATTCTTCTCTAAAATCCCTGAATGCCTTATTTCTCCCGAGATTAGTTATTCAAACATCACACTTTGCAGTTCCAGAATCACAACATGTGGCATTTGTGTTGACGTGTGTCTTTAAGCGGCTTCGTCCTGGTCCAGCAATTGGCACGTCTCTTTCATCCCAAAGAGTCACACCGTCACATGCACATATTCTCTTGTCGTTCTCAAACAGACCCGATGACCGCGCAATGATCCCACAGGCAACTCTAAAATACAAACGTCACTTCATGTAGGTGTTATCATTTTTATGACTTGTGGTATATTTATTTGGTTGGTAATTATTATTTGAAACATTCGTGAAACTGTTCATCAAGGTGGAGGAATACTACGCTAAAACAAGATTCATCAGAAATTGTATCTTCACTGCTCACCAGATGCTGGTCGAACGGTTGATGTGAATCGACATTAATTAGTTGTGTAATAAGGAATCTTGTTTTATTTGAAACATATCTGGAAGTTTTGAGCCACCTTCTCACAATTGGTAACTAGTTGAACCACAGTTCTCTATTAAAACACTGCTGCGAAACAAAAAAAAAACAAACAAACAAACAAACAAACAAACTAATCTCTGCAACACAACCACAACTGGTTTTGCAGATATCAACTTTTGCAGATATCAACTCAGTGGCTTTACCAATTCACCTGTGAGTGGTCTGAAGTAGACAATTAAAACTAAATACGCTGTTTTCAATTCAACATAACTAACAAAATACTTACAATAATTTCCTTAAAAAACACTTATGTACAGATGTGACTGTGGTAATAACTTGAGTAGGTAACATGGTAATAAGTTCACAAGACAATACACCTGTACAGTGAGAGGGATGCGTCTCTACCAAGAATTAAGCAGTGTGGCAATTTTCAACAGGAAGCTGGCTGTTTTGAATACGGGAAAGTTAACATTGAAGGGTACTGCAGTTAACTCCGCTCACCCCAGCATTAATAATAATAATGAACTTTATTTTTACACTAGTCTCCAGAGTATATCTCTGTTCAAAAGTGTGTACACACTACATAATCATCTATGAAACAATATAAGTTATGTATACACAAATAAAATAAAATAAAAACTAGTGATATAATTGTGACTATGACTTTTGTATAAAATATATATACATAAATTAAGTGAGACTAAGGTAGCAAAAAATAAACCAAATAACCATTACTGCCAACACATTTTGTTCTGAAACTGGATGTTTCGTTCACCACCTAAAAAAGAATTAAAACATTGGCATATACGCTGTCCTTTTAGAACATGTCTATGGTTTTGTGTCCTTATTTCTATGGTTTTGTGTCCTTATTTCTAATGGTTTTGTGTCCTTATTTCTAATGGTTTTGTGTCCTTATTTCTATGGTTTTGTGTCCTTATTTCTATTGTTTTGTGTCCTTATTTCTATGGTTTTGTGTCCTTATTTCTATGGTTTTGTGTCCTTATTTCTATGGTTCTGTGTCCTCACCGTTCTTCGGCTGTGTGAATCACAACCGAGCGACCAATGACATTCCAGATTTTAATCCGACTTGTGTTCAATCTGTATTTTGCTCTTCCCTCTTCAGTCGCTGTGACGAGTCCCAAGTCACCCGCCTACAGCATGTGACATAGACACAAGATGGAAAAACAGTCAGACTCTAAAAGTATTCCTCTTTTATGCACCACATGTCTATGCTTTAACAAAGCTAACCACTATTTCATAAATACAGGCATGTATTATATATAACACTCATTTAACTTAGACATTTCTATAATTTTTACAGTTATGATTTGATGTATTTAGATAGTGTAATATTTTTTACATTCTAAAAGTATACAAAAACCTTTGCTTCTGTAGTGTTGCTACTTGGCACCTATTATCTTTTAATATATAGAAACATAATTTTTTTATCAGACATCAACAAAGTCAATGTTATACTTATCTATGCATATCCCACCATTCTAGGTATAATTTGCCAATGTTATTTTTAAACACGACCCAGGGACCATTACGCAATGAGTATTTTGTGCAATATTAATAATTTTTTAAACTATATTCACAGGCAAGTGTGTTTGACTAATGGCACATTAATATATATATATATATATATATATATATATATATATATATATATATAATATATATATATAATTATATATATATATATATATATATATATATATATATATATATAAACAGACTATATCTCTATAGTACCTGGATGAATTCATTTTAGTTCTGCACCAGAATAAAGAACACACCTTTTTCCCACCACTTTGCCCCCGAGAGTCAAATACTTCACCACAGCTACAACACATGTAAGACACTCAAATGTGTCATTAACAAAACACCACACATTCTGAGTTGGTTTGAACACATAATACAAGACCATAAAATATTAACAAAACACCACAAATTCTGAGTTGGTTTGAAACTTTGAACACATAATACAAGACCATAAAATACACATATTTCACACAGTTTTCAAAATCATATTTTAGTGGGTTTCTTTAAGATAACATCACTGTAATATCACACCAGCAGGTCGAGTTGTCTCGCGTAGAACTATCTTTGCACGTACACGGTGAATCATTTTATTTTGCATCCACTGCTTACAAAAATTACTGTCATGGAAGAAATATTGCTGAATTTTATCAGCATCTTGACCAGTTCTGTGATGTTGGAAATATTCTAAATGATAGGTGCTCTCAAAGAGCAAAATGCGTCTTTTCAAACATGGATTTTATTGTACACCTTCAGCTATGGCAATCATTGACCAATTGTCTCTAGACAAAGACCTCTCCAAGTGACCACTAATCTGAAGTGTGCTGAGCCGGACTCTTTCTTTCTAATACTTGCTCAATATTAACTGCTAAATGTAATTAAAAAAACATGTTCATAAAAGTGATGCACCACAGGGAATCAGATATAGCAGAAAGTCACACAGGCCTGTTCTGCATAATTACGAGTAAAAATTGTTTTTATTTTAGCCAAAATGCATATCTCGTAAGCTAACTTATTATTGTCCTGGTTATTATTCTTGATAAACAATCCAAAGCTAATTGAATGGTTACGAGAAAATATCTATAAAAAACACAATAAGAGTCAATTGCTTCATTTCTCAAAAGTCAAAACATTGCCTTGTAAATGTGCTGCAATTCTGCGATGAAACAAAAAACCAACTGACGAATGTTCAACAAAAAAATATGATATAATTTATAGCTCAAGACCTGTGGAACCCAAAAAGGTACAGAACAAAAGTTGTAAACGTGTAAGTGTGTTCAATGTGGATGTTATAGTTTGCTTATGTATTTCACAATGTTTTGAAAGCCAGATGAGCAGCAAATGACAGAGAGAGACATTATTTTGTATCCGTCCAGTGACATTTCTACCCACCCAAAATGCATTTTATCCGTCCAAATGATGGGCAGCCAACTACATAAAACTATAGACACAGGCAGTGTGAAATTTGCACGAACCTTGCACATCCACGCGAGACATCACCGAGTTCGTGGATGAAGAGACCATGTGCGCCTGGCGACAGACCATCAATGGTCCCCTCCATTACACAGGTGTCAGGGTCCACCTGTACAAACCGCATCACACCGCGGGCCGTGTCACCAAGGATCATGGAGACTGCGGCACCCAGACTCTGTGGGCCTTTCTCTGAACACATATCACGTGACAGTGTTAAACCAACTAGCAAAATGACTAATCTGTGGAAAGTGCTACACTGCCACACAGGACAGTTCCCTCATGTATTCGAACAAGACAAGTGTCATGACAATAATTACAAAAAATATTGTTCATATCTCCAAGATTTGGATGGACTAAATGCTCCAAAGTAAGTTTTAATTAACTCTCATGTAACTTGGATTAATCGCGGAAGCCATGCACAATGTGTCAACTACTGATTAATGACAACCCACTGTCACACTTGAACCCTGAAATGAGTAAGATGCCTTAACAGGGAATAAAAAAAAACTTAAGTTGCTACATTTCCTCAGAGGTATTGTAGAATAATCTCTAGAAATTTGGCCGCCATGAGGCAAGCTTGTACATGAAGTCACATACAGACGATACAGTAATGAGTGACTAGTAACATCTCGGTGTCCTTCATTTGTGAAAGCATTTCTTAAATTGTACCATTTCATTAAGCAATTTCTTTTCTCAGAAATCAGAGTCACACAAAATCTCCCAAAATTAGGTGCACCAGCTCCCTTGAAAATAAAAGGAGAGATCTTCTACATATCTTCTTGGCACTATAACACTCTAACAAAAATATATTAAATTTAACAACTCAATCATGTGGAGTGTAATGTTAATAACCTAAAAAATACCTGCTATTTGAAGTAATCCTAGCACTGATCAACTTATGAGAATACCTGTGACTGAGCCCATGCCTTGAAGCACCACACGGCGACCAGTCGTCTCCAGCAAATCTCGGACTTCACTGGACGTCAGCTGGGTATTAACCACCACTTGTTCCGTTGCCGTGTCCAGACTGACCAGTTCAACATCTACAGAACATTCACAGTGTCCAGTGTTACATGTCTGGTACAGTGGTACTATGAAACAAACATGTCAAACCGAAATCACAACAGTTCAGCTTGACTTTATTAGCCTCAAGTATTCTACATTGACGCTGTGGAGGAACACTGTTGTAGCATTATGTCCCACTGGGGATGAAGAAAATAAGTAATCTATATCGGCCTAACTGAAGCTCTAATTGAACTCCAAGAAAACCAAACTCTGGTTAGTGTCACTGACTTTGTTGCTTTGCTAGTGTGACTAATAATATCTCTAAATGTTTTGATAAAACATCTATACTAGTGTTTGTACAGCTACCTCTAAGAATTCAGATTTGCTGTTCAACTTTTTTGTCATGTGACCATGTTTGTGGTTGTCACATACAGTACAGGAGACACTAACATGTGACTGCAATCTTCTTGCGATCTTAGTAGAAGTTGGAACTGATGTCATGTGACAATATGACAGTGAGGACAAACTCCACCAAGGAACAATTCACTCTATATTGAGAGGAAGTTGAACAATTTTGTTATTAATATCAGCACAAACAGTTACTGAAAGTATTGCAATATGCTATAAGATTAAATCTAAATGGTTTCTGAAAATGTCTGTGTTTGTTTTGCATGGATGATACCAGTTAGCTTGTTGCTGGTTGTTGGAATTTGAATAATGCACATAGAATTAAAACAAGACGACTGACTGTGCACATACAGTGTACTCGCATTAGTAAGTCAATAGGTTGCTCGTTGCATGACAAGAGTAAAGAGTTGCATGCAGATTTAAAAAAATGCAAACTCTCTATGACAACATGTGTAATTTACAGTTCTCATACAATCATAACATTGCCAGTGTGGTAACTGGAAATTATCATCCCCAATACTTTTGTCACATGCCAACGTATTTTGTTATACTATACCTATGAATTATTATATACCAGGTAGGTTGCTTGGGGAAGAATTGTCTTTCTGCAATCGAGTTACTGCTTTATGAATAATTACTGGTTTTGAGACCATCCCCATGATCTCAAGTATGCATATTTTAGTGTTAATTATTAATAGCATACTTAATAAGTAGTACCTTTTCTTTGTGAGAGTAGTGTCTTTATATCATCCACTTTGTCGTCAGCTGACATCTGAACCATGAACTCCAACTGAAATAAGAAGCACCAGGAAATAATAATTTATACATCCTCAAACTTAGATCGGTCCTGAGTGATCAAAACTTAATGTATTGCTGGCTTTTGCTGCTTGAATTGCCACATCTGTGTTTCACACCACAAAGTGTAACTCAGTTTCTGAACGAATATATATATATATATGTATACATGAAACCGTAAGCCGCATTGTGTAGTGCAATCTTCACCATTATATATAGGACATTCTCAGTCAATTTTGCTGAATCATGTTAAACTCAATGCATTACCTACTTGCTTGATAAAAGTTGTATCATCAATCTTCATGGTGCATTATACGTATAGCATCATAATAATTATTCATGCATGCAAATGTATAACTCAGCTTCTGAAATATACCAACATACTCATGTCAATAAAATGTAGGAATATAGCACGGCATAACCAACATCATGTACAGTTTGATGCTTATTGGTCAAGCTACTTGCCAAAAGTCTTGGATTTTGGGCATTTTACTAGAATCTTCTACTTTGACACAAAATTCTTTAGTTAACTGCTGACATTATAATTTATTGTGCAGTTGCAAATGGATAATTTTGTATTAACTCCTAAAGGTGCATAATAAAATATAGGCCTTTTGTGCCCTTTTTATTACGGCTGTAATAGGTCTAACCTAGCTAACCAAGCAACATAACTCAATTTCCCAAAAGCACACAACCTTTATATCTAAACAATTGGTGCCTGTTTATTATTTTTAAGATAATATAAGTAATAATATTACAAATAAGTATATATATATATATATATATATATATATATATATATATATAGACACCCTATAATATATTACTCATTTAAATTTTTTTAATAATATAAATTATATTGCACTAGTAGTAGTACTGGTACTACTTGCCTACGGCGTCTACGGAATATGGCAACAATTGTTATATTAATTACATAGCATTGGAGATATATCGCGACCAGTCCACTGCACTGGACATTGATCTCTACAGATCAGTGATAAAGTTCACAAATGAGTGAATGCACTGGCTGGAGGCAGCCAGGCCCCAAGCCAGGGCCAATCAGCGGCTGTGCCAGTGGCAGAGCCAGGCAGAATGATGATACAATGCCTACGGCTTCGCTCCAGTGGGGTACACAAGAGCACGCTACAGTGAGGTTGCTTGCATTGTTTTATATAAAAGTAAATTGTAATAATTCAGAGCATCTAGTAATGCAGCCTGACTAAGCTGGTTTATTGCGTAATTGTGATACATTCAATTTGTTTCATTCGGTGTCGGAGAATGTTTACCTGCGTAGACACCGCCATGTTGACTACATCACCCAAACTTGTGTATCACGTGGTTAGCAGGTACCCGCCAACAATTTTAAAAGCCGCTCCAGGCTAAGCCAGACAGATAAGGCGGTAGGTGGTATTTTAAAAATCGGTGGTTCCCTTTATTTTATGCGTCATGCGTTAGCATTTGTTGACAGCTTGGTGCTGGAAGGTTTGTATGTTTATAGAAAACTCTTTTGCACGTTACCCCGTAGTATGAATTCAGTCAAATCAAGGCCGTGGATTCGAGCCCGAGCGATTTGAGTCGACTATTTTTAGCTTGGACGTTTGTCACGCCTATGGACTGAATGCCGGTTTTGAGCGGTATGAAGCCAATTTGATTGTTGCGTGTTTTCGTTGATATAAAAGCAACTGTCTATTACATAGCTAATGCATAGTTAGAAAATATAAATCTTGATTATGATGTGAACCTCACAGTAAGGGCTGTTGTCGTTTTCCAAGTGCATGGATGAGATGAACCGTCATTTGCATTGCCATTGGCAAATTGCTTGATGTCAACTGCTTTCTGGCTATGTACGTATACGTCCTTAGCCAATCGTGCATCCTATGTTGTGTTATGCTATTTTAACAAAAGCTTGGATAAATTCTACTGTACGATATCTGTGTGCTAAATATCAAACAATACTAGTCCATTCGGTTTCTGCCTTATGCTGTTATGGGAGTTATGCAATCAGGTGAACTTTTCAGTTTCACCCACAATCACAATGTTATAAATAATTCTGCAATGTAATGCATGAATCTTATTAATCAAAACTTCGTCTTTCTTCAGTAGCATGCAAATAAACCATCATATAAGTTGTTTTTAGTGAAATACACACAATATTTATAAAACATGATTACATCACGGTGGAAATGGACACACCCCGTTTCTGTTGCATTGTGTTTACAAAAATCATCACTATGCTACAAAATGCATTCACAGTAAAAACAAAACGGGCTGTTTGTTACTCTTCCTGTGGTGATAGGTATGAACAGAACAGTTGCTGCTTACAATTTCATCTGATAAATTAAAATATTATGGTTGTTTACATCACCATTACTGATGGTGATATTGTGCTCTGTAGTTGGCGTTCATTATCAAAAGTCTGTTTGCCTCCTGAATTTAATTTAAAGCAGAAGACTTGCAGTTGCATGTCTACCTTGAACAAATACTGTAACAACGGTAATCTCATTACGTGTTTAAGATACTGAAGTTTTGTTGGTTTTCCAACGACCTGTCCTGGGTAAACCACTGGAACATAACTGGCAGTTTATATATATGTATGTTTAACACAAGCGTTGCATAATTTTAAGGCGAGCGACCGCTCTCATTCCCTATTGCTAGTGCAAATCACCCATCTAGAGTGCGATTTATCGATTGCGCTAATTACAATAATCGCTCCCATCACCATATCACGTGGAATGTGGCGTCAACTAGCCTAGTCTACAACACCCCGGGGCTGTTTTCATGAAGTGACTAAGACTGTTCTTAACGCTAATAAGACGACTGATATAGCAAATGATGTGTTTAGATGTAGATACGCGACCATAGATGTTTACGCAAACACAAGATGCCAATTATGTAACTGCGTAATTAAAAATTCGCTTTGCGAAACCAGCCACATGACACAAACATTCATAAATTATGTAAAACTTGTTCGCCTAAATTATTTTGCACATTTTGGCGAACAATGTTATAGCTCACCTAGGTTTTTCAGACATGAAGCACTGCACAATGGTGTTACATGTACATTTGTTTAATTATAAAATAATAGTTCATATACATTGATTCTTTATTCAGTCATGGGCGTTTTGGCAAGGTGTGAAGCGCAGTGAACAGATGTCTGGGATGGGTCATTACAAAGGAAATATATTATTTATAAGAAAGATAATTGTGTGCTTCTGCATTTTTTCTTCAGGTGCAGCAGTGCGTGATATTTCACACTGGCCCAACACAATGGGGAGATTGTCAAAACCATTAATTGGTTCTAGATATTATAGACAGCGTAATGTAAATGGTTAATTCCTTTCTGTATTGATATGTTAAGTAACACTGTCAAGTAACACTGTCATGATGAATGTTTTATGTACATAATAATGACTTATAGTTTTAGATTTTAAAATATGGGTAACCTAACTAACCTTGTAGTTATACCAAAAATTAAATTCGGGCCGGATATAGTCCCTACACCATTCTAGTAAAGATAAGGACAGACTAGTAGACCTGCCTACCAACTAGTCTGGCCTGTCTAGAAAAGTTCAGCATGTCATCCACCCTTCCTGACAGTAGTCAGTCAAGTCTTTGCCGCCAACCCATTCACTCACACTTACAGGCCTGGGCCCAGTTTCGTAAAGCCGTGTCACTTTACACACAATTATGCGGTCTACTGGTAGCAGCTAGCAGCGAATAGTCAAAATTGGTTTCTTGAGACCAATTTAGCATTCACGCAACTAAATCGGCGTAGAATTGAACTAGTTAGGTCGCTGTGGCGAATCCCTGTATTTGTGCTGTGTCTGAACAACCTTTTTCTTTCTAGCTGCCGCCTTTGTCGTTAGCATAGCAAATGGGAAGCTATGATGAATGTAAAGGATATCCAGTGTAAACATTAAAAATAATTATGTTGAGAGTGCGCATATCGGGAGCATACCATACATATTTCAACTTTGGGTGGGAGCATACCGTAAATATTTCAACTAGCGTAAAGTTACTCCCACTAAATACATGGCACAGCTAAGTGCAACTATGGAGCAGACTCGTGAAATGCAACTAGCGTAACTTTACGACGTTTTAAGCTTTCGACAGGTTATCGCCTGCTACGACGTCTTAAGTACGGCCCATGAAACTGGGCCCTGCCCTGCATATAACTGAATTCCAAATCATTGATAAATGGTTGCCAGTGAACAACTGGCTGCAGCAGGGACTGCTTCATTTACTGATAAATTATGAGATTTTGTTTAAGATTAGCAGTTCTTTGGTGTGTATAATTGTCTCTAAAGCGAGTGCGATATTTTTATTACCGTAATACAGGAGCAGTTTTCACAGCACTGTAATCTGAGGTAAATTTCAAGAATGATTATGGGAAATTGGCAACTGCCCTGTATCTGTTAGAGTGGTACCAGTTAATGAGTGCAGTCGGCGTCCATTTTCAATTGTGCAGTATTTTAATATAGATCATATCTTCAGTTCTTCATTAATTACTTTGTTTTTATTAATTACTTTGTTACCTTTATGAACATGGCATTGCTAAAACAGTTTTTGTTTGTTTTAAATAATATCTTTACGACTTAAATTTGTGCTATGTTTTTATATTTGCAGGACTAGTAAACCTTTTGATGGACTAGTAAAGTTTTGTTTTTACTGGTCCTGCTGTCTAGTAGTAATAAAACAAATCTTCTATCCCTGCACATACATACTGTTATTATGACTTAATATTTCCTTCTTATCATTTTATCTCACAAAATGTTCACTCTGTTATATAATACTGTGTATACTGATGTACAAAAGGGGCACATGTTTTTATCAATAAACATTTGACCATTTGTTTGTAAAAACTAATAATTATATTTTTATCTGGTCATTACTATCACACCTATACTACAACAGTATGGGGGAAACGCTTTTTGAGAAAGAAAAATGTTTCATGGGGTCAGAATCTGTTGAAGGATTGATTTAGCATAAAATCTTACTGAAATGGGGAACAATCTCACCAACATTGTTAAGAGCTCTTAAAATTGATTTTTCACTCACTTGTGACCATGAATATCTGAAAACTGTCAACACCCTGATGCCGTTATGTCATAGAAATGGTGTCCTCAATAATATGGCAATGATATTTGCTTTATGAAACAGCAGGTTTTGTTTAATTATGAATTTTCCTTAAGAGGTCTATATCCTAGTGAAACAGTTCCTTGGTCTTAGTATTAGCTCTACAGAGTTGCGATTGTTCTGTAGTTGTATTCAGCAATTGCTTTGTGTTGAATGAAACCACTAACCCTTGCAACGAAGCCATACAATCAACCATACAGTGGTTTGATTAGACTGTTGTATCAGGACTGGGCCCCAGTACATCTTTGTGTTTGTAATTGAGACAGACAAATGGAGTACATAGTTGATTTCTTTTGTGAATTCAGAACAATTACCTCGCCTACTCAAACATCACACATTTATCTAATCCAACTTAAGCCTGTTTTGTTCCATCAAATAAGCTGGTGCTTTTTGCTGTAAGTCCTGGTTCATTTGTGAACATGTCCCTCACCCAACTGTGGCAGTTAATGAGTCATACAGTGGCCTCACCTGCGGTTGGGGGGTTGATTAGCATCTGCAGGTGTTTACTGCTGGTCAATATATCTCTACTTTTGTTCTCTGACCACAATGCTAGTTAACACCAAATAACTGTTGCAGGTTATTTGACAAAATTCACGTTTCTTCTGGAGCAAATTACTGTTCTTTGTAATGTGTCTTCTGAGAGCAGTAATAGCATTTTTGTCAACTTCCTGAGAAGAATTAAACACCAGGATTATGACATGTGGGGAGCGGTGGTCGCGCGGTAGAGCGCCGGTCTGTCAATCGAGGGGACGGTGGTTCAATCCCACCTACCGCTGTTTCGAAAATTTCGTTCACCTCATTGCCTGTGTCTTTTGGAAAAGACTAAAAGCCAGTGGTCCCTTCTATCTGGTGTCTATGCCAGGGGAAGTAAAAGATCCCACACAGGGTAAATGTGTAACCTGTAGTGGACTCACTAATTCTAGAGAAGGAATTCCTGCGTTAGCCCAAGCTTGGGCTGTTTCGAGGATATAACCTGAGATTATATCACATTCCTCTTGAGAAAAAACCCACAATGACACCAATTCCATTTTAAATTTTCAGTTCTACCTTGTGGCAGACATTGGTATGTATGCCATGTAACTAGTACAAACTGGTTTGGCTTTGTGTGATCATAAATATATAACTAAAGAATTGATGACAAGATGCTTGATTCAAGAATTGAAAGGTAAATTTTAACTATTTGGTCTTGTGGTTATAATTGACCCATTGAATATAATTGTTTATTTTTTAGTTTCAGATGACGCCTACAAGGAAAAGGCGAAAGACAGGCAATGGTAGGCTTGAGATCTCGACACTGGGCGTGTTTTATTGATTTTGTGTCACATATCATTTGGCCAAAGTAAAATTCCTTGTTAAATTTTCCATATGATATCTAAAATGTCAATTTGTTGGAGTCTTCTGGTTCATAAGTTAATATTTATTATTATATAAGTTTAAAAGTCTTAGCTTTTATATGAATTTTAGTTTTACATAGATTTATTTTTATATGAATATTCTTTTCAAGCTTTGACTGAAATAGACACTACCCGTTAAACCAATCTGTTGGGTGTACAGTGTCGCCATCTGGAGGCACTAATGAATTGTCTCCAGTAGGCATGACTCACCGCGAGGTGGCTGTATTGCTAAGGTTAATTTCCTGTATATACTGTTAGAAAGTTTGTTGAACTTTCTTTGGGTGACCCTAAAAGCAAGGTGGCTATATTGTGGAGGGTAGTGTCATGTGAGGTGTCACTGTTGTATTATCTAGATGTGATGCTTGTTTAAAAAAGTTAAGTTCTTATATAGCATAGTATCCAGTCCTCAGGACAGCTCAAAGCGCTACATGCTTTCCTGACAGACTGTTCAATCAAACACCATCTTACCTTTCCTGGGAAGCATCCAGCCACACTGTAATTAAAGCACTAATGCACTGTCTATAGCCAGGTAGTCATTCGTACAGCTGAGAGAAACTGGGGCAATGTAGAGTGAAAAAGCTTGCCGACGGTTTAACACGGCAGCGCGGGATTCAAACCTGGGTTCTCCTAGTCAAGAGTTCGAAGCTCTACCCCTGAATTATCACCCTGCACTCTGTCGTGATGGCAGCTTCTGGTGACTGTTGTTTCTCCACTGTAGATGGTCTCTGCCTGTTCTGTGCGAGTGGCACGGACAACCCACAGAAGTATGGCCAGAAGTTGGAAAGGGAGGACATCACTGTCCACTACTTTTGTATGGTAGGTGTTGGTCTCGCTTCACTGGCTGTAGCTCGGCTGCACAATGCCGTTGAGATGGTTTGGTCATTTAGCTGGCTTTTGAATGTTTGCATGTCGAGTGTAGCCACCCCACAGAGCCTGGGTAACAGAGGCTGGTCCTGTCATAATTCCTGCTTCATTAACAATTGTAAATTTGTACGTGTTTATTTTTGTGTGAATATAATTTTTTTTTTCATAATATATCTGATAAAAAAGGGTATCCTAATTTAATTTATTTTAATTGTGGCCTGAGAACCAATCAGCGTCTCTACCCTATTCTGGGTTACGACTGCCCTGGTGGCAACATTGGCAGAGCATAAATCTACCAGGCAGATTAGAGGGGCTAAAAAGTGCTGCCAACTTACAGAGCCTGGTAATCAAGCAACAAATTGTAGTGTGAAAAACACGGTTTTTCTGGATCTCTGCTGTTTGACAACAAATTGGTGTAAACATGTATTTTTTTATATTTTAAAATATTACCTGTGTGTAGCATTTTTATTCCCTATTTTGTTTAACTGCAGTATGTTGTGAAGCTCCACAAACAGTTACGGATTTGGCTCTATAAGAAATAAAATATTATCTATAATCAAACTTATCTAATTTTTTGAAGATCATAGTGATGATAATAATTAATTATTATGTTACTTATAACGGTATTTTGTGTAAAGCTAACTTATATGGTGATTTTATGGTAACCGCCAAGTTCTGCATGTTTGTTTTGTGAACTTTTTCGTTAGAGGAATGCAAGTTAATTTTTTTTTTAAAGTCTGCATATGTATATAAGATATATGAGGAGAAGTTTGGTGGCTGTTTGGTGGTCGTTTTCATGGTTAGGTCAGAATGTAAAAGATAGTACGCACAGTTGACAGCCGAACAAGTTGACTCCACTACGTCATTCTGTTTCTAAAATGGCGAAGTCCATAGAATTTCGATGGCTATGTGTTCTACATTTATTTTCTGGTAAACCGCTGACATAAAATATGATTGTTGTTGGAAGTTGTTACTTTTTATTAACTCAATTAGGCCCATATTGACTTTTGTTTCCCTTTCAGCCTACTCAAAGTGAATAAGTTGTTCTTTAGCTCATGTGTCCTCTTACAACACATTCAATTAAGATTTGATAACATTCCAAAAAACTTTCTGAAATGAAGTGAAATTTGCATCAGTTCTGCAATGGAAGCGATCCAATGCCTCCATTTCTACCCAAATCACAGAATTGATTTGACGAACTAGACAGCTATTTTTGCTCGTGTGCAGACTGGAGAATAGGCCAGCACAACCTGTCGCTGGGTCAGTGTGTCTGGGGGTCAGTGTGTCTGGCTGTATTTGTGATCACATCTGCTGACCGTTATATTTGTCACGTCTGTTGAGATGAGAATACAAATAAAACACTGTCTGGACTGTTTAGCAGAGAAGATATTTAACAAGAGCTGAGTGGTTTTATTTGATCAACATTGTGTGATATGATGTACTTTACAGACTTACTCGTGTCTGCTGACTGACAATATACCCTTCTCAATATACCCTTCTCAATATACCCTTCTCAATATACCCTTCTCAATATACCCTTCTCAATATACCCTTCTCCTGCTTCAGCTTTTTGCCAGTGGTCTCTCGCAGAACGGAAAATCGGACAAAGAAGGAATTCTGGGGTTCCTGATGCGAGACATATTCTGTGAAGTGAAGAGAGGCCGCAGACTGGTGAGTCAAGTTGCCCGAGGTCTTGTACTTGTTTTGTCTTAGTGTGAACTAATTTTATACCTGAAATATTTGTGGGCAGAACGTTTCACAGTAAGGATATCAACATCAGGAGTGATTTATTAAATTATGTAAAATTATCAAGTATTGAAACAGTTTGAAAGTAAAGATTACTTTTTATTTACCCTGTAGTTTACGTCACAAGTAATGCTGCATATGTCATGCAGGGATTGCTATCCTGTAAAGTCAAATCTCTGCAAATCAGTGCCCAGTGAGAGATAGGCTGAGTTCGCTGGGTGTTGTGGGACATAGCTAGACAGTTAACATATTTTTCTATGAGGAAAAACAAATTTGGTTGACTTTACAACAAATTCTTGAAAAGGGCACAATTTTGCAGTATCCCCACTTATCATTTGACCATTTCTTTGTAAACCCTAATAATTATATTTTCATCTGGTTATTACCAACATAACATTCCAGCAATTGGAAATGTGAAGATTTTGTATGTAAGAATCTTTGTGTGAGGGAACTTTACTTAGTTATGTGTGACATTTTTGCAAATGTTTTCCCTGTCTATGG
Source organism: Ridgeia piscesae (assembly GCA_025642075.2). NCBI lineage: Eukaryota > Metazoa > Annelida > Polychaeta > Sabellida > Siboglinidae > Ridgeia > Ridgeia piscesae. The sequence goes on along the minus strand of JAODUO010000360.1, from coordinate 592,146 downwards.
TTATTGCTTAGTCTGGTCTGTGTGTACTGTAAAAAGACTCCTAGCTAATTTCTGGTGCATTAAGTCAAATTGGTGTGTTTGTCAGAGATGTACGTATTGTAAGAAGACGGGAGCCACTGTGGGGTGTGTCAAGTCCAACTGTCGCCGCGCCTTCCATTTTGGCTGTGGTCGAGATAACGGTGCCCTCAGTCAGTTCTTTGGTAACTTCAGGTGAGTTTGCACCAGAGCTATCAGTCAGTTCTTTGGTAACTTCAGGTGAGTTTGCACCAGAGCTATCAGTCAGTTCTTTGGTAACTTCAGGTGAGTTTGCACCAGAGCTATCAGTCAGTTCTTTGGTAACTTCAGGTGAGTTTGCACCAGAGCTATCAGTCAGTTCTTTGGTAACTTCAGGTGAGTTTGCACCAGAGCTATCAGTCAGTTCTTTGGTAACTTCAGGTGAGTTTGCACCAGAGCTATCAGTCAGTTCTTTGGTAACTTCAGGTGAGTTTGCACCAGAGCTATCAGTCAGTTCTTTGGTAACTTCAGGTGAGTTTGCACCAGAGCTATCAGTCAGTTCTTTGTAACTTCAGGTGAGTTTGCACCAGAGCTATCAGTAAAAAAAAAAAAAAAAAAAAAAAAAAAAAAACCCCCCCCCCCCCCCCCCCCCCCCCCCTATCAGTCAGTTCTTTGGAACTTCAGGTGATTTGCACCAGAGCTTCAGTCATTCTTTGGAACTTCAGGTGAGTTTGCACCAGAGCTATCAGTCAGTTCTTTGGAACTTCAGGTGAGTTTGCACCAGAGCTATCAGTCAGTTCTTTGGTAACTTCAGGTGAGTTTGCACCAGAGCTATCAGTCAGTTCTTTGGTAACTTCAGGTGAGTTTGCACCAGAGCTATCAGTCAGTTCTTTGGTAACTTCAGGTGAGTTTGCACCAGAGCTATCAGTCAGTTCTTTGGTAAATTCAGGTGAGTTTGCACCAGAGCTATCAGTCAGTTCTTTTGTAAATTCAGGTGAGTTTGCACCAGAGCTATCAGTCAGTTCTTTTGTAAATTCAGGTGAGTTTGCACCAGAGCTATCAGTCAGTTCTTTGGTAATTCAGGTGAGTTTGCACCAGAGCTATCAGTCAGTTCTTTGGTAACTTCAGGTGAGTTTGCACCAGAGCTATCAGTCAGTTCTTTGGCAACTTCAGGTGAGTTTGCACCAGAGCTATCAGTCAGTTCTTTGGCAACTTCAGGTGAGTTTGCACCAGAGCTATCAGTCAGTTCTTTGGTAAATTCAGGTGAGTTTGCACCAGAGCTATCAGTCAGTTCTTTGGAACTTCAGGTGAGTTTGCACCAGAGCTATCAGTCAGTTCTTTGGAATTCAGGTGAGTTTGCACCAGAGCTATCAGTCAGTTCTTTGGTAACTTCAGGTGAGTTTGCACCAGAGCTATCAGTCAGTTCTTTGGCAACTTCAGGTGAGTTTGCACCAGAGCTATCAGTCAGTTCTTTTGTAAATTCAGGTGAGTTTGCACCAGAGCTATCAGTCAGTTCTTTGGTAACTTCATGTGAGTTTGCACCAGAGCTATCAGTCAGTTCTTTGGCAACTTCATGTGAGTTTGCACCAGAGCTATCAGTCAGTTCTTTGGTAACTTCATGTGAGTTTGCACCAGAGCTATCAGTCAGTTCTTTGGCAACTTCAGGTGAGTTTGCACCAGAGCTATCAGTCAGTTCTTTGGCAACTTCAGGTGAGTTTGCACCAGAGCTATCAGTAGTTCTTTGGTAAATTCAGGTGAGTTTGCACCAGAGCTATCAGTCAGTTCTTTGGCAAATTCAGGTGAGTTTGCACCAGAGCTATCAGTCAGTTCTTTGGCAACTTCAGGTGAGTTTGCACCAGAGCTATCAGTCAGTTCTTTGGTAAACTTCAGGTGAGTTTGCACCAGAGCTATCAGTCAGTTCTTTGGTAACTTCAGGTGAGTTTGCACCAGAGCTATCAGTCAGTTCTTTGGTAACTTCAGGTGAGTTTGCACCAGAGCTATCAGTCAGTTCTTTGGTAACTTCAGGTGAGTTTGCACCAGAGCTATCAGTCAGTTCTTTGGCAACTTCAGGTGAGTTTGCACCAGAGCTATCAGTCAGTTCTTTTGTAAATTCACGTGAGTTTGCACCAGAGTTATCAGTCAGTTCTTTGGTAACTTCAGGTGAGTTTGCACCCGAGCTATCAGTCAGTTCTTTGGCAACTTCAGGTGAGTTTGCACCCGAGCTATTAGTCAGTTCATAGGTAACTTCAGGTGAGTTTGCACCCGAGCTATTAGTCAGTTCATAGGTAACTTCAGGTGAGTTTGCACCGAGCTATCAGTCAGTTCTTTGGTAACTTCAGGTGTGTTTGCACCAGAGCTATCAGTCAATTCATAGGTAACTTTCAGCTGAGTTTGCACCATAATTAACAGTCAGTTCTTTGGTAACTTCAGGTGAGTTTGCACCAGAGCTATAAGTCAGTTCTTTGGTAACTTCAGGTGAGTTTGCACCGAGCTATCAGTCAGTTCTTTGGTAACTTCAGGTGAGTTTGCATCCGAGCTATCAGTCAGTTCTTTGGTAACTTCAGGTGTGCATTTTCCGTGAAAGAAACCGTGCCACAAAGCGTGATTTCAATTGCAGCTTCCTGCCTGAAACAACAGGATGTGACTTTTGACCTGACCTTGTTCCAGCTCCTACTGCCAGGACCACTGTCCGAAGCAGGTGGTGCCTGTGAGAGACCGCCTGTCGTTTCATGGCACGGCCAACTCCATCTGTGCCATCTGCATGAGTGCGGTCGAAGGCACGCGCATCAAACAGCACCCTGCGTGCGCCGTGCTGCAAGAACGCCTGGTTCCATCGCAGCTGTATGCAGGTGGGTGTGGTGTCGGTGTCAGTGTCACTGGGACATCAACTGAGTGCAGGGGGAGAGAGAGACAGGGACATTGTGACTGCATGCTGCTCAGATCATTCAAATCCAATTCAGTGGCTTTTCCAAAATAATACAATCGATAGTTTTCCAGTGTTTTTTCTCCAGTGCTTCCGTTTATTCACCCTGTGAATACACAGCACAGTTTGTTCACACTGGGTGTTAAGGATTAACCTCAGATTACGGTACTATGGAAACTGCTCCTGTATTATGGAAATAAGCATGTCAGACTACAGAAATTTATATACAAAAAAAAACCCTGCTAAATTTATAAGTAATGTCCTGGCTCATGACAAGTTTATATCCAGAAGTTGTGCGTAGGAAAATGTGATAATTCACTTGTTGCAATTTATCAGTAAATGAAGTGGTTGCTGTTGTCTGGGGCAAATCCAGACTAAGGAAAGAAACAAGATATCAACATTTTAATGACTTGGGATTCAGTTACAGCCAGGGAATGGTCTGACTGTCACTGAGAAAGGCTTCATTAACTACTGTAGGGTGCAGTGGATAAGGGGTGGTGCGGGGGGGGGGCACTGCCCTTACTAGTAGATGTGCTGACTTAAATGGTCAAAGATCCTATATCAAGGTTTTTGCAGAAGTTGTCCATAGAACAAGGGCCGACATTATACAAATATTCCCTAGACAAGGCTATCACTTCAAGGAACTCTCCCTTGTACAAAACTATTTTTCATGGGCAAGTTTTGTACACAAGAAGTCATGTCTTCCAACTCAAGAGGACCTCTTAATCACTTACAGCCAGTTTTATGAGGTGACCAGAAACAAGAGATAACGTCACAAATGTGTCCCTATGTCAACTTCTGATCAAGGGTATACTTTGCTATTTGAAGTAAGAGTAGTGCCCCCCTCAAAAAACAATCCCATCAAGCACCCATAGTAGATGACCAGTCAGTACAGAAATTTTTTTTTATCAAGTAGTCATGCACACCAAAGATAGATTCAGTGCCAAGTCTTGTTACTTCACTGCATTGATTACAGCAGACTTTTATTGTGCACAGAGGGCTGATGTTTGTTCGTGGCTTCTTGCCTCAGTAAGTCAACCTTATTGTAATGGAGTGACTACCCCTAACACCTGTCCACCCTAGCACCTGTCCACCCTAGCCCCTGTCCACCCTGGCACCTGTGCACCCACGCACCTGTCCACCCTGGCACCTGTCCACCCTGGCACCTGTCCACCCTGGCACCTGTGCACCCACGCACCTGTCCACCCTGGCACCTGTCCACCCTGGCACCTGTCCACCCTAGCACCTGTCCACCCTGGCATCGATCCACCCCAGTCCTGGTAGAACTGAACCAGCAGCTACTGGTCTGTCACACTGTAACTGCTAAATATCAACATTCAGCTGTAGATTGGCTGTAAATGACATGTTTGAGTCATTTATATTTTGGCTTGAAGGATGAATATCTTTGGAATAAAATTTGAATCGACGTGTATTGTCATTGATTTCAGAGACAGGCAATTTACTCGGGCATACATTTCTTCAAGTGCGCCCTTTGCAACAACAAGGACATATTTCAGGATGAGATGCTGACGTTTGGCATCTACATCCCAGATCAGTGAGTACAGTGACACTGTCGTCTCCCCCCCCCCCACCCCCGCCCCCTCCCCCGGTCTCTACTGGGATGGGGCAGGCACGGGGTCAAATATACTGAAATGTATTTAAATAGAAATACTCTTGAAGGAGTCGAATGCAAATACTCTGAAATGCTAAAGTATACCATTACTTTGGAAAGTATTTCAAATATTTAAAAAATCACTCAGGATGTATTACTATATAGGTTAAAGAATAGCAAATCATATATCGATACATCTAGTTTGTTGGCTTTAGCATTTTGCTCACACACCATTTCACTAAACATTAACTAGGCAATTTCAAAAGGGCATAAGCCGCCTACAAACCGCCTAAGCTTTGTAAGGCTCTGACAACCTGTTGTGGTTATTGTTCAGTGTCCACTTGAAGTTGCATCTCAGGAATATCAGCTGCTGGAAGGTGTTATCAGTGAGGCGGTGGGGGGGGGCTAACTTTGCTAGTGCAGAATGTTTCACTACATCACACTGACAACTGACAAGTAAGGCAATTGTGGCTTCTCATGAATTACCCTTATACTACTCACATGAAGACTGAGTTGGCTTTAGCTAGCCATTATTTCTGAGTGAATTGACAAATGACACATTAAAATTACTTGGCATTAAGAATTCAATCAAGAGTAATTTTAAATTGCAATTTAATAATAACCGTGTCCTATGTATTTGAAACACAATATTTGGATGTATTTGAACATTTCAAATAGTCCAGGAAAGTGTTTAAATACAAATTCATAAACATCAAATGCAAATACTTAAAAATATTTAAATGTACTTGACCCCCCTTTTGGTCCCTTGTGGGGTGGGGGGACCCATGTCACTTGATTTGTTTAGCTTAGTTATTGCTTGCAGGGAACTATTCTGACTGCAAAAGTGTGTTGACATACAATGTTTTAAAAACACATGCCATATTGTAGTGGAAACATTGTGAAATGATGAAGGAAAACTTTGTGGCCCAAAAACTCGTCACAAAAACATTGACGTGATGCTGTGATAACATGTGTGAGTTGAGTGAACTGAAGAGAAACCCTGTGTGCCGTGTAGGGACGCGGCCTGGGAGCTGGAACCAAACGCGTACCATGACCTACTGGAGCGACATTCGCAGTGCGACGTCACCAGGTGTCTCTGCAACCAGGGTCGGCGCTATAACAAGGATAACAGGTGAGTCTGAACTCATCACACCCCAGGTATTAACCCACTACAGTCCAGTTTCTAGGTCTTAACACAGGGGCCGGTTTCATAGAACCTGCTTACGACGTCGTAGCGGCCAATAACTCATCGAAAGCCTAAAAAGTCGTAAAGTTACGCTAGTTGCGTTTCACGAGTCTGCTCCATAGTTGCACTTAGCCTGCGCCATGTATTTAGCAAGTTGAAGTGTAACTTTACGCTAGTTGAAATATTTATGTGATGCTCCGCAAGTTCGTTGATGCTCCCAACACGCCCATTCGCAACTTATTATTTTTAATGTTTACACTGGATATCCTTTACATTCACCATAGCTTTTCATTTGCTATACGAATGGCAAAGGCGGCAGATAACGCGAAAAACGGTGTCTACAGACACCGCAAATACAGGGATTCCCCACCACGACGTAATTAGGTCAGTTCTACGTCGATTTGTTTACGCAAATGCTAAATTGGTCTCATGAAACTGGCTGTAAGCTACACTGAATAGTTGCTGTTAGCTGCGATCAGTAGACCGCATAATTGCTCGTAAGGTTATGCGATTTTTATGAAACTGGCCCTAGATTTTAATACTACAGCCCATGCTGCACGACTTTCCAATAGTAACACTTTGTCATTGATGGTTTTTGTCCTTGCAGTAACTGGGAGATCATTCTGTGTGACTGGTGCGGATCCAAAGGCACACACATCATCTGCTCGGCCGTCGATAAATCATCCTGTAATGACTGGATCTGTGATGAATGTAGCAACGTCGCCAGCAAAAGTATGTGTCAACAAACCTGCTTTAGTCACCAACTTCTCAATGAAATTGTAGTGACAAGTTTTTGGAGCGTGTATTGGCTACGACCGCTAGGCAATGTCTGTATGAATGATTGGGACACCAGTTTTGTGCAATCATGGGAAACAGATGGAATACTTGAAATTAGGGTTTTGAAACAGCATTTACCTTTTGAATAGGAAAATCGGCAGCTGTAGAAGATGAATGAAATTGCACGCAGTCGACACATGTATGTATGGTTGTTGCTTAAATCACACTTATTAACTGTCTATAAAGTGTCGCTGCCCATGTCACAAACAGTCCGTGTGTTCAAGAAACTGCATTTCTAATGTATAACTGGACAGTATTTGCTCTAATGACGACTGTTTGTGTGACATGTATCTGTGCTAGATTAGACCGTAAAGTTCATGTCTTTGTGTTGTAGTGGGATCGACAAAGAAATCTTCTCGTGCGAAGAAACCACAAATTGACGACTGGCTGAAGAAAAAACTTGCAAGCTTCAGCCGCCTTAGCAAGGGGAAGACAACGAAACGCAAGAAGCCTCTTGGCACGGACAAACAAAGCCACAACATTAGGAAGCGATGTCGCACTAACACCGGTGCCGAACATTTCCGCGACAGCAACTAGCAGTGGCAACAAAAGGCGACTAAGCAGCAGTGTCTGGACCATGACGTCGTCGACATTCACAGCAATATCACCAAAGCCTTCCACAAAATCTCGCCCACTCAGCTCAACAGCAGCCACCGGGGACAGCTCAACAACATCCTCCCAGGACGGATCAACGAAATCTTCCCAACATAGCTCAACACCCAAAAATACGTCGTCCACGAGAAGAAAGCGACCGTGCAGCTTCCGAGGACGGATTCTTCGGAAGAATCTCCAGTATTCCAACAGCAAAGATGACGCGTCATCGCCCGACATATCGAAGGGAGAAATTGTCGGGTGTGTCATCCCAGCTTCCATGTCGATGCCGTCGTCCAATGCAGCAGGTCGAGGTTCAACGCTGCCTATCGGTCCGCCGAAGATGGTTGACTTTCGGGGGAAGCCCAGGTGGTATCGGCAACTTATGACCGAGGACTACCTGACCGGGAGACGTCTCGGGGCCAAGTGGACGGACGACCTGTGTGTCATCAAGTACGCAGAGCAAGGCGAGATTGCCAACAGTTGCAGCACTGCGGTGGGCTGTGTAGGTATGCTGCCACCTAGTGCCCTCGTCCCTGTATCTAAACACTGGTCATGCCACAACTGTCCAATCGTTCCTCTTGAAATATTGTGAATCTTCGTGCTGAACTAAGCGACACTTTCGTTATATAAAAATGTTTTATTTGGGTTCACAATGCGGATTTTGTAGAATTGCGAAACGTCGTAAAATTGCCGTTATTTATCCAAGCAGTATTGACTGTAGTTTAATTTAATACAGTAATTTTATTTTTAAATGAACCTAAACATCTTATATTATCAGAAATGGACGATTTGAATCATGCTGTGCATAACCTATTTGATTCTGATTCAAAATGAATAATGCCACCAGTATAGTATTAGCAGAGTCGTCTGCTGGTTGTTAGTTGAAGCGCCAATATGGTGTTTATCTTCTCGTCTTAAATATCTGTTCTTGTTTCAGATAGTAAACCATCAAATTTCATAACAACACCACAACCGCCATCTACAGCCAAAGTATCTGCAGCCACAGCATCTGCAGCCACATCATCTACAGCCACGACATCTGCAGCCTCGTCATCTGCAGCCTCGTCATCTGCAGCCACGTCATCTGCAGCCACGTCCGACAGCGAAGATGTAGAAATCTGTGCGCAAGAGACTCCAGCAATATCGCAACCTGAACCGGCTGTGGAAAAACCAGCAGAAATCGAAAAGTGTCCCTCGACAAAACAGCCTACTCGTTCACCGTTCCCCGCGGAGGACAGCTCGGCCTGCGACTCTTACCCGATGGAGATCCTACCGATTTGCGACGATTACCGCGTGGTGCTCGACGACGTTCCACCTTTTAACGAGAAAGCCGGCTTGAGCGGCACCTGTAGCTGGAACGATGACAATGCCAACTACCTGTGTTTGAACTACTGTCCTCCGATCGAAATCGACCTAACGCAAGACACGGGAACGGACAGTACGACGAGCAGCTGCTTGCCGATCGAGAAGACGCCCGAGTACATCGATCTGACAGAGTTGCAGGAGCTGTCAGAACAGGACGGCTGGAGTGAGACGGGCACTGACTCCGGGATCGGCGACACCTGCATGATGTACGACCCGCCTGCTCTCAGTCGGCCCTCGGCCCCGCCGCCTCTCAGCCGGGCACCCGATGCACCACCTGTTCTCACGGCCGCTGTCTCTCAGGCACCCTACACCGAGTACGGAGGTAGGGTGTATAGGGCGCCTCTTGTCAACGTGGGGTATTTCACGATCGGTCCTGTGACGTCGTATAGATAACAAATATCCATGCTACCGAAACTATCTGCTATTACTGGCTTACCTCGCGGTGGTCGCTCGAGTTACGACACGTTAGACACCGACACCGTGCATTGCAGTTAAATAGATGGCTGCAATGGTGCCATGTATCGAGTAAACGTAATTAAAATTGGTGCAATTTTTGGATCATGGTGACGGGCGGAAGCAATAGGTTTAGAACTGACGTGACCACCGCGAATTTGTCCATCGCGTTCTTCTGTGGAGTGATCAGTAAATTGGGCGGTCTTTGGGTTAGTCTGTTGCGAACGTTGTCGCTTGCTAATGTCCTTGCAGTTCATCGTAGCTGTTTGGTTAGTTATTTGTTAGTAATTTGATAATGGAACTTCTTAAGCACAAAGTTACACATTTATGAAGTATCTTTAGCATTCCCGTTGACCACGAGAGCGCTTCTGTTTGGACATCCGAGGGACACTGTTCGGGGTAATTTTGACACGTTTCCATACATAATGCGGTTATTCCTATTAACTATATGGCATGCGATTGACCATCGTTACAGCAAAATCATGACTAGTAACATACTAGTAACATTATAAACTTTGATTGCCCTTACCTTTGCATTCACTCATGCAAGATGTGATGCGTCTTAATGTCCGGTTTGCGTTGAATAGCATTTCTGACATGTAAAGTAATCGATAATCCCGTTGAGCAACTAGTCCCGTAAACTCGCCTTGCTAACGTGGGTTTTATGCACTTATCAATGTGTCAACCAGGTGTAATGATTGTTAGCCTGGCTTAAAGTTTGTCAGCGTGGTTTTACTGCTGTTTACCGTTTACCAGATCAGTTTGTTCAACTAAGTTGTATTGTGTTTTTGGTAACCATGTATTACTGATCTAAAATGGGTTCGTTTACAAGTGGCCATTACAGAATGACGTCATAGTGTGAATGTAAACATTACGGCATATATATTCGTGTTGGTGTTTTCTGCAACATTGTGTGGCGATTATGCATTTGGAGATGAGCGCCCGGACCATAAAATCATGTCAAATAGAAATATATATTGACCATCCACGTGTGTAGTTAAACGTAATTCCAGTTACCTATTTAGCTACACGTGGGTGGGATTTGAGGTATCACAAAATATCTTTCGCTAAAACACATTGGCTGACTGTGTCATGGCGATGTAAGTTTGCATTATATGAAATGATGTTGCAATCAAATCAGTCAGACCTCCTGTCTACATCCAGTGACATATATGATATGTCTGGATTGTATTCGGATCCTAGTCACATATTAGTTTTCCTTAGAAGTATGTCATTATCCCTATTCCCTAAATGTGCTATTGGCGTTTCATTGGATGAAATTCATTAGGTCATTTCCGGTAAATTGACAGGTGGTCTCGTGCTTTTAATCTTTTGAATGGTCTGATTACCGTGCGACAAGTGGAAGATTGGACATTCCATGATCCGTGTCACTGGGGAAGACAAGTAGTTTTATAGAAATACATCACACTTAAATTGTCTTCTGTCACCCGAGTAAAAGTGGGTAGACATCGGTCGTCAATGACGTCACGGTACAGCCATGATTCTCTGTTGTTAAATAAGCACATAGGTATATAAATAATACAAACTTTTGTTAAGATATTTAGAAAAATATGTTGCTCTGTAATATTGGTACGTACAATTATTGTTTGATGAACAATGTAGATAAGTAAATGGTATACATATTTGTGGCGGAGAGTTGTCGGGTTGAATGTTGCACACGTACAAGACTCGCGTGAATTTTATATATTAATTTTCTGTCTCAACGTGAACATGGGATGCTATTTGGAAATCTTTAGCGTGTTGCTTTTGTGTGAAATAGCGCGAATTTTCATGTATGTTTCGCTGTTTCTGTCAATGCTGAACACTAAAGAGTTTGTACTAATCGTGTTGTGTTACCGTGTCTCTTTATTCAGTATAGTTACCTCTTGTTTGCGGTCTACATGCACATAGATTGATTGGCCATTTCTGAAAATTTAAACGTGCTATTATAGATCTGAACAACTTTGTATAAAGCTCTAAAACACTGTCCTGCTATTATTTTATATCTTTTGGCCCTCCTGTCACCCTGTTAAAAAACATTGGTCATGTTTTCTCAGTATATTATCTGTACAGTTTGTTGTGGTCATTGGTAGTGTCAGACTAATAGAAGTAAGAGTTGCTGTCATTTAGTTTGGTGCGCGACTGTACAAGTTGCTATTTCTGGTCCTACCTGAAAATACAATTGCGAATTAAAAATTATATCAGCTTTACAGAATGAGATTTGTCGCTGGATGTACACAGAATGTTGTATTCGATGTAAAAATTGCTTGATATCACCGCAAATATAACAATCTAATCTACAAATAAGCCTCCGAAACATCGTGAATGTTTAAACTGCAATATATCCGCGAACTTGATGTTGAAATGGTAGTAACTAAAAATACACAGTTCTTACGTGCAGTAACATATACATTTGTAGGTAAAAAATTTTTTTTACTACATAATAAGTGTGATGTAGACAACTATTACATTCTATGACTGCAATTCCTTGTGCGAAATAAAACAAGCCACACAGTCGCATGGTATGCAAAAGCTCCGGCTTCCATATTTGGCAGACAGTTTACATTTACGAAATTTTGAAAAGAGTTGGAAGATATTTCACCTAGTCTTTTAAACATCTACTATTGGTAATGTGCAGGTGGACGCGCGATTAGTATTAGAGGAAGTGCGTAATTTGTTTACATGGTCTCGTGAGTAACGCTGTCGCGCTTACATTTTTCCGGGCGTTAAAAAGTCCAGCGAAACAACAAGGCATTTTCGGTATAAATGCTACGAGCTGTTCGTTAACTTACCTCTGATGATTACTGTGAAGAGTTTCTTAAAATGTCGTTCAACGCAATAAAATATTACGATTTTTATAAATCACTGTCACGGATTATGGCGCACTACTGTCACGTGATTTACGCTTGCTATCAAAATATGTCTCAAAACTTGTTTGCCTCGTGTTAATTTGAGACAAATAACTTTGCTGAGAGGTTATATACATCCTAACGAACAACCCGTAATATTTATACCATAAATGCTTTATATTTTCGCTGTACATTGAGGATTTTACATATATCGCGCATGCGCAGAAACGTCAACCGGAACGTTTTTAACGCCCGGAAAAATGTAGGCTCTACAACGCAAATCTTGACGGAGGTTGCTTGCGTACATTCTTTATAATTACAGTTGTACAATTTATCTTTGAAAACAATGGACAAAACTGCAACTTTCGCATTTACCGAAATGACCAATGGAAACGGAGGACAAGTGTTGGCCTGCTAATTACGCAGTGATATATTCATGTAATTTATTCATAGCTGAGCATCGCAAAGAAGCAGTTCTTCATAAACACGGGTCGAAGTAATTCGACAACGCCCTTTATTGGGACAATGAACTACACGAAGACTATCAAGAAACGCCATCGATTGTTAGCGTAACATTTCATTCCTAGCATAACCACAATATCCTAACCCCTGGGGGTAATAATGACCTTAGCTGGACATGTGTGACAACAAGTCCGGTTGGGGTTTGGGCATAGAAAATGGTAGAATTACTGTTTTTACTTGGGAAAAAGGCTCAGTCGTCCTTCTCGGTAGTTACTGTTTGAACGGGGTATTGCAAAACGCAAGTGTTTTGGTAAATCTACCTAAAAAAAAAAGGCTTTGAACAACATTGTTAACTAAAAATTAAATATAACGAAATCGGCGTCTGAACAACATTGTTAACGCATTGTATTTGATTGTAACGCAGGCTGCCCTAATTAAATGTGGTAGATTCCTGAATCACTGTCAATAGACCATTAGCAGAACAACCATGTATCTACAATAGATTGCACACTCTAAGTCCGATATAGGATTAACCGAGGTAAATTGTCAGCAAACTATATCGTAGTATACAGAATACACTTACTCTTGGCTTTTCTGTCAAGGAAACGTCTAGCAGCCGTATTGTGACGTCATCTGCAGCTGATGACACGAACAATGCCGAACCGTATCGTATCAATGCAACATTACGCCAAGGTTATGTAAGTGATGCTGCAAATATTTCTGTTTGATACAGGCCATGTTCCAAATCCTAAATAATCGGACACTTACTTATATAACGCACGGTCAAAACACTAGTCAATAGAGTGTTTTGTTGTAAACTCTGCACTGTAATATTGCGAACAGGTCAACGGATACGCTGCGCGTGTCAATGGCTCGACAATATTTTACAACAGTCCATCGCACGGCTGTCAACGTGTGTGTGTGTGTGTGTGTGTGTGTGTGTGTGTGTGTGTGGTGTGCGTGCGTGCGTGCGTGCGTGCGTGTGGTGCGTGCGTGCGTGCGTGCGTGCGTGCTGTGTGTTGCGTGTGTGTGTGTGTGTGTGTGTGTGTGTGTGTGTGTGTTGTGTGTGTTTGCGTGCGTGCGTGCGTGCGTGTCTGTGTATGCGTGCGCGCGTGTGTGTGTCGTGTGTGCGTGCGGGCGTGCGGGCGTGTGTGTATTGTGACGATGTCACCAGCTGTCACCATTGGAGGTGGGGACTGTGCATAAATACGCCGGTGTCCAAGAGCGTCAGCACTTGCAATGAACGATTTCTACATGGCCGCGACACAAACGATTCGGATGTTTGCTATAACTACACTTACTGATCTGCACGACGACGTTAATCGCTGAAGTGGTTGGTAGTGACGGCAGGAAGGATGGTGACGTCGTCGTCGTCGCCTTCAGGTAGACCGGTGAAGAACTGACCGTGGGTGGGGATGCTCCCGAAATGATCGCGCTGCTGAGACTGCGCAATACCAGAAAGTTGGGTAAGCATGCGTTATCGAAATACATGGGACAGGACATTCTCGCAAACCAGGGCTGAATATTTTCCATGAAAGCTATGCCTGGCAGATCCCCTGTGGAAAGTTCGTAATTCAGCCGAGTCTAATGATTTTATTGGCTTCGCCAATCGCGACGGTATCACCTGTGAGCATGCAACACGAGCAGCGGGTGGCTGAAATCACCCAAAATGATATCACATGACCGGAGGCCGACTACACTACTCGTGAGCGATTTCATAAGCTGAGCTTAAAATACGAGGTTTATATATATTATATATATATATTCGCGGCCAATTAATTAATAACACGAATTTAATGAAAACATCATAGTTATGTTAATAACGCTGGAAACTGTGTCACACACTTTTATATAAACATGCGTATAGAACTAGACTATCTATATTTGTCAGAACTTCACGACTTTGTATGTTTATGTAAGTCTCTTCCTTTTATCAGACCATTTAGTGTTAGTCCTTTGGATGGCCACTCTAGAAAGTACTGGTGTAGGTTGACTGTTGGAAACAGATACAAAATGTCTCAAATGTAATTTACCCGGAGACCATAAGCAAAACAAGATCAAATTGCCATTACAAACTAAAAATGTACACACGTGCAGGGTGCACGTACGCCCGTGCACATACACGCACGTACACCCACACACGCCTAACTTAATTGAATAGCGATACGTCAATGACATTCGAAAAAAACATTATTGATTTTAATAAATTCATATTTAACGTGTTAAGTTGCTATAATTACTAGAGCATTATGTGAAATGTAACAGCAGCAAGAGTAATGATAAATGCATCCATTATTAGTCTAGGAAACCATGATGTGATGCCATGCTGAGGCAATGGTATCCTATCTAAACAAAATACGCAAGTTCGTTCGACGAATGAAGCTGTTTCTTAAAATTAAACAGATTTAACAACACAGGTTTAATTGTCTTGTTAATATTACGGCAGTCTATTTATCCTTTGACTATTCTGGACGTAGTGTTACGAAATGGTTTGCATGAGACACGTTAGCGACTTCCTCGCCAAGGTGCCGCTGTGGTGGTCCCATATTCGACCAGTCCAGGATTCGTCTAAACGCATATCGCGCATGCGCGCGCATGCGCAATGATCGCTTTTATCTGTTCTGACGCGCTCTGATGTAGTGGCAACGGCATACGTCATGCCCGGGCCGAGATTCGACTAAATAACACAACACGTTCGAATGAGTGAAAATGATCACATAAGTTAATCCATTTTTATTTAAGATGTGCGTGATAACAATATTATTTCAATACTTGATGTTTTACTAACAGAAACTACGTTAGTAACAAAGGAGAATCCTGGCTCGGTACGAATCTGGGACCGCTACCGTCGCGGTCCCAGATTCGTACGAATCCTGACTGGTCGAATCTGGGACCACCACACCGCAACACACATGCGTAGTACCTGGTTTGCGGTTGGTGACTGCGGCGGGTGTGTGCTTACCCTACTCCAGCTGTCCGTGGCGCCGCTGAGGAAGCCGCGGGTCTCTTCGACTGTCCAGCGACGGACGCCCGGAAGCTGTTGTCCCACGTCTCCGACCTGACAACGACAACAGGGGTCAGGACACAGTTAGACTTCCTGGTCTCACCCATACGAATGTGAAGTGATTTTTAATGTGATGGGAATACAATAGTCTCATATAGAACAGACATATTAGTAAGCCTAGAGCCGGCGCTATGATGTATAAATAATTATAGATAGATCTGGGCAGTTTCACGGTGTCGGACGTACATTTACATTTACGTGTACGTGTACGTGTGTGTGTGTGTGTGTGTGTGTGTGTGTGTGTGTGTGTGTGCGGCGTGCGGCGTGCGGCGTGCGGCGTGCGGCGTGCGGCGTGCGGCGTGCGGCGTGCGGCGTGCGGCGTGCGGCGTGCGTGCGTGCATGCATGCATGCATGCATGCATGTATGTATGTATTATTTGTATTATATTTATTTCTTACAATGTGAACACTACTGAGCAGAGCTTCTATTCTGGATTTTTAGTATATAAATAAAGTGTATTCTTATTATCTATGTGTATGTATGTACATGAACTTGTTTAGATTTGGATTTAACGTTTAACGTACTTTACTAGCAATTGTGATTAAAATTGTTATAAATTCAAGTATGTATTGTATCGATATATATATATATATATATATATATATATATATATATATATATATAATATATATATATATATATATATATGTATATGTATATATATATATATGTATATATATATATATATATAATATATATATATATAATTCTATTATATAAAAACAAAAAAAAAAAAAATATATATATATATATATATATATATATATATATATATATATATATATATATATATGTCTGTTATATATATGTATGTATATATAATATGGTGTATACCAAGATATTATACATTATACATATGTTTTTTCGAGTGTGATTTTCTGTTTTAGTTTATCAATCACAAGAGAGGGGGCATACCGATTCCCACCAGCGGACTGCTTTGGAGAAATTTTGATTGGGCTTGCCGTAGATGCTGGCGCGTCGGGCTGTCTGTACGAAGTGGTGAACGCTACAACACACGGACACACAAGTGTTGCTGATACTTACGGAAACGTTAAAAGGACATAACAAATCAGTACTTAGGATAACCAGATTTGGTCTATAAATAGGAATCTTAACTAATTTCTTGTTAATATAAAATATTTATATATGCTTTCTACAAACCAACAAATTCTAACAGTAATATTCGAACAGATACAGTTTCCGTAAATACGTGAGTTTCTGGCGTTTGGTAAATACCATCTGAAGACACACGATGATTTATATGTTTAAAATGTAGCAAATCGGTCAATATAAATCAGTTCCGTCCGTCCGTCCGTCCGTCCGTCCGTCCGTCCGTCCGTCCGTCCGTCCGTCCGTCCGTCCGTCCGTCCGTCCGTCCGTCCGTCCGTCCGTCGTCGTCCGTCCGTCCGTCCGTCCGTCCGTCCGTCCGTCCGTCCGTCCGTCGTCGTCCGTCCGTCCGTCGTCGTCCGTCCGTCCGTCCGTCCGTCCGTCCGTCCGTCCGTCCGTCCGTCCGTCCGTCCGTCCGTCCGTCCGTCCGTCCGTCCGTCCGTCCGTCCGTCCGTCCGTCCGTCCGTCCGTCCGTCCGTCCGTCCGTCCGTCCGTCCGTCCGTCCGTCCGTCCGTCCTCGTCCCCCAGTCGTCTCCGTCGTCGCAGTCAGTCAGACAGACAGGGAACCAACCAACCAACCATCCATCCATCCATCCATCCATCCATTAATTAGTTAATTAGTTAATTAGTTAAATAGTTAAATAGTTAAATAGTTAAATAGTTAAATAGTTCATTCATTCATTCATTCATTCATTCATTCATTCATTCATTCATTCATTCATTCATTCATTCATTCATTCATTCATTCATTCATTCATTCATTCATTCATTCATTCATTCATTCATTCATTCATTCATTTAGCCAATCAATCAACATGTTCAGATGTCTTATGTTTTATTTTATATAGAACGATTTCCCTTGTTGTCACTAGCATTGTCCTAGTGACTGTTACATCTGAGGCACTGCCCGCACTGGTGACACGCGAGTAGTTGCCTCACTGGTAACACGCGAATAGGTACAGCAGTTGCTTTGTCACTTTTGTAGTTGTTACATTTGGTCACCAATCCGACATTAGCATAGAGTGACACTTACGTAATTGCCTGACCGGCGACCCTAGTGACTCATTTGTCGTTGTAACATTAGAATGTCTAGTGACAACCATGTACTCGCCACTACGACCCTTACAGTGACATACGTTTAGGTACTAATTCGGCGACCCTGGCCACTCACTTGTAGTGTCCGGCGTTGTCGGTGGTGAAGGTGTCTTCTATGCTGGTGTACTGTTGCCGCTCGAGCTGTATAATGAGCCGGATGAGTGAGTCGATGAGGATTTCCTGCAACGACAACACCAGTGCTGGAAACATCACGCCAAGTGCCATTGTTTTCAGGTTTGTCCTGTCCTATTTGTTCTTTATTTATGGTGGCTTTGTTAACCTTCAACGAATTGACAAATACTGGAGAAAAGGGTAGGCACATTGTTTTACAATAATTTAGGGGTCGACTTGGATGTGCTGTTATACTGACATAGTTACAATCAATTTAAATTGTCTGAAAACTCCCTTGCAACCGTTTGCACAATGTCACATTATACATAATAAGGTAAGTTGTTGCATAGCGCAATTTCAAGTCTCTAAGACTGCTCAAATTGCGTGTACATTGCTCCCTGGCAGACCTGTTCAATAGAACACTCTCTCGACTTCGCGGGAAGCATTCAGCCACGCTGCAATTAAGCACGAAGACCAGTCGTAGCGAAATATACGATGACACCAGTTGTGCCAGGTACGAACCTGTACGGACGAGATGAACATAGATAGCAGCGACAGACCGAGCACCGTATAGAAGGACTGAAGCAGCAGAAACCAGTCGTTCTTCGGTAGCAGGTCACCGAAGCCGACGGTCGAGATGCTCGTGAAGAGGAAGTAGACGGACTGCCAGTAGGACCAGCCCTCGTAGGTGCTGCACGTAACACACGACATTGGTGCTGCTCACAGCAGTTGCCCATTGATACCATCGGGCATATCAACATTCAGTTTGTTTCTGACTCATCTCGTCTCGGTTATATTGCCAATATAGCTTGTTCATACAAATGGACACTCACCAACCCAAAATAGGACAAGCTAGCAGTCTCAGAACCAAAGATGGAAATAAGTATGTTAAACACCAAATACCCGTGCAGAAGAAAACAAACATGTGAGTAAGACAGAATAGAAATGTCACAGACACGATTGAACAAGTAAGGAGATGGAATGGAAGGGGACCTGGGCAGGCATGTAAGTAGAAGACGAGGTAACCAGTGGACATCGCGTGTCGCCAGCTGGAAACATTACGAAAGGAAACGATGCAGAGGAAGACCGGCGGACGATGGAGAGATCAACTAGATGAGTACTAGAGGGACACCATCTGGCAGAAAGTACCACAAAAACAGGCAGTTTTTGAAACAGCTTGCTTAGACCTTCGCACAATGATGAAGATGATGTGAATATATCGTTCACAATTTGAACATTCACAATACGTATACAGTTACGTGGTTTCTATGCCCAAGGTCGTATATGTCTACACTCGACTGATTTATTTTACCCATAAACGATATAATATTCTTTTAAGAGCTTTGCTCACAAAATTAAGTTCACACTAGCTGTGATAACCAACAAACCAACCAACCAACCAGCCAGCCAGCCAGCCAGCCAGCCAGCCAGCCAGCCAGCCAGCCAGCCAGCCAGCCAGCCAGCCAGCCAGCCAGCCAGCCAGCCAGCCAGCCAGCCAGCCAGCCAGCCAGCCAGCCAGCCAGCCAGCCAGCCAGCCAGCCAGCCAGCCAGCCAGCCAGCCAGCCAGCCAGCCAGCAAGCCAGCCAGCCAGCCAGTCAGTCAGACAGACAGACAGACAGTCAGTCATGCAGTCATGCAGTCATGCAGTCAGTCAGACAGTCAAACAGTCATTCAGCCAGCCAGCCAGCAAGCCAGCCAGCCAGCCAGCCAGCCAGCCAGCCAGCCAGCCAGCCAGCCAGCCAGCCAATCAACCAACCAACCAACGCCATGCAATTAGTCCACCAACCCTGGTGCTCTTTATACAAAGCTCTAGACATACCAGTAAAGCATAGCACCACCAAACACGAACACGACAAGGTTGAGCACCATCACTCGAACCGGAGGCACGTCGCCATGGTTTGCTTTCTTGTCGAGTTGCGTGTCGTCCACACTGTCGTTTTCTCCGTGTATTCGCGACACCAGCAGCATCCACTTGTGCCGGACCCACATACGCA
>JAODUO010000360.1:517500-567500 GCA_025642075.2 Ridgeia piscesae | reverse complement strand
TGCTGACTTTAAAGGCAAGGTTCCAGAGTACTTATAAATCCGTATTATGTTGTTCATTGATCAACCAGCCTTAAACTAGTTTTGTATTACCTACTAGAAGTACGTCTAGGATAATAAATAGCGGTTCTTCGACTGTTACACATTTGCTATTCATATATTATATATACTTGTATGAATATTTATAAGAAAACGGTGGAAGGGTATGTTGTTTTCCATTACTAAATGAAATCCACAATACACAAGATAATGCGTATACATAAATAACAATTCGTATTGAGTTGAAACGTCACATTTATGTGGAACCGCCTGAAGCGAGCAAACCATTGACAACTTCCTGCCTAGAGACGGTGACACTGCTGCTTTCTTTTCAAGCCATCGAGGTGTTACTTTAGCGTGTTTTATGTTGTATATTTCTACGCCATTCACATGCCCGCTTCGCGTCTGTTGTCGTTAATATCAGTATAATCAGCTCATAATTACGTAAGAAATGAAGCATCCAAAACTTTAGTTCAACATTGTTCCAGAGGGCGCTAAATACAAACGCGCAGAACACACGCACACACAGGCAGATGGTCACACACCTCACATAGCCACTCTATGCAAACACACATACGCACACACGCGCACGCGCACGCGCACGCACACGCGCACGCACACGCACACGCACACTCACACGCTAACACACTAGCACGCACGCACGCACGCACGCACACACACACTCAACACACACACACACACACACACACACACACACATATACATATACATATACATATACATATACATATACATATACATATACATATACATATACATATACATATACATATACATGCACACACTAACACGCGCACGCGCACGCACGCAGTCGCACGCACAAGTACACGCACGCACCCCCTGTTGTAGTCATAATTATAGTTAAACATTACATCCTACAGTTCAATCAGGGAAAACAGTTCGCTGTTGTTATACTGTTTTGTACTACTGTGCAGCTATCGAGACATATTACGGTATTTAACACGAACCGCATTGATGTCTTTTACCCTGTCTGGGTGAGAGAAGTATTTCAACTTGGTATATACGCGAAAACACCCGTACAAGGCTCGCTTGCAGAGATATCCGGTCTTGTAGAAGAGAAAGCGCTCGAGCATAAAGAAGAGTTTCCCTGCGTCCAGCACGGCCAAGATCGTAAACGGAATGCCGACGATGTACAGAATAACGACAAATATCCGACCACCCGTTGTACGAGGGGACGGATTACCGTAACCTGCAACATACGTGTCTTAGCACGTATCTATGTTATTGGTAGTAGATGGTAGAATTAGGTAGATATCTACATGTATAAGTTAAAGGTTCGTTCAGAACGTGTTTGTTTGAAAAAAGAGTCAACGTTAAATAAACACATTTCATTGCCACAGTCTATGGGCATGATCTACAGCACGGTGGCTTGACTACGGTCAAGCGCAAATATTAATTGTGACGTACGAACACCGTGACGTACTGGACATATCCTGTCTTCTAGTTTGCCTACGTCACAATCCAAATTCTGTGCGTGCCATGCGTCGAACTCCGTACGTTGAAGCGTACGTGAGAGATGTTCAAATGAGGACTGTAAGCTGTGATGTTTGATCAAGATGCAACGTAATTCACAACTACAAACAACACTGTTGGCAAAGACAGCGAGAGATCAGGCGCATTTAATTGTTAGGTTTATGGTGCTCTCCACGAGTACTGGATACATAAAATACATTATTATTACCCCTTAGCATATCACAGATCGAACATTCCCACATGCAGATAATTAAAATAAATTATATTTCTGACACAAAGAAGAACTGTTGGTAGGAATTTCAATAAACTATACGATAATATGCACGAACACCCGACGGGTTCGGCATGTAATGTTGACTGCTTTGACGGATGCTTTGCAAGGCATCGGGTCACGTGATGAAAAATTGAATGTGCTAAAGGAGTTCACTGTTTACACGTACCGATAGTTGTCGTGGCGCAGATGACAAAGGCGAAGGAGTTTCGGAAGGTCCAGGAGTCTTGCTTTTCGTCGATGGTCACAGCCAGGGTTCCCCTCAGTTTCACAATGTCCACAAAAGCCTTAGCAAACATGAGGTAATGATGAATGAAGTTTATTTTCAAGTGGATCACACAAAGAAAAAGAAAATACACTCAAAATACAAAAACACAACTAATTACACATGGACACGGGGGAAGACAGAAGTGCTGTATTTATCAGTCACGTCCCGCAACACCAGCACAACCTGCTTAATGAAACAACACTTGTAACAACATGGAAATGCGTTTTTTAGAAACCAGTACACACACACACACACACACACATATATATATATATATATATATATATATATATATATATACATATATATATATGTGTGTGTGTGTGTGTTGTTGTAATTATATACATATTATGTGTGTGTGTTTCTAAAAACAAATATATATATATATATATATATATATATATATATATATATATATATATATATATATTGTGTGTGTGTGTAATAATAAATATAGTGCCTATTCACTTTTCCAAATCGATGTTCGACTGCGGCTCAGGCTAACAATGTGTGTGGCTGATTCGAAACGAGTCACACGTTTCTATTAGTATTATTTAATCTCTCAAACCACGCAGAGTGAACAAACGCGCGCATGTATGTACATACGTACGTGTACTCACACACGCACACGCACACGCACAAGCACAAGCACACGCACACGCACACGCACACAAACAACACACACACACACACACACACACACACACACACACACACACACACACACACACACACACACACCAGAAAGTCAACAAAATGGGTACCTTGCGAACGATACGTCGGAACCGATTCTGTTCTGCCGATCCGTAATATTCCATTTGCGCGCCGCATATTCTCATATTCTGTTGATAAGTCAGTTTTATTATGTAACTCGATCAAGCAGACGTGTGCATTAGAGCGAACGATAGTTGAAAATAATATACCCCTTTTGACGTAAACAGGACATTTGGCATATTTATTTTAGTGGATATATAAATGCTATCTGTATTATAACAAATACATTACGACACCACGTGACATTACAGCGAAGATATAGTGATATACTTATATGTTACATAGTTTACAAACGACGGCTATCTTTAAATATGCCGGACATGAATGTCGCAGAAGTACACGTATAGAATATTTAAATCAATAACCCTAAAAATTAACATTTTGACCCCAAAGTTTACTTTCCGAGTTATTCGTATATCAGGAACCAAGGTTATTTTCCCATTTGTTTTCTAAATAGCCGTCTGCCCCTTTCATAAAAATCTGTGTATTTGTGCATTACCTTATGTATTTACGTACGATTGTGCATATGTGTGTATGTATGTATGTATGTATGTATGTATGTATGTATGTATGTATGTATGTATATATGTTCAAATACACATAGGTATGTCTATGCACGTGCACAAATGTGCATACGAATATGTAAAATAGAATACGCTTTAAACAGTCATGAGGACTGGATAATGCGCTACATAAGCACTTACCTTTTTATACACTGTATGTATGTTTGTGTGTATGTGCGTATGTACGTATGTGTGATATGTGTGTATTTGGTTTGTGTGTGTGTGTGATTGTACGTATGCATGCATGCATGTTCCTATGTCGATTCTACCAAAAGGGAAGCATTTTGTTTCTAGTCAATAAGAAAACATTTGGAAACTGGCTGTCTCGGTAGCAACTGTGGCCATTCTCATTGGGAGTTTGTTGCTAGTAGTGTGCTATTTAGAAGCTTTACATCGGCATTAACGTGTCAGCGTAATTTATTCCAGATAGAGTAATATATTGTGTATTTTGAGCATTTGTTGTCACAGTTTTACACGTTACGTATATGGATTAACGAAATAATCCACTGGCTTAATAACAAATGTTACTTATGCAGTCAGTCGTATGTTACGTTTTGCATATATTATATGCAAAACTGCTGAGTATTTGATCTGCTGTTGGCAGGAATGTATAGAATGCATTATATTTGCATTGGTGCGGTTATTTTCGGAATATCATTTCCTACTTTGACCCCCAGCTATTACCAGAAGTATGATTTAAAGGGCAAAAAAGGCAACGGTTTCGTGGCGTACACCTAATAGAGTTAATATAAAGTAACAATTTCCACATATACTCAATTTTTTAACGCCAGCCGTTTACCTGAACAATATTTTTGAACACCCAACCATCGAAATACTATGAGCTACGCCATTGTCGACGAAGAATGACGTCACTACGCTTAGGCCTCTCCACAGATTCCCTGCGTATTAGTTATTCATAAATCCGTCTGGAGGCGCTGTGCGCAGAGACAAATAAAAATGGCGTTTTTTTATGGATTATCTAAATCGGATCATTTAACGGATGCAGAAGTATCTGGATATAGATTCCAGTCGCAAAGACAAAGGCACGTATTGGAAGATACACTAGAATCGAGTGACCACGAAAAGAAAGACACACGGGAAGCTGAACGTACAAAAAACAAAACTAGCAGAGACGGTGTCAACTGGTGGCGGTGCCGAACCAATTTGTTGATGCGGTGACAAGATTGTCTGCTGTCATGAAATGGCTGCAACTCGGCAACGCGGGGAGCATCTTGATGAAGGTAAATATTAAGTTGTCTATTTTTATCATGAGGTCCGGACTGCGTAATGATCGTATTATTATGACAAGCGAAATATGATCGCTTAGCTTGGGGCAGCCAATTTCATTGTAACTATTCAATACAATTTATGTTAAATGATAAACCCCACCAAGTCTTAACAAATGTGTTATTACCATAAAACGTAATAAGTGACACATACTTAGTCTAATAATTGAATGCGGCAAGCCTGAGCCTGAGGTCACTTATTACGTTTTATGGTAATAACACATTTGTTAAGACTTGGTGGGGTTTATCATTTAACATAAATTGTATTGAATAGTTCCAATGAAATTAAATGAATCAGGTCCCACAATTGTGCAGGTGTGTCTATTGTGGAAAAAGAAATCTATACAAATGAATAGTCAATACCTTGTTTTTTGTGTGTGCACCCCCCAGGTGTGGACACCCATCACATATGTAGTAACAGCAGCTATATTGATTCATATATCATGATCTAAATGCACCGCCTACACAGCAATGGCAGGCAGTTACGATTATTTTATTTGAACATAAACTGCAGGGTTATCTTCTCATCATTTTGCATGTGTCTTATGGAGTCATATATAAACATAGATAATGAGTTTCTTTCAAAGAACTCAGAGATATTAGTGACGAGATGAATACAGGAAATGTGTCAGAATTCATGCTTTGTGAAATTATGTTCATTCAGAATAATAATCCATGTTTGCAATGATTCACATAAAACATTTCTTAATGTTCGATTTTTTATTACAGGTGAACTGCTGTGTATTACGAAAAGTCGGATTTGTAATTCTCTGCTTCGAGCAACTGGTGCTTCGGAATGTATTGGTTGCACTGAACCATCATGGATTTCGTTAGATTTTTAGACTTTAAGGTCACATTCTGAGTAAACCGCTGACGTTAAAAAATTGAGTATATGTGGAAATTGTTAGTTTGTATACACTCTATTAAGTGTATGATACGAAACCGTTGCCTTTTTTGCCCTTTAAGATGGGAAATTTCTAGGCTGGGTACGTTCTACCGTGTTAGGTTTTTGAAAACAAAAGCTGGAAATAATCCAAGCAAGTACAATTATTTATACATAATGTTCTGCCCTTTTATGAAGACCGCCCGTATGTGTGCAGGCTGTGTACCTATGCTACGGTATGCATGTATTTACACTAGCTTTCATGTCCATTTTTCTTTGTATGAATGTGTGTGTTTGTGTTTGCATGCGTGCGTGCGTGCGTGCGTTCGTGCGTGCATGCATATTCGATCATGTTTATAACAACCTCTTTCGCTAAGTTGGCTATCATAGCCGTCTGTTTGTTGATGGCGTGCCGGAACATCGCCTTATCAGCCAGGTAGCGGTCTCTTTCGAAATACTGGAACAGGCCGCTGCATATACTTGCGAAGACGAGGTACACGAGAACGACAACGAAGTATGCGACGCCCTTACGGTCGCTCATAGTCTTCATTACCTCCACGGTGTTCTTTCCGCTAGAAAACGCGCCACGGGTTCGAGAGCTTCTCCTACCCATAGACCTACCAAGTAGCGACATATGACTCGATAAGTGATTGCTTCTCACATTGTCTCTTCTGTGGTATCTAGAGAACATTTTGTTTCACTTTATCCGGTGATGTATTAGTTGACTTCTTTGCTTTCGCTAGAGTTGTTCCGCCGAAGCAGCTGAACCTGTGCACACAAAGCGTACTGCGCGCAAGTACTTGCGTAAGTGTACATAATGGGTGACGTCAGCACAATTCGTTTCTTAGAAATGACGTCAAGCCAATTTCACAGGAAGTCACGCAAAGAATTATTTTGCAAAGCTTTGTCATAATACTAAATAATAATATTACTAAATAATATGATAAAACATGTGTTTTATTCTTGGTCAAACAATGTTGAGTGTTACGTCATGCTAGCTTGCTGGTGTGTCCGGATAGTCAATTACAATTGGTTGTGTTTCTGTTATTATAAGCCATATACCTACCGGCGTAAAGTTACATAAAATCCAAGTCGTTGAGCCTTTTTCACATGCTCCGGCTTCCGTTAGTAGACTCACTTTCGTCAGTGGCTCTTGGACTATTCTTTCAAAAACCCAAACCAAATCATACGATTTGTGAGACGCTAGCGGCAAGAACACTACAGTGGTTTGGACACGTCTGTCGTATGCCAAGCGAAAGCTTAATTAAAATAGCATACAAAGAGGACGAAGAACAAGAGGAAGACCAAGAAAAACGATGAAGCAATCAAGTCACGGAAGACACTAGACCCCGCTGCCAACAGCAGAGCGCTGTGCTTCAGATAGGAGCAAATAGCGGCGTGTGTTATCAAGGAGGACAGCGACTGGACAGTTTGGCCTAAGTCAAACGGAACGAGACCCAAGAAAACAATAGATCTTCTGCGGATTCTTCTCAATCGGATTGTTTTGGAGACCGCCGTACCGATCGAGAAGATATGTCATTAGCTATGCCAATTAAGCGCGAAGCAGTAATTTCTGCACCTGACTGGAAACATCACTGTTAGTGCTACGTCACAGCTATTGCTGTCTAAGGAAAGGTCAGTCCAAGATTTGCCGTTCGACTTGTTGTACGTACGCGAGAAATGGATGTTCGGCGTATATTATTACGACATTATTTCGTGGGTAAATATTTAAATTAACTGAGAAGTAACAACGCTATGCAACAGTTCCACGTCTTATTCATACATATGCATACAGAAAGTTGATTTGAAATACCAAGCAGCATGTTTGACGATATTGTATCAGACATACTAAGATTGCCTACTTGACAAGTGCAGACTTGAAGGCAGGCGTTGTGTCTACTAGATTGTGGCACTGAATATTGTTTTATTGCACTCCTTTGGCTAATTCTTAGATTTTATATTATATTTGGTCTTCAAATTAGTTAGGCTATCACACACGATCCGGATGCTTACTTTTAGTACTTCTGGCGTAGACATGAGATAGAAGGGACAACCAGCTTTCAGCATCTATTCCGAAAGACACAGCCAACATGATGTGAACAAAACTTCGTTTCGAAACAGCGGCAAATGGAATTGAACCGCCAACCTGTCGATGTGGGTGTGTTTATGTCGGCCGTTGATGATTCAACTACTGGGGTTTAGCAGCATTAGCATTACTATTTTGTATCATCATAAGAATAACGGACACGCGACGCTGTCATAGTATTATCTTTAATATCAATAAACGCTATATTTATTGCACTATCGCACTACCTATAACAAATACCACAGAGCATATCTGTGCGTCCATTCTCCACATTCACGTTTTTCCGTTGACCTAACGTATTCGGTTATTCCCTACGATGTGTTTCTGGGTGGACATCGATACATCGGTGCTGTGAGGTGACGATCGTATGTCACATGGCAATCCAGCCTTCTGACTGCAGCTGCTTAGCCACTAAGACCGACAGGGCCAACAGGAAAAGGACCATTGGTGCTTCTGCCTGAGTGACTACAAGTTAGTGGTATTGTCAGAGAGTAAAACATTTCACAAGTCAGAAGATAGTATCACGTCGCATAGACATAGGCGAGCGGGCACTGTGCGGACTTGCCCAGTAGTGTACACTTGTCCCGGAGCGTGAACCACCCCGAGAGTTCAGTACCATCCATTCTTGCAGCAATTCAGTCCCAAGCTCGTCATGCGGCTCGTCTACTACTGTGTCGTCGTGCTCGCTTAGCCAGTATGTCTTCGTTATGTCATCCTGGGTGGGTACGATATAGGAAGTTTGCGTTATTTATAAGATTGATTGTTTTTCATTTCATTGAATCATTGTGCAATATATATATATGTGTGTGTGTGTGTGTGTGTGTGTGTGTGTGTGGTGTGTGCGTGCGTGCGTGCGTGCGTGCGTGCGTGCGTGCGAGCGAGCGAGCGAGCGAGCGAGCGAGCGAGCGAGCGAGCGAGCGAGAGAGAGAGAGAGAGAGACAGAGAGAGAAAGAGAGAGAGAGAGAGCGAGTCAGACAACTAATTGTAACCCCAGAAATGGTAGCTAAGAGAATAAGGGATATGAAGGATAATAAATCAGCTGGAGAATGACTATTGGAAATGGTAGAAAAAATTAGCATGCTGCACGTCTCAGAGCATTTAACATGGATAATATTTAAATTATTAGATTATTAAATTTCCACTTAACTGTAACTAGTTTGTGACTGGTACATACAAGTTTGCTCTAACAAGTCAATGGCATAAAATAGTAACTGTAACTAGTTTGTGACTGGTACATACAAGTTTGCTCTAACAAGTCAATGGCATAAAATAGTAATATCACAATTAATATTAGTTTACAGACTACAAACAGAATATTAATATGTATGCCACAAATAAATGGCAATGCAATCTTGCCTGGCATGCTGTTCCAAACAGTATATGCCTGCAAAACAATTACCTAACATATGTAATCTTTCACTTTACATTACTAAAGCGAGTAAGTGGAATATATTTACATTACATTTCATCATGTGGTACAATTACTAACATCATATTATAGGTTTGTGCAAAAAATAGCTTACTGTAATTTTCATATCGATGTTGAATTTCAGTTGGAATCCGCCAATTTTGTCCAGTATTCGTTTCGTAGCTTCACTTGTATGTATTCTCTGAGCTACGAGAAAACCAACACATGTAAGACTATTATAACTTTGTAATATATCCAAACAGTTAACATAATATCGTTCTCTTTATTCTTTGCTCTATATACAAAACATGCAAATAACTAATTTTTCAATAACACGTGAATACTTTTTTCAGATAGGGTTGGTGACAACATGTTGTTCTCATGGGAACTATCCCATTTTCATTATAAATACCTAGGTCGTGTTAATAACAACAATGACTAGCTCATCTGCATATATGTGGTGTGATATAAATGTTACTTACGGTGTTATTAATTTATATCTTTTATTTAAGAACCTTTTTACTAATGGTACAAACCTTTTAAATGTTGTGTATTTTAGCATACAGGACAATTGGCTGGTTTACTATATAAATCGATAGACTGTTGTAATTGTGTCTAAAATAATTTATTTTAATTTTAAAATATTTTGTGAACCTTTTGATATTTAGGTTGTTCACTATAGTAAACTTAACTGTGTGCTGTTATGATTGCAATATGGTTTGCATAATGAATAATCGTATTTGTATATCGGTAGTTCTTTTTTCTTGTTCTTGCAGGCAACATGTATTGGTAGTTTCCGGCTTGTACAATGCAATAGTCTCATTTTGCCAGATATTAGACTGCTCTGAAGAATAATGTTTTCCTACGCGATAACTTACATTATGTTAGCTAAATATATGTAATCAGCCATAATAAGCTATTCAAAATCGTTAGTCACTAGCATGCAATGCCATATGATTTTTACATATAAGATAATACAAAAAAGATGTTCACTTACGAATTCCATATGCAAGCAACTTTGAAGTTGTGTGAAGTAAATCTCCATATAAGCGGTATCGAATAATATCGCCACCGCCTATCGTTGCACCAATACATGAACCTGGATCCATTTATGAAAACATTAAAAAACAAGTCTCAAACAGTTTTCACGAAAAGAAGCGCTTATATATATATATATATATATATATATATACATATATGTATGCACACACACACATATATATATATATATATATATATATATATATATATATATATAGTTTGTTTGATTAGGCAATAGGCAAAGATTGACATTTAGTTCTCTTGTTTATCTTAATAATTCCCATATACGTTACAACTACACTACGTTTCTACAAATTAAAAGAACATATATATATATATATATATATATATATATATATATATACATTCTTACAATTTTGTAATATATATATATATATATATATATATATATATATATATATATATAATTAACAAACTAACAATATCATGTTAAATCAAACAGGTTAGTTGGAATTTGAATTGCCATAGTGTGGATGGAATCGTAATTGGATTCAGCATTTGCTGGAATAGGACATGGAATGGCCATAGTGTGAAATCTGAATTGGAGTAAACAATCAGTTGGACTCGGAACTGGAATCAGTGATATGGAAAATTAACCCCACGGCTGGTGTATTTAATCAGTGGATGTTACCTGTTAAGTATTATACTTAGCGATGATTAAGCTAATATAATGCTATTTTACCTATCATTCGATCCTCATAGCAAAATTAGTTTTATTTCTCTGACGTATTTAAACAAGTCATCCGAAAAATCACCTGCACTTTGTATGTTTATTCAGTTTCCCTTTTCATTGTAAATAGCATGACATTTTGGATAAAAATGCGTGTTGTCAAAACGGAGAGAAAAAGATCAGAGGAAACGGGCATGTGAAGATGTGGAATTTCACACACGCATACATACCCGAGTGGATTGCCACACGCATAATTATGGAACGTTGATCCAAATCGGGTACATGAAAATTGGTGATTTCCTTGTGAATAGCTATTGCAAATCGTGCAATTTCTCCGGCATGCTTGTGTCCGTTTCTCACCGGAAGTCCACTTGCTACCATATATGCATCGCCTAACGCTTCCACCTATTGCAAAATGAAATAAACATTCCAGTGTCATGTTACACAGAGTTATATAATGTTGTTATATTCAACGCAACAACTTTTACATCAAGATTGATATAGTACTCGGATACGGTGATTGAAAGTTGTGGATCACTTGTGAAATTAATTTTTGTTTAAATGAGACATGTTGCTAAAAAACAATTTTGACAATGTTTTATGGCAGCAGCTTTAAAGCTTGCCCAATAACATAGCGCGTATCAAATTGAAATCTACAATCTTGAATATACAGTTTGAATGTACCATTCCAGTTCTAGTTGTCAAATTAATAATGCGAGTAACACTGGCAAATACATGACTGTATGACTTATTACTGCAAATGTAGGTCACAACTTACCATGTATAAGTCAAATT
The DNA here is from genome assembly GCA_025642075.2 of Ridgeia piscesae. Taxonomy (NCBI): domain Eukaryota; kingdom Metazoa; phylum Annelida; class Polychaeta; order Sabellida; family Siboglinidae; genus Ridgeia; species Ridgeia piscesae. The sequence continues at coordinate 555,883 of JAODUO010000360.1, read as the reverse complement.
TTGCTACAACATTTTCGAAACATCCATACAGCTCGTTGATGAATTTCACGATCTACAACAGAAATAAACAGTACTCCTTAATTATGTTGATGCCGGATTATAAGGCCCCCAATGCGGCGTTACGCTTTATGCTTGAGTTGTATACCGGAAAACATGCAAGGAGCCTTGACTATGTGGATGCAACGGCCTCGCGTGCTTCAAGTTGTAATTTATGAAGGGACGCTATGAAGGGACGCAGTGAGGATTTTAGCATGAACCACCTTCCTTGTCTTAGTTCCCGCTTTCCTGTCGGCTGTGGGATATGGCATAATCTCTGCGAATGCACTCGACTGGATCTCACTGTGGTATTAATCAGCAAAGGTAACATGAACATATGCTCATATTACATGAGCTTCATGTGGTTCATATTATCCAGAAGGTGTATCACTTCCCTCTTTGCTATAGCTGGGACATTTATTCGATGTGGTTGCATTACCGCATAAAAAGTCATTCATGTTGAGATTGGTTTTTGAAATGAAACTCGCTCAACACACTCGAAGAATGTCTGTGTGTGTGTGTGTGTGTGTGTGTGTGTGTGTGTGTTTGCGTGCGTGCGTGCGTGCGTGCGTGCGTGCGTGCGTGCGTGTGTGTGCTTGTCTGCATGTGTCGATCTTCAACTGATGGCACGTCATGTGAAGTATATTAGCAAGAAGACACACCTGCGGCGGTGTACTGCTGTAGAGAATGGAGTTGAAGTTGACGACTTCTGACATGTAGACGGTGACCGACTCAAACTGTTCGGCTTCAACAGGTATACCATGCATCACTCGCTCAGCCACATATCTTGCGAGACAGAAAGCATCAGGATAAAACGAACATTGGCTTATATAGCCAAATGATATCTGAAGATGGCGTTACTTGCTAAACTAACCAGGATGGTGTCAACGAACTAGAATAATGTTTCTCGATAAATTAGTTTTTATGTTTAACGAACATTATGTGAAATTTAACATGTTTTCGCGATGTTTTACGTATTTGTGACAATCGTTAAGAATCAAGTAAGAGTTCCACAGCTGAACGGCGGCTTGGACATCCACTCGCTTTATTTGTCAACAAAAGCTGGCGTTTGTGTTATATTGGAATTTCTAACTCTCCTTCGATCCACTGTCTATCGTTATAGAAAATACTGTGAATACAAGTAAAGTGCATGTGACATTCGCATCTCTGACGTCACGATAGTATTAACTGACAATTGAGTTTCCTCGGGAATCACGTTGCAGACGCGTTTTGAATCTGATTTAAAATAGAAATGTATAGTTCTGTATTATTTTCATGCTGCTAGACGTTACTGAATAGAGATCTCGCAAAGGCAAATATAGACAGCCGAGTTAGAACGGAAACTATGAAACAACGGAATAGGTGGAATAGTACCGCTAAAGGTCGGAACGGACCGTGAGAATTGATGGCATTGTAGGAGACGCTCATAGTTAAAATGAACATAATAATTGGTTCTGTATCTTTTACATGTATGGTGTGTTGGTTAATTGTGATAGGTCACTCACGTTGGCAGATTAGTATAGAATTGTTTCGCTGCTAATGTCATCCGGTCTTTCTCTTCCTGTAGCTCACGCACGCTGACCTGCAGGGCGACGAGGTTCTCCTCCAAGCGGTCTGTGTCCTCCGCCATCAGCCTCAACCCTTTTTCCGTCTCGGTCTCCCCGTGGTGCCTGCGCATGTGCACAATTTAATTAGGAGTGAAGTTGCATATTCACGTACCAGTGTATGTATATATATATATATATATATATATATATATATATATATATATATATATATATATATATATATATAATATATATATATTATATATATAATATATATAATATAATATATTATATATAATAGATAATATAATATATATAATATATATTATATATATTATATTATATACACATATACATATATTATATAATATATATATATACATATATATGTATATATATATATATGTATATATATATATATATATATATATATATAAAGGTTGTGAGATGCAGACGCAATATACGAAAAACAAAGACTTGTCTTAAGAGGTAAATTTACTACAGTATATAAAATGAACCAGAATCACTATATTCGAGGATCCTCCGAATTAGGTATCTCTTTCATAATTTATGGAACTGGATGATGCCTACCTTTCGTCTGCGCAGTCATTGATGAACTTATAAATTATCTTGAAGCTGGGTCTCTTCACTGGATTCTCAATCCAACAGACACGCATCAGGGCCATCCAATCTGTGTTGCAGGCGTCCTCAGGAACACTTGGCCGGAATACCGGCTCCTCTTTCTGTATCAATCTTTGCAAGATGTCTGCCACAAATATATACGCTCGTTGACGCTTCATGCCTGTGTATTTGGAACTATTTCTCAGTTCCATTTATATATGTTGCTTGCATTCGGAAACGTTCTATTAACTGACTGGTACGTATAATATATTGTGGTAACGATGTTATGGTCTTACGAAGTTGCATCGAATTAATCAGCTTTTTTCAGACTACTCTCCCCAAACTGAAGTTTCTACGCTGCGAAATGCTGCTTGTCATATTGAAAGGGTCTTTTACGGTCTAAATTGACAGGATATACATTTATATTATTTTCAGTTTAAGTGTGTGATATATATATATATATGTATATGTATATGTATATGTATATGTATATGTTATGTATATGTATATGTATATGTATATATATGTATATATGTATATATATATATATATATATTATATATATATATATATATATATATATATATATATATATATTGCTCTATTATATATATATATTGATCTCTGTGTGTATATTCAATACAACCATCAGAACAACTGATATGGTTATCAAAAGACCAATGAGACGACACTGTGATATTATGGACAATACCTATGTGGAAGTTGTAAGAACATACACGAAGGCAAGGTTTTTCTACCCAGATTGCTTTGTAGGTGCTATACTGTTTACAGAGAGGAAAGACTTGACTAGTATGCAAATTAAAAACATTATATTCCTTTTGTAAATATAATGCATGCAAACAGGCATACAACGCGTACAGCATAAGAGAACATATTAATTGGTCTTTATCACCGTTGACACAGGTATTTTGTGAACGATGCTCTATCACCTTCAAAGGGACAATTAACTAGTTTAATTAATTAAAGGTTAATTAATTAAGCTTATATCACAAATGTATCAGACAAATTATCCTTATGTAAAAATCAGGTTACAAAATTAATTGCAACTTTCATGTTATTGCTTAAAGTAAGAGTTTTATTACTTAAAAGAACATTTTAAATGTATTAACAATTTGACATAGTGGCAATACTATTCAATGTGTGGTTTGTAGATACCCCGTTAGATATATTGATGGCATAGTTTAAATGAATTAACAATTAAGTCTAATTCAATTAACCTGTTTGTTAGTCAAAAGCAGAACAGCAATTCGAAATTAATTGAATCAACAACGTCAACGTAATTTATTTAAAATAACTTGGTAAAAATACAAACCTTATAGATTGTGCCATACAAATTGCGTTATTTAAACTTCATCAGGCATTTGTTCATCGTTGTTCACTGCCTGATGCAGACCACTTATTAAATTTCAACACAACGAATTATTCAAATATGTTTTCATTTAATCCGAATCTCTAAAACTGGAGAGTGTTCTGGTTATATTAAACAATACACAATTTGTATCCTATGCCCGTGGATGGGTGGTAACAGCCTCTCCGTATCACAAAAGAAACTCAATACCTGTAAACTGAGATTAGTAAATTTAATAATTACTTAGTATATTTTGGTCGTCATAATACATTAGGTTAATCGTGTTAACTGAAAAGTACCTTAATAATTGCAACTAAACCTGCCTGCTGGGGATTGGAATTGTTGTTCCATTCCAAATGGCTTCGTCATCGTGACGATCTCCTGCGTGATTACGCCGAATGAATATATATCGCCTTTCTGTGTGCCAATAGCTGGACGTTTGGACATTCGCAGTAGTTCGGGCGCTGTCCAGAGCAGATTCTCTGCGTCCTCTGAATAACAATTAGAATAACAATTACATAATAACATTATTCGTCACAACTCTTTGTTATTATATAAGTCGTCTTTATCATTGTTATTAACTTTAAACAACACACATTGAATTAACGATGTGGAGAAAGTAAATTTTAATATCATTAGTTATCGCCAATAATTAATTGGCCGATTTAGTAATGATGATTGTAAACACATCAAATGGTCTTTAATATTCGGTTTGGTAAATATGCTTGCTACATTCATTTGGGTAATTCTACTTATTTATTGACGTGACATCAATATTGTCATGCAATATTTCACAATGTTGAAAGAAATAACTATACAAAAGTCAAGGGTAAGCAATGGCCTTACTAATCAAATATGGATCGATGCTATTTCTTGACTACCGTATTCCCTCCAGGGTGAATAGAATATTGTACAGTTATAATATGCATTGTCTATTTTACGTAATATTGCTATATCCCACGTGTAACTTACTGAAACATTGTATTCTATACACATCGGTAGTATGTTCTCACATGGCAGAAACAATCTCCAATATATATTCCTAATTACACAAAACGTATCATTACATTTACGATAACTAACACCGTCTTTAAAGCAACAAGCAAACCTTCTTCCGAGCTTTTCCGAACTGGACTGTTTGAATGCGAGCGGAACTTAGTCAGACCGTAGTCAGTCACCTTGCACACCCACTTATTGTCGATAACGACGCTCCTGCTTGTCAGGTTGCCATGCGAGCCTATAGGAGACTTGTGCAGGAACATCATACCCTAGATAACAATGTGATATAGTCAAACGTAAGTATTATACGAATGTCATTACAGGCGATATAGCCGATTATTACTTCAACACGTACCTCCATTTTTATATGGAGGTACTGGAACGTAGTTATAGTTTTACAGAATGTGGAATATATGTATGCGTGTGTGTTCATGTATTCATTCATTTATGCCTTAAGAAGACGGTATACAATATATATATATATATATATATATATATATATATATATATATATATATATATATTTCTTTATACGGTAGAAGGTATTTCATGTAACGTGGTTGTCGGATAATTAAAAACGAAGTGATGATATTGCGTTGACGCTCAACCCGCCACGCTGGCTTCAACAGAATATTCATTTGCTAGAGTTTAACAGTGTGCACATATATACTATTCTGGCATACTTCAAAGTTCCAGCAATACATATGATGTGGAAACATGGGCACTTGCCAGCCAGGCAAAGAACAATCTAACAGCCGCGCAAACAAAGATTGAACGAAGTAAACCTCATATAACGGATAAGAGAGAAGACAAACGCCGTAGACGTAACTGGAAAGTTAAAAAGACGGAAGTAGACATGGACAGGACACATCAGTAGATTACGAAAAACCAGATGGACATCGCGTATGACTACATTACAAAGGGCCACCATCTAGAGGAAAACGCCGGCGAGATGATAGAGAGAAGAACTAGACGGGTATTGGAAGGACATCATCTGATAGAACATAGCATAAAGCAGGCAGACCTTGAAACAGACTTCGCTCAACCATGGGACACTACGGCTACACAATGACGATGATTATGATGATATAAAATGTGGCGGTAGTGAGAGCAAAAGGAACCTGATTAAAGAAAAGAAGTTGCCAAATGAGTAGCTAACATCAGTTATTTTAAACATGTTTAACAACGTTCCGCAAATCTTGGCCCACGGGCCAAATTTGCCCCACAGATATTTTTCAATTGGCCTGGGAGACACTTTCGAAAAATGGGAAAATATTGAGAAAACAATGTATAATTTTAGGTGTTGGTTACAACACTATTGTTGAATTTAGACAACCTATTAGCTTAGTACGAGTACATTTACATTTGTAGTTGTTCTTTCATTTAAAACGTTCGCCGACACAGTTCTTGCTGGGACAAAGTGACCCGACCTCAACATTTATGGCGGAATGCTGCAGAATTCGCACCTTCCCAATATTAAAATAGGATTCATCTCCGATACATTACTGCGGCTAAAGAAGATTGTGCAATTAACTAGTTTTAGTTCAACATACAACTTCTCACCGCAGCGATATCCATTGTGAACCACAGTCGCCATTCCCACGATAGATCAGCGGTGTGACTCAACAACATGTCCTGAATGCACATCACACGTACGTTGTGGCATATATAAAACAATACATACTCCGGATTCACGTCGTAACATAGGCATCGTTGACTACCGGTTCTTGTGAAATGCATTCTTGGAAGATGTGTATGTGTGGGCCGGGCGCGCATTCGTGTGTGGACGTGCATGTATGGCGTGTATATGTGTTACGTACGTACACACATTCGTATGTATAATTATAAATATGTAAGTATGAGTGAGTTCTGTGTGTATTTGAGTGCGTAGTGTGTGTGTGCAAGCGGCCATTCAAGCGCGTACGTGTGTTTTAAAAAACGTAATGTAACATCCTGTAGCGGTAGTTGTTCGAGGCTTTCTGTTGGGAATGTCTATCAAACATTACCCGATTGCGATTTCCATCACCTGGAGACAGCCTTTACTGCAATACAACGTGATGATCCAGGAATTATGCGGTTCACAGCATACACCAATGAACTCAATCAAGTGATGGTCCTTCAAGTCACGCATCTAAAACAAGCGAAGCATCATGAGCAGATAGTATAGATGGGATGTGACAATAAGCAAGTGTGAACACACTTGTCTGGTGAGTAATTCGGTCGCACATCGTGAATTAAGTTAACAACCTCTAAACGTAAGTCGTATATTATGTTAGGTAGAAAAGCGATGATGAAGATATTATGATAAAGGCATACAATGATAATTCTTTACTTCAATGTCAGTAATTGTAAATATATAATTTAACAAGATTTAACAAGATTGCCTGGAGATTCAACTCTAGATGGCAGGTGGACTAGGAAGCCATTTGGCTTATCGAGAGTAATTATGTTGTCATGCTATTTTTTATTGAAATTGCAACGAACAGAAATACAATAGAACATTACTTTGGAATATATAACAACTAAACGATGAATGTATAAACATAAACAGGTGAAATTTTGACTAAAAGCTATATCTACTATTATCATATAGATTCAACACGCTCGTGTTTCGCATACAGTACATATATGCTAAGTACATGCATGTATAACTACTTCATAATATGTTTTCTTGGCAAACAACTACACACGGATGGCACGACACAGAACAACCAATCCCGTGAACATGTTGCTTAGCTTACATAGTAACCCACATCTCGCATACGAGACAATCTGAAAGAAGTGACCAAGTACGAATCGACGGAACAGGACGCACAGGAAATACACAGCTCGGCATCTGAACATGGCACAAATCGTATCTAATTGTAACACAATGATGTAACGTAATCTAAACACAAATTAAATATATAGCATCGTAACGTAACGCACTCTACATGCAAGTCTAATGTATAGTAAGTAATATAATGTATGCACACAATGCATTAGAGAATCCTCTGAATGTAATTGCAAACTGCCACAGCAGTGATGGATCTAGTGGAGTTTCCAGGTGATTATAGACACCCATCCTCTCTGATGGGTGTCCTGGATGCGACCATTGCGAGAACAAGGACAACTAATTGTAAACTCGAATGTTGTGTTGCCAAAGACAATAAAAAATGAGGTTAGCCTACAGCGCTGAATCAAATCAATGCGCACACAACATTGCATAAGTCTACCTGTGTGTCTACTGAAACGCTGGTGGAGCTCGCTTATAAATTGAACTGGGAACATCAGTGGTAGAGATAATAATTTACAAACCTACAGCTGCTTAATCATTATTCGTGCAGTGCAAAGATAGGTCCAGCCACATAAATATACCGGGTCTAGCAGGTGTTTAGTTATTTGCTAGTGGTAATGATTCAGATTAATTTTAATGTTTGGGTGATAATGTGTTCAGACATAATCTGGAAGCCTACGACAGCCTACACTAGGCCAGCCACACACAGTCGTAATTTCTTGGAAGCCGCCTGCAAGAACCAAAATGTGGACCTAATTGATCATGCCACCCTGGAACAAGCAAGTGTTCGCGTATAAATACTTTTATCGGATGACTCTAGCATGTGCCTTTCAGATACATCGGCTAGTCACTATGGAAATAAAACAGACGAAGACTTTTATCATAGACCTACACACATATATGTAAATTCTGCATAAGCAATTCATGTGATTTAATCAGAGGTGTGGTGGGAAGAACTGAGTGTTGATGACCTTGCAGTGACCCCACGAAAGAGCTACTGGATCCACCACTGTGTAGTAGTTTAGTTGTATTTTATAATAATAATTCCCACTTTACTTGATATGATTGAATACATCCATTATAATTATGTTTACGACAATGCAGATTTTACATTGTTTAACGACTTCATCAAGCCACAGTACTGGCGTCGTTTATTTGTGAAACTCTCACTGCTAGGTGGTTCTAATTCCTCTTTGTACCCATAGTACATACATGTTTGAGTTCCAGCTGTATGCAAGGGTCATCCAGGTCAATCTGACAATGACACTTCACTCTCTTGACGAACACTCTTCTACCCTACACACGAAAACATGACCTGCAACCTTAAATGCATTCGAAATAAATATGCTCTAGTATTTTCAATATATCGAAGCTAATTAATTTTGAATGAGTTACGTGAATGCGACAGTTAATAGTATGCTGCAGACAACCATACTGACTTATAGTACGTTCTTCAGCTTAAATTGAGCTGCATCATTTAATTGAAACCTTCCATTTTGTTCTATGTTTGTAAGTGTAATATCCACAATAAGCAACCGAAAATGTAATGACTCAAATATCCAGAGAATACTATGAAAAATATGAGCCCAGTCCAATGCATTATGAACACACACGCCGATGCACACTCTTTAGACATTGTCAGTAATATTGCCATTGAATAATAACAACGGATACTGCACTCCCCATTAACATAAATAATAACGGCTCCCTCCGGATGAACAATAAAGGTGTTATGCAGCCGTCAGTCATGCCTAACAAGCATGTAAGTGTTCGTCATGAATTACTCCGTTAAAATATAACTGCTGCTAAGATAAGTTACACTTGGATATATGTAATCTGTAGAGACGTACCTTATACATGAATTTAGGCCGTGATGAGTTGTGTAATGTTGCATTTCGAATCAACTGGATCTGGAACAACAAATGACACAAGGCACATATTTCACACGGTGTGCAACTGCCAGTATCTATAATATTATAACTGTTTATGTTGCGTACTAAGTCAACGTTGGTTATATAAGTTTCAAGGTGGTATCAATATTGTTATTATCATTCTCCATAAAAGGTGTATATTGTTTTTATTAAAGTAAATCAACGTGACACAAAGCCATAGAAATATAATTTATCACTATATCATAAGTATGCATTTATGGCGACAAAACAAACACACACACACCACAAATACATATGTGTATATATATAATTATGCTCAGTTACCAAAACAGGTACAGCCGATGACGAATGACGTCCCGTGACGTAAGCATTCACCCGGACGACCGTACAAAATGGTTGGTTGTAGTGAGCGGCGTTCAGAAGTGTGTGTGTGTGTGTGTGTGTGTGTGTGTGTGTGTGTGTGTGTGTGTGTGTGTGTTATATATATATATATATATATATATTTTTATATCCGTAAGTTATTTTAACAAGTTAACAAATAAATTGTTTATGCATTAGGAATTATCAAAAAGTGTCCTACGAAATGGTAGAAAACGATAAATTTCTAGAAAAAAAAATGATACTAGCCTGAATGCTAGACGGAGCGAGTTGTAACAAGTTACGGTGGTATCTCTTTGGTAAGTGATTTACCCAAACTGTGGATGGTATTATATTAAACATTTCTTATTACATTTTGATTTAGCCTAGATCATATATTTTATGTGCAAACATTGAAATACAAGCATGAAAATTATAACATTTTAGGCGTAGTGATGCTAGACCGATCCCAACAAGCTTGTTTTTTGCTCCTTCCTTCAATGTGTAAAATGTCCAGGCCCGGTAAAATTACGTAAGCAGAATAAATCGACTAAAGAGGGACCTGTATCCAAGACCGAGAGTTTATGCTTCGATGCCTTTTCATCCTTGTCACGTCGGTGTAAGTTTAGTCTTGCAAGCGGCGTCCGAGATGTTTGCTACATTACACTCTCCTCTGTGTCGAGGTACTAATATGATCAGTGACGACGTCGCGGCTATCCCATATATGGGCATCCCATATATAATGAATGAGGTTTGATATAATTATGCTAATTATATATCTAAGACAAGTGTTTTAATAACTGATACAATTACATCATTTAATTGTATATAACATTTGCATAGAACCTTTTCGAAACGAGTTTTTCTTAACTTTGGAGTCCATCATTGTTCCTATTTTGGAATTGTTGACACTTGGCATACATACATATTATGCTAAAAATGGTCTCCCCCTTGGCCGACCTGTTCATGTGAACATCCCGACTTTACAGGAAGCATTCAGCCTTGTAGAAAATAGTGTGTAGACCATATTGATATACAATCACTGTCATACATGTGTGAAATTGAATTAAAAAGAGTGAACCCGAATTCTCTTGAGTCCAATTTACTAGTTGCCGGGCTGCTGTGCTATGAACCCATCATCATGAAGTCAGAATGGGTTAACACATTAAAATATTATTTAGAAACATGTGTATATCAAATTAACTAGAGTACTTGCTTTACAAATTGTCTGCTAGCTGTAATTTAGTAATAGCCACATTTATTTTTCAAATAAAATGCCAAGTTTTATTTGTCAATGCCTTTGAAACAAAAGTATCAGATATCCATACCAAACTGTCTGGTAATCTAATTATAAACATAATGAATCATTACATTAAACAGCCAGCATATCACAACTTATGTAAACATTATTTGTATAATTTACGTTATCATATTAAAATGTTCAGATACTTTAAAAGTAGTCACCATTCTAAAATTAACAAATAAACAACAATAATGTGTTTATATGTATAATGTTATGTGTACGTTTTTGTCTTTTGCAATAAGCATTCAAATAGTGGCGGCAAGTTGGTTTGCGTTCATCTAAAACCAAAATGTACAGATTGCAACATAAATAATCGTATTAAATATGACAAACTGATATATCACAAAACGGAAGTGATGGTCAGTAGCAGGAGAGGAACAAAAGCAAACGTCAAAGACAGCCAAGACACGAGCCTCAGACAGGTGAATAAATTCAAATATTTAGGTTGTACCATCAGTGAAGAAGGACGATCAGAGGAAGCATTAAGAGCAAGAGTTAGTGCAGCGTGGGCAAAGTGGAGAGACCTATCCGGAGTTATCAGTGACAAGAAAATGTCAAGAAAATTAAAGATCAAGTTCTACATGACTCTCATTAAACCAGAATGTTGGACAGTTAGAAAGAGGGAGGAACAAATTATCGAGAAAACAGAGATGAGGATGTTGAGGAGAATTAAAGGTGTAACACTGAGAGACAGAGAAAAGAATGTGGACATCAGAAAGGAGCTAGGAGTAAATAGCATAGAAGAGAAAGTCAGAGAAATGAGAGTACGCTGGTATGGACACATGCAGAGAATGGAAGAAAACAACGAAGTGAGAGCAGATGTTGACATGATAGTGCCAGGAAAAAGACCAAGAGGGATACCAAGAGGGAAAGAGGGAGACCAAGAGGGAGATGGATGGATTGCGTACGAAGGGATATGCAGGAACTGCGGATCACCCCGGAGGATGCCCAGGACAGAACATTCTGGAAATCAAGAATTCGGGCCGGTGACCCCACCTAGTGAGAAAAGGCGAAGAAAAAGACATATAACAAATTGCTTGCAAACCCAAAAACATAAGTACCTGTAGGTTATATACTTAGTTACTTATTTAAAGCAAAGTCTGGTTATTTAGATATCTCCATAAAAGCACGTCAAGACGTTGGATGCCCATATATGGGATAGTTGTGGTGTCGTCACTGATCATTTCAGTACCTCTGCACGCAGGAGATCGTAACGTTGACAAACTCGGTTTAGATTTTTATTTTCGCTGGCCGGATGCGGTTGACTGAATCTATGGCAGCCATTGTATCGAACACTTACATTGGATTCATTATCGTCCTCCATCGTTAGTTCTATGTCATCTCTTTTTATCTCCCTAAGACGCATCATACCAAGATCCAGGACAAACATCAGGTACCTGCAGCCAGAAAATACAACAATAAGTTTAATTAGAATAACGTCTCTTTTTCTCATATGTCGCCGAACGAACACTGATATACGTGAAATGCTGATGTTTTCTTAGTCTCGCTTAATCAACTTTTCGTAACTACGCCGAGAAGACAGTCTGGTGGTTTAAGGCAGTTTTGAATGTTATCCATTAGAGGCTGTACGGGTATACTCATGAATTCAGTATATAATCTAATCTGGTGTAAGGCCGCCCTGTCGGTCACATCGGCAGGCCATTAATATACCAGGTGGGGTGGAGGGGCTGACAAAGTGCTGCCACCTCACGGAGTCTGGTTAATCGAAGCTAATGTTTTCTGTAACGGATGAATAGCAAGTTAGATTAACCTGGTGTAGACTTTATGGTGAACTTCAATGTAAAGTGCTCTGAACAGAACAGACTGAATTCAACGCTGTGTAGGACTTCATTATTACTGTTATTATTAGACGCTTCTAATATATAAAAAGTGTTGCAGATTTAGTATCTGTATAATTATGTGCCGTGTATATATGTATATGAAATGCGCGAAAGACGGAGCACTTACTCCCAAACCTTGTAGCAGCCAAATATTGCAATCAAGATCGCGAAGACACCACCACTAAACATACCAGCAAGAATCAAACCTGCAACGCAAAGAGCAACAGTAGCTAAGTTATTTACTTGCGTATAATTACAAGCACGCACACACGCGCACGCAAGCAAGCACACACGCACGCATGCACGACGAGAACCAACATACACACTATCAACATTTGAAAGCATGTCATTATTGCTAAACAGATTCATGTTTCCTAGTAAGTGTAATGAGTGTAGAAATCTTATGTCATTATGTGTTCAACATTTCTTATTCTACAGCAGCATCGCAAACCAGGGCTGTTTACCATGCAATATTAGCCCAGCCGGATCCCCTATGTAAAGTGAACAATTCAGATGCGCCGAACGGGCAATTAACTTCGTCAGTCGCAACTGGATTAGCCATGAGAACAGTGCAAATATCTCCAGTGAGAAGACGGATAAACAATTACCACGAATTCCAGTCTAACGACCCGTCCGCCTAATCGTACGAACAACAGAACGGTTTATGTTTTCGAATGTTTGTTTCTTCATCCCAAACACTGCATGTAATCCTAGCAGCATGTGGCTGAAATCATCTAACATTATACTACATAACGGGAGGCCAACCATTCCTCGTGAGCGATTTCATTGCATTATATTAAGAGTTTTGCAAAGGTTACAGCCAGGCGTACAGCTACAAGAGCTACACGTAATACAGACACGACAGGCGTACAGCTACAAGAGCTACAAGTAATACAGACACGACAGGCGTAGAGCTACAAGAGCTACACGTAATACAGACACGACAGGCGTACAGCTACAAGAGCTACACGTAGTACAGACACGACAGGCGTACAGCTACAAGAGCTACACGTAATACAGACACGACAGGCGTACAGCAACAAACACTACACGTAATACAGACACGACAGGCGTTATTGGGATTATTTGCGTTACAGACATTATGGGCGCCACAAGTGTAACATGGGTTACACATGCTATACGCTTTCTCTGTGCTGTGTGTGTTTCTGGCAATACCTATTGCTACAGGTGCTACAGATGTTAAGGGATGTTTCAGGCTCTGCATATGTTGCAAGTATTATGGTGTGTGTATATATAAAATGGTTGGGAAACGGGTGAAACGAAAAAACGTCTTACGCTTGGACAAATTGCAGTACTCGTTATCCCAGCCACATCCCGGCGTGTCGACGGGTCTCTGCTGTACCTCGCCCGGCCATTTGAGCTGCTCCCAGCCTGCGTCGTTCAAGATCGGCACCAACGTCATGTCGACCATGTAGTGGTATAGCGGCACGTACTGGCCGTGCTGTATCATCGAGATGGTGTACGGAAGTGGGCGATTTCGGTCCTCGTCAAACGCTACATGTCCCGTAATGCCTGCGCACATCATGTGTCAGAAGTCTTAGGAGAATGACAGAGGAGTTGATTCCATGTCTATAATAGAAAACAAAATGAATCTTTGTGTGTCTGTCTGTGACCCCTTATCTCCGTTAGTTTTGAATGTATCACGCTGAAATTGTGAATGTGATGTTGCGTGTCCACTGGGGTGGTTCGTAATACATGTGTATATGTCTAGATTCATCTGCGGTTGGCGATATGTGGGTTTGCATCACAGTTTTAAAATGTCACTTATTTACGTCAGTGTTGCAGGTGTGTGGCTGACATTGTGTGTGTGTGATCTAGCAGGCTCATTGGAAGGGTTAGTATCGTTAGATTTGTTTCGTAATTAATTCCAGGATCATGGGACGGTTCGCAATTTCAAAACAGTTTTAGCGCTGGCGACTGCTTTTTTCTCCGGGTAACGCTAGTAAATAAAGCTATTCCTTTCAACTTTTCCACTTGATACTAAGATGGGTGATGATCTCTCAGGAACGGCATGGTGGAATAAACATGCAAATCAGTGTGGAAGTGGAATTTCATAAATATGGCTTGAGATGAATGTGTGTGACTGTGCGCGCGCGCGCGCGTGTGTGTGCGTGCGTGTGTGTGTCTGTCTGTGTGCGTGTATGTGTGCGTGTGTGTGTGTGTGCGTGCGTGCGTGCGTGTGTGTGTGTGTGTTAGTGTGTGTGTGTGCGTGCGTGCGTGTGTGTGTGTGGGCGTGTGTGTGTGTTGTGTGTGTGTGTGTGTGTGTGTGTGTGTGTGTGCGTGGCGTGCGCGTGCGCGTGCGCGTGTGTGTGCATAGGCCTACTGTTGTTACTTTCATTGGTGAAACTGATAAGCAGACATACGATACATTCACCGGATGATACTTTATCCAGGGATCTGACAGTGGCCTCAGACGGAGAAACAGAACTCCGGGAACAACTGACAGCGGGAAGGATATATTAAGCAGGACTGGACTGGGAGATACTTTATAAAGGACACAGGTCATACAGAGCGGAGACGATATATCGTGTGGAAGGCACTAAAATAGTTACATTTATGTATGGCCGTGCAGAGCAATATTAAAGACGGCAGATTTAAAGACGGCAGGTCAAAGAAAACAATTCGCAGGAGATTAAAACAACGGCTAACGAGAAAAATGGAAGGGGTGATTGGCAGTTTTGTGTTGGACACGGTGTTGGCCTCGCTGACAAAGATTGTGTTGGAAGAATTATATAAAGAAACATTCTGTCAAACCTACCTTCGATTGATATGTTTGCGAGCATGTCTCGAGCAGTCCCTCCACCGAGCATGTAAAATGCATACGTAGGGGTATTTTTGGTTCTTTTACTCGCATTCCACGCGGTGACATACAGCAACGCGGCATCATATAGCAGACCGGCATATACACTCACCTAACATAGAATCATATCCATAGGTCTGGTGATACATTTTACCAAGGCTAATATGTCACACACATGTCGGAGTACGAACACATGCGACACGCGTGTTGGTGTGTATATCGCATTCAACGTTAGATCCACCAATGACAAACAAGTTGAGATCTAAAAGTTGGCTGACATTTTAAGCAGTGATGAAGTGGACTTATTTGATCACGTTTACCGAATAACTATGCATTTACATGTCAATTGTTCCAGTATTGTTCTATCAACCGAAGAGGGTAAACATTCTAACAGTCACCCGTTATTTGTAAATGTATCAAGAAACCTCTAACCAAGGGGTCCGCTAAAGTTTCAGCTTGGGGTCACGTCTTCCCCAGCTAGATATGCGCGGGCCAACGTTTTTGTTTGAGTAAAGAACAACTGCGAAAGTAAATATACTCGTATGCACAATTTTACGTTTGTCTACAGTACACCAGAAAAATAAACAAAGTACACTCTCTAAAAACCTCACTGAGAAAGTCCAGCGTCAATTCTTCGTTGACGAGAATCCAAAATGCTGACACGAATAAGCTACTGGTGACATTGCATTTTTAGCGAGAAGTGGCTGACACCTGAGGCGAAAGAGAAGATCGCACGGCACAGTGGCTCACCCATCCGCTTGTTTGTGATGTTCTTGATATGATTGATAGCCGAAGGTTCGTATGACTGCCTAGGGGAAACCCGGGCAATATGGGAGAATTAACGTTCCGCTGTTCGTCGCACCCACATTTTGAGCATTAGGGTAACAGTTTGTTGTGTATCGGCGAAATACACCAAAACACAACTGGGCATGGTACTGTTTTTGTTGTTGACATCATTATTTTTTGATAAATACGGACTATCCCGTTTTACCCGCAAAATTTCCATTTTACCCGCATATACGGGTAAAATGGGATTTTGATCCGGGAAATATGGGATGCATATTTAGTTGTGTCATTCGCTAATGTGACGTGGTCCTACATATTCATAATAGTTATTTTAAGTAACTGATATATTAGAACTAGTAAACTACAATAAGAATAGCCAAGATATGCGATATGGTAAGGTCGTATAAACAAAATGTCATACTTCTTTGTGAATTTGACTGCCGTACCTTGGGCGGATTACTACACCTGTATAATTATGTAATCCATAGACCTCACATCTTTATGTAACTTAGTGAGCTACTAGTTAAATTAAGCGATCTACTGAAACGGGCATATTGTCAAAGTAAATTGCATTTTTAATGTTTTATAGTGAGAAATACAAAAACAAGAATGCATAACATGCACAATTGTTGATCCCATTATGCCCGCATTAGTATATCCCATTTTGTGCGGAATAGGCATGGTGTAATCAAACTGTGATACATTAATTATCGCTCACTCTCACGAAAAGCTATTATACGCTGAAACACACATCAACTAATACTACATCCTCACGACATTCGATGTTGAAATATGACAAGTTGTTACTTAGCAAACTTAAATGGATCGTCAAACAAACAAGTTAGCAAGGGTTCAAAGCCAAGGATTATTAACGATTGTTTCAATCAGCGCGAAGAATTGCATACCAATTGGGTTGTATTGTAGTCAGGAGATCCCGCTACGCTAGTTGGAAACAAAACTACGCTTTGTGGCAACACGATTCTTTGCATATAGCGATTTCCCATATTACCCGAGTATCCCGTTTTACCCGGGTTTCCCCTACTACCGAAGAGTACCATTTTTGAGCTGCGCTAGAAACCGAACCGGCTGTCTCGTCGCCCAGAACAGCACTATGTCGTTCTTTTCAACGACAAACCCTTCTTTCAAGATTTCAATCTAAAAGTCAATGAAATATCCCTGCAACGCAGCTTCGTCGACACCAAGCATATGTGACAACGTGTGACCCACGTCCGGCTGGGCAGTAAACGGACTGGCAAAAAAGCAATACACGTCATCGGTATTTAAAAAGTCGACGAATCACTCGTTGAAAACTGTATGCACACTCTCGTGAACCGAAAATGTAGAAAATGTCCACTCTCTGCGTGAACTTTGAAAAAGAGAAACGTTACCGGTAAATCTGTTTACTGCTTCGTACCGGTTACATAGTACTGAATTTTAGTGTCCAGCTCAGCGACGGGATGACCGATTTCGTCAATGAAGCTGATTATATGTGAGGATGCAATGCAGGCATTCTTTCCAGAACTGTACCTCGACTGAGCCAGCGAACACGCTATAAAACATCACTAGTATATTCTGCATCATACGCGGCCAAGTGATACTGGAATCTCGTTGTTTCAAGGAACGACCGCGAATGAGGTTCACGAATTCAACAATAGTTTTCATCGTCGCTTACTGGCTGCAACCTCTTTTTGAACTCAGACCGTGCTCATGAACAAAACAATGGTAAGACAGTTTTCAAATTCGCTGACGGAACATCATAACGAGCCCAGCTCGAGTTTAGTATATTTGGGGCTCCATTTGTGGAGAGTGTCTCTCAGGGCAACTTAAAACTGTCCGCGGGCCAAATTTGGCCTGCGGGCCAGAGTATGCTGAAATTTGTTTTAAAACTGAGCAGTTTACAAATTACATTTCCTAAATATGTAGACGCAATGATGCAAATATAATATATCCAACATTCAATTATGTATTGGATGGAAGGATACAGCCATATATATGTATGTATGTATGTATATATATATATATATATATATACACCCACCCACCCACCCACCCACCCATCCATGGTTTGAAATTGGTGGTGTATACAATTTGAAAAACAAGCGGAAATATTGATTGATAAGTATTATTCTTATGTTAAGGTTATTCATAAAGTTGTACTGGACATATATTGAGTAGTAGTTTTGGTTAAAGTTGTTTAGTTAACAGTATTTTTGAACAGATTAGTATAGTGGATGATAATAGGGTAATCTAGGCTTCGACAAATTGTAAACAAGATTGAGCAAATCTCTTTATTTGATATAGTATATAAGAGATAAAGCAATAAGTGTAACAACTACATATGTAAGATAATACTGTGAATATGTATCATTGTTATTAAAAATAAACAAGCGTTTTAGTAGGAAACCCGTTTGTTTATATAGATAGTGTCCAACGTTCCCGCTAGGGAACGGTACCAGTAGAGACTAAACTTATTGTTCATGGTAGCTTAGGTAGTAAGTTGTTTATATCATAAAGTTGATTTGACAGAGTTGACAAATCGTAATATGGCACCTTGCAAGCGGCAAGTGAAGGCAAGGAGGCACTTGGTGTGTAACCACTGCCACAGCTTGGTGGATTTTCCGTATCGGGGTGCGGAAAATCTTGGTCAGAGACAACGGAGGAAGGGTTTACGTTCCAATGTTTAGGGTGTTGGAAAGTGGACTGTTTGACAGCAGAGTTAGCTAGGCTAACGGATATTGTGAAGGGGATGGAGAGTTGAGGGAGGGTGATTGCAAGGAAAACAAACGGAGAAAGAACAACAGGATACATGACATGCAGGAAGGTGACAGGGGAGAAAGTGACAGTAGAGAAGGAGGGAGGGACAAGGGGACAGGAGATGAGAGAAGTAGATGCGACAGGAGGAAAGACAAATGGAAGAACGGAAGTGAGAGTAGATGTGACCAAACGGAAGTCAATAACAAGGACGATGACAGGAAGAAAAGAGACAGGAAAGAAAGGAACAAGAGAGAAAGCGGCAGGGGGAAAAGTCAGCAACCAGGGAGATGCAAAACGGAGGAGCTACTCTGAAGCAGTGATCGAGGGGGCATTGAGAACAGAAAGGATATTTATGGGAGACTCCATTTTGCGAAAGACAGACAGGACATTAAGCAAAGGAGAAGACGTTGTTGTTTGTCTTCCGGGGGCTAGGATAGAGCATGTGACTGAACGGGTAGAGAACGTATTGAGGCGTGGCCAAGGGGGGTCTATATTAGTACGTGTAGGGACAAACAATGCAGACAGGGATGGAACAACCAGGAGAGTAAAGAGATACAGAGAGTTGGTAGAGACACTGAAGAAGACAAAAGTTGAACAGATTATACTCTCAGGAATTTTGCCAGTGATGAGGGGAAGGGGAGCAACATATATAAACTGCAAGAGGATGGCAATTAACGCACTAGTAGAGCAGATGTGTGAATAAGAAGGAGTTGGATTTGTAGATTTGTGGGGATACTTTGTTGGGAAAGAAGACATGTATATTAGAGATGGCCTCCATCTAAGCGGAAAGGGCACAGCAGTGTTCTCCGAGAACCTGCTTCGATCGATGGACAATGGAACACGTTGCAACGTTTTAAACTAGTTTCGCAGGGGGGGGGGGTATACAGAAAAGCCAAATACTAGAGGCATAGATAAAGATAGCAAAAATAAATCAGCAAAGAACAGCCTGGAAAGCCCTATGGAATTTGGTTATAAATGTGTTTGTTTAAATGCAAAGAGCATAGTAAAAAAAGAAATGAACTAAACATTATGGTAGCAGATACTGACCCTCACATAACAGGTATAACTGAATCTTGGGCCACCCGCGATATATCAGATGCCGAATTGGGAATGACAGGATATGTAATGTTTAGGAAAGATAGATTAGGAAGAAGGGGAGGCGGAGTTATTTTATATATTAAAGAATCCATCCAGGCCTATGAAATAAAATTAGAAAAAGAAACAGAATGTGAAGAAGCTGTCTGGTGTAACATAGTTACAGGAAACTCAACATTAACTGTTGGCTTAGTGTATCGGAGTCCAAACATAAGCATAGAGGAGAATGAAAAGTACATAACGCTATCAATGAAGTGAGTAAACGGGACTGTATTATTATGGGGGATTTTAACCATGGGCATATACAGTGGTCATCTCTACAGAGTACCGGGAAAGAGGATCAAGAGTTTTTACATTTAGTACAAGATAGTTTCCGTTCTCAACATGTGTTAGAAGCAACCAGGGGCGGGGACGTGTTAGACATAGTATTGAGCTCACAGAAAGAATTTGTTGATAATGTCAAGATATGTGAGCCACTGGGGTGTAGTGATCACGACCAGATATAGTTTATCATTAAAATAAAGGGAGAACGGAATAGAAAAATAAGGTACAGGAAAAAATACACAAAGGAAGATATAAGGACATGAGGGAATATTTTGCAAAGATAGACTGGAATAACACACTGAAGAATAAGACAGCAACAGAATGCTGGAATATGTTAAAGAGTGAAATTGACTGCGTCGTTGACAAATTTGTCTCCTTGAAAAAACAGGGGAAACGGTCAAAGAAGAAACACTTATCGAAGGAAGCCATTAGAAAAATCAAGTACAAGCAAATGATGTGGAAGACATATAGACATACTGGAAGTGAAGAAGACTATAGCATTTATAAAGAAGCACTTAATCAAGCTACAGCTGAAACTAGAAATTCAAAAAGAAGGTACGAACAAAAAATTGCTTTTAATATAAAACATGACAGCAAGAGTTTTTATGCGTATGTTCGAAGTAAACAGAAAATTCAGGATAAGGTCGGTCCTCTAGAAGGTAGTGATGGAAACATAATAACATATGGATTCTTAATGGCAGTAAACCTAAATGAATACTTTAGTTCGGTGTTTACCAGGGAAGATATTAGTATATTACCAGTACTTGAGACTGAGTTCGAAGGGAGAGAGTTTGACTATTTAGGACAACTAATTGTAACCCCGACAATGGTACCTATGAAAATAAGAGTTATAAAGGATAATAAATCACCTGGAGTGGATGGGATTCCTCCCAAATAACTATTGGAAATTGTAGAACAAATCAGCATACCGCTTGCAACAGTATTCAATTTGTCATTAGAGGAGGGATTAGTTCCGTTAGAACATTATATCATTATTTAAAAAAAGGTTCGAGAAACAAGTTAGAGAACTGTAGACCAGTGAGTTTAACATCGGTGATTTGCAAACTATTAGAAAGACTAAATAAAGATCACCTGGTTGATTTTCTTGTTAAAAATAAATTGTTAAACCCATCTCAACATGGGTTTTTAAAAACGAGGTCATGCTTAACAAATATGTTATGTTCTTTGGAAGATGTCACTAAGTGGGTAGATGAGGGATCACCAGTAGATATAATCTACTTAGATTTAAAAAAAAGCCTTTGACAAAGTGCCACACCAAAGACTACTACTTAAACTAAAGGCCCATGGCATAGGAAATGGTATGATTAACTGGATAGAAAAATGGCTTATTGATAGAAGACAAAGATTAGTAGTTGATGGGGAGGTTTCAAACTGGAAATCGGTTTTGAGTGGAGTACTGCAGGGATCAGAACTGGGACTTATTTTATTCTTAATATATATATCAATGATTTGGATGATGACATAACAAGCAAGGTGTTGAAGTTTGCGGACGACACAAAAGTGTTTAGGAAAATTAAAAGTGATGCAGATAGACAGCATTTACAAGATGATCTTAATAAGTTGATAGAATGGTCTGAGAAGTGGCAAATGCTGTTTAATTTTGGAAAGTGTAAGTGCCTCCACACAGGACATGGGAATGAAGATGCACAATATACAATTGTTGGTACTCTACTAAATGCTACCTTAAAGGAAAAGGACTTAGGGTTAACTATTAGTGCTGAAATTATGAAATGCGTCTAAAAGAATGTGGTTTAACAACACTAGAAACCAGAAGATTGTGAGGAGATCAGATTGAGGTGTTTAAAATATTGAATGGGTATGAAAATATTGACAGAAATATTTTTTCACGGTCAAGAAAGAGAGAAGGACTAGATGACATGGCAAAGAAGCAGTGTAGACTAGATATTAGAAAGTTTTCATTTTCACAAAGAACAGTAAATGAATGGAACAGATTATCAGCTGATTGTGTAGGTGCTAGTAGTGTTAATATATTATATTTAAAAATAAACATATACCTAAGACGGGCGGGGTATACTTAGATAGATAGTCCACCTGCCATGTAGAGTTGAATCTCTAGGTGGCAATCTTGTTAAATCTTGTTATATCTTGTTAAATCTTGTTAAATCTTGTTAAATCTTGTTAAATCTTGTTAAATCTTGTTAAATCTTGTTAAATCTTGTTAAATCTTGTTAAATCTTGTTAAATCTTGTTAAATCTTGTTAAATCTTGTTAAATCTTGTTAAATCTTGTTAAGTATAAACGGCATGTTATTCTTATCCAACAAGCACTGTGAAATCTAAATCTGAAACAAAAGCTAACGCTCCATCTGTGACTCCCGGAAGTCTCTATATAGTGCTATCGTTAATTAAGCTCGTCTTTGGACTGGTCACATAATTCGAAGCAGTCACCTTTGCAGCAATGAAATGTACACTGATGAAATAGCTTTAGACTAGCTTAAAATGTATATATATATATATATATATATATATATATATATACGTATATATATATATATATAATTTATAAATGTGTATATTATATATATATATAATGTATATATACATATACATGTGTATATATTATATATATATATGATATATAATTTATATATATATGTATGTATACAATTTATATATATATATATAGTATATTATATATAATTTATATATATATATATATGTATATTATATATATATTATCAAATTAGATATATATATATATATATATATAATATAAATAATTGAAATATAAATATATAAATTATATGTATATACTGGGTTAGCGCTAGACCTAAATTCTCTTGGGCCTTTTTGGCATTTTGTATTAGCCAAATACAATATTATTTAGTCATATTATGTAGCTGTAACTTAGTTATAAATGACCGCGAAGATGTGCGAAGATAATCTGTTTATTACGTCATGTTGATGATTATTCATAACTATTATAGTTCAGAAGTAGTGCAATATTTACAATCTGAGGCAGCTTGGTATATGTAAACGAGTGAATCAACAACTTTAAATTTGTGTATACAGTAGTAAACTATATTTTTTATCTACATAATAACAAGTACATTATGTAACATATATTTCTTATCTTTTTATTAACGAGACTCTCGAAGAAAAAGTCAAACCCTACAACTATCAGTCACATGCACACATGTACAGTAATGCTAAAGTGTACATAAAACATTTCATGGTCACATGATAAAGGACATGATGTTGTTATCATACTATGATGAAATAAGCAAGATACAATGTAGTTGTTGGGAATCAAACATTATTATTTGCGAAAGCTGATCAAATGGATAATTATTACCGATGCAACATCATGCATAACACCAATAGTAATATTACCCATGATAATAGTCTGACAGACAATCAATTCAATTTGAATTAAATGATGTATTTCAAACTGTGCCATTATAACATGAATGTACATGTAATGCATACTACATGAAGTCAAGCAAGAGCATGTAGTGAACAGAGCTTGCCATAGTACCAAAACAAAATCATATAATCTCATACATGTAATTAACTTAGGCTTAGTTATGGTTACGGTTACGGTTACTTTAGGGTAAGCATAAAACCGAAATTTGTGAAGGTCGTTTATTTAGCGCCGATGTTACGGTAAACGCCGCACTCCACGAGTAGCCGCCGTAGACGTAGATCGTGTACGAGTTTGGCGCGAGTCTGTTTTCTTAATTTTATTCTTCACAGCAATGTAAATTATTTTATTTGTAAACAAGTGTGTATATATGTACATAAGATATGTGAGGATATGTTTGGCGGCTGTAAGACGTTGTTTTCATGGTTAGGTCAGAAAGTAAACAGAAAGATCGATGCGTTGTGGCCACGGGATGACGTCGCGTCCCGGCAAGACATCCCGATACGTAGGCTCGCTTAACCGACTGTCGGTCGGCTGCAGAACTACGCCGAGAAGACAGTCTGGTTACTTAGTCGGCATTTATTTGTTTATCCGCGTGATCTATTCAATGCTGCCACCTCACGGACACTGGTTAATCCTGCCGTAATTGGTTTTTTTAATAAACAACTGCAAATTTGTATTTCTATTTATTTTGTGTTAATATAAGTTTAATTTTGAATAGTTTTTATAATAGAGCATTATTTGATAAAAAGGTATCCTTATTTAATGTGTATATTATTCATGTGGGGCTAAACAATGCTGCCACATCACGGATACTGGTTAATCCTGCCGTAATTCTTAGTTTATAAACAACTGTAAATGTGTATTTTTACTTATGTTTGTGTTAATATAAGTTCAATGTTGAATACTTTTCATAGGATATCATTATCTTGTAAATATATATCGTTATTTAAATTTTTATTTCGTAGTTGGCCTGAGAGCCAATCAACGTCTCTACCCTAAGAGTTGAGGGGCTTAAAACTGCTGTCACCTCACGGAGCATGGGTAACCGAGGCTACCCGATACCGTTCAGTCTTCAGTATTCTAATCGAATTTGAAGCCACTGAATATTCGTAGTCGATTCGATATTTGATTCGTTTTCGTTTTCGTTTATTAATTTTTGTTCGCCCTTTCACCCCGTGGATTGCAGCCTGGTCGCCCTGGTGGATACTTATATCGCCTACGGCGGAACCAGCGGGTTCCTGCACTTGTGTAATTTGATCCCATTCTGAGTGATGACAAATTTCTTTGCCAAAAGGTGGGTTTTTCTAAATCACACACAGGCATCCCTGTAACCTCTGCATCGTGTAACTCTATTAATCAGGCAAGCAGTGTTGGGTCCAAATTCTACCCCCCCCCCAATGTTCAGTGATTGGGGCGGGCCATGGCCCCTCTTCAAATGTATATGTTGCCAACATGACTATTTTAAATAGAATAACATAAAGGCCTTTGTTTATTTTAGAATTAACACCAGACCAACAATGAATTATGTTTTATATTTATAAAAAAATTGTTATATGTATTTCAGGTCATATATATATATATTATACATGTCAAAAATAAACATGTATACATGTATATACATACATTTATATATATATTATATATATATACGACATATATATATGATATATTATGTGTATATATATTATATACATACATATTCGTATATATAAATTGGTCCTCCGTCCCCCACTTTTAAAACCGGATATATATCTATCTATATACACATATATATATATATATATATATATATATATATATTTATATATATATATATGTTTGTATTAATTAGCAGATTATTTCCTCAATTAGCCAAAACATTATTTGATATGAGTCACAATGTCTATTTCATACTCGCCTCCTTCGGGTTCTTTACTGGGGGATTATCCTCATTTTGAAATGCCGGGTCTTTGAGTTTTTCAACCACCCTTTGGGCGAATATATCCCATTCCGGCCCGGACGGTTTCCATAAGCTGGCCGTAATGAGTCCTTCGTAAGCATGTCTCATTATCATCCGCCTATTGCTTTGTCGAATGTTTGGTTCGGTCTTGTATTTATCTGTAAAGAAGTGCACATCATTTATATTGATAGTATCTTCCGTATGACTGCAACAAAGTTACCGAGATTGAGGTCATTGTAGAGGTAGATTCTATGTTTGAAAGAGAGTCGTGGATGTTCGACGGACAATGAAAAGACATACAGGTGAAGTCAAGCAAACACGTATAAAAGGTTAATTATACATATATTTTATACATAGGCAAAGCGGAGGCAGAGCTGACTTAAATTACCTAGGCTGGGGCAGCATACAGCGAATGGCCGGAGACGTTTGGATGAATTTCGTCGCTGCCCTAAACGCCAGAGGGCGTAACGGGCACTAAGAAAGAACGGCCTGTGTCATAACGCTTTTAGGCAAGTGCTTACATGCTGACGAACAATGTTGGCCTAATATATCTAGACACGCATACTGTTATGAAGTTGTATGTACGTATTGTTCATAATTCAGTAGCAAAATATATGTAGCAAAATAAAAAAAGTTTTTGAAACAAAGAAATAATAAAATGTAATAAATATATATTTTACATTATTAGGTAGACAGCTACACGTTTGAAAGAAGATACAATTAAGTCGATGTACTCACAATGTCATGTTACTCTTTTAATCGTTTTAACTTTTTTAACTTTCTCTACAATAATAATTTATTCGCCAAGGATATTGCTTTAATAGGTCTTTTACGTATGGAGTAATTAATACAACTGTGTTGATTATCACGTACCTTTCATGATGTCTAGTGATATGAATGCTTTGCCTCTGAGTAAATCGAGATATTTGATGCCGATCATGACTTCAGCAAGATCAGAATCTTTCAAAACTAGAATGAGAACTGCAAAATATCAATTCAGTAAACATTATATAGTTATTTACTTCTGTCGTGGCATATTAAAGCGCTACTTTTGTTCAAGTAAAAATACATGGTGATATATGTAAATTACGAACGTCTTCAGGATGAAACATTCCAGTTTGCAAATCATGCGTGCTGGACTGGTGAACATAATTTAGAGTTGCCAAATGACGTTAGCTAAAATCTAAAGTGTAAATGACATTACGACAGACACAGTACATCAGTAAACTCGCTTATGTTTAAAATGCTGAATGAGCACATTCCGTATGTTTTGCTGTTAATTAACTGCGTTTCTGGTCTGCATTTCGTGACGTTAAAAACACGAAGGCCATAAATACACACATACATTCATTGTAGTTTTCTGCATGCGACAGGGCTGCCCCTGGCGGCTACTGCGACATCTGTTACCGCCTGCACCATCTTGGTGGTTTAATTAGCATTACGCATTACACACATACATTACATCATCGCCTGACCGACAGTATTTCCAATTGCCGTTTGAAGGTATCGCAATATTTATAAACATCATCATGTGTAAGTGTCAAAGGTGCTAAGTAGCTAACCATAGGTTGTACTTGCCGTGGGCATTCAGGCAACCGTTATTGTCCAGACCTACGTACCTACGGCTTCACTGCCTACCCGTAAACATAACATTTATTTACTCCGTCGATTTCTCGGCGTTAGCGGATATGTATACTCAGTGTTTCTTTTTACGAACAACTGTCTGAATAAAAACTGTTTACCATAATTTGCAGAATAATGAAACGCTGTGAACATTGGTGTATGTAATAATTGTATAATGTTTGAATAAAGGTTCCATACAAAGTTAATAAATACTACATTGCCCTAAAGTAATGGATTATCAATCAATTTAATGAATATAATTGAACTACGAAACAATCCACTTTATATTTATTATATATATGTATATATATATATATATATATATATATATTATATATATATATAAAATGTATATATATTATATATATATATATAGTATATATATATAATATACTATATAATATATATACACAGTAAATAATATATACTGTATGTATATTATATATATATTATATACTATATTATAGTATATATAATATATATAAGATATATAATATCATAGTACTATATACTGTATATATATATATATATATATATATATATATATATATATATATATATATATATATACATGCCTATGGCTAACGTGTATTTCAGGTAAAATTCATAAATCAGTGAATGTCAATAAACTGACGTATTCACCCTTCAAAACCATACTATCATAAACATGCATAAGTTTAAAAAAAATTCCACTGAGTGTTTTTGTATTGCGCCCGTCGGTAGAAATGTCACCAAGGCATTGATGTGTCTACAGATACTTGAACTTGACATTGCAATATATGCTACCTGATACTTCTGCCCATACACTACCCGATACTTCTGCCCATACACTACCCGATACTTCTGCCCAAATCCATTACATACAAAACTGTTATAGCGCTTGTCTGTTGGTCTTAAACTGCCGTCTTGCTCCACGTATATGTTTTGCTTGTGACAATGGTATGTTTGTTGGATTTACGTTTGTACAAACAGTAACATTTCCTTTTTGCGTGTGGGCATACACAATTCTAAACTTGGCGGCTGCAGCAAGCTGCTGTCATACACTTACTGTATGCCTCGCCTGTCAACATCGATACGACGTTCTTCTCGACAATACTCTGTCCGTCGTACACGTAGGATACAGAATGCAGGAACACTGTCATGCCCGTCCGCTGCAATACTTTGCGTATCTCCAGCCCAGTGTCGGAAAATATGCGATCTGTTGACGTGACAATTGCGACACGTCTCCATGCCATCCGTTTTAGAAATAGCTCGAACATAGGTCCAAGTGTCATCCAGGTGCCGACGACGCGGTAGAAATGGTCGAAGCTCTTCTTGTTGGAGAGTTCTGCTGACGTGCAACCGATTGAGATGAAGGGTATCTGAAACGCTGAACTTAGTAGCGATACTGGCTCGCACACGGTGCTACAGCCGCCACCAATGAACACGTCCACTGTCCCGAGATTTAGCGCCGCCGACACGCCAACTTTGCTGTTGCAGTTCGTGTCATTCCATGTCCATGACAGTGGCACGCTGACAAGTCCTCTCTTTTTTATATCGTCTAACGCCACTAAAATCCCGCCAGCACAGGATGGCCCCAAAATCCATTCCCCATCCCAAGGCACCAGAAATCCTAATTTGATGGGATTCGTCTTGTCTCCATATAGGTTAACCCCACCCGCCCCATAATCGCCGTAATCGGCCCTTACGCTGTCACTGCCAGTTTTGCCACCACCCCGCTTTGAATCGGAGGTATTCCCGTAGTCATTATCCCCGATGTCATAAACATAATCATTATCATCACCCGTTTTGCCGTCACCTTCCGTTTTACCATCACCGACCGTTTCGTCACCGGCCATTTTACCGTCAACGCCCATTTTGCCATCATCCGGCACGTAACGGGAGTTATTCCGTGAGCCATTATCAGGGATGCCACCAACCCCCGCGTACTCGGAGTTATGACCGCCCGTTTTGTCGTCACCTTCCGTTTCGTCATCGGCCATTTCACCGTCAACGCCCATTTTGCTATCATCCGGCACGTAACGGGAGTTATTCCGTGAGCCATTATCAGGGATGCCACCAACCCCCGCGTACTCGGAGTTATGACCGCCCGTTTTGTCGTCACCTTCCGTTTCGGAATTCCACTCGGAATTGTTGTTATTCCCGTAGCCAGTATCCGGGAAGCCTTCTGTTTCTTCGTCATCGGTAATTGCGCCGTCGCCGTTAGTTGCATTTTCGCCGTCAGCAGACGTTTCGGAATCAAAATGAGGGGCTGTTTTGCCTTCCACGAAAATAATATGGGTTATCACGAGGAAGCAGATGATGATGGCTTGCTGTTGATACATTGATGACGCTTATATTTCCTGCAACACAAGCAAATGCGAATTTATTCTCTTAGATGTATTTCAATCAGCGAGATTACACAAACACATGAATCTCTGTAGACATATAGAATTTATCTATAAACTGATTATTTATCTATAAAACGAATGGTTCGCAAACATCCTCATAAGTAGCTGACATAATAAAATATGTCATAAACAAAATATCTTGTTATGCATTCATCGTTCCATATATAAGTGAATCGAAAACCTTACATATAACTAAATTAAACTTGACATATCAAGACACGTATGTCTGCAATGTGGCGCAATGAAATCCCACATTTTCAGAATATCCCCAGGACTAATACAAATAGCACACTGAAGACAACTTAGAGGTTAGTCTTTTAAACAAATCTGGTCAAGAGTAAGATTCAGATTTCTTGAAGTGAGCGCCTAGAATTGGATAATCCTGCAGTAAGAAACTACAAACCCAACCAGTGGATCCAGAAACTCCCAATGACGACCTCTTGTGACCGTCTGTACATCACATGTCTTACACAAAAACAGGCACAGCTGTAATTTTATTCCAAAGTCAGACAGAAAACTGCGGAAGGAATTGAAAATACTAATTACAAAATAACTTATATTGCTCCTAAGTCATTGGAAACCAAGCTCAGAGGACCATCCATACTGACGGGTTGATCAATCTCACATACAAATTAAATGAAGGCGGAATTGAGTAATGTTGTTAACTAAACTTCTGAATGAAGCTTATCCCAAACAGTAGGCTCAGCTATAGAGAAATTCTAATCACAATACAGGCATGTAGTAGTATTTACCATAGAGACAAAAGGTAAAGCAGACATAGATGATCGAAGCTGGGTAGGTTTTCTTACAAGAGTAAGCATGTTCATTTGAAAGGTTAATAAACGGTCTTTCGTATTCACATCAGTAGGTAGGTTTTATATGTAGCAGCGTCCGACATTTTGATACACAACTATATTAGTAATCTTAATGATATCCGCAAGTTTACATATAATTAAATTATTACATATTTAAGTGAGTTAAATATCTTCATTACATTTTACTACGGTAATTAATTGATTTCCATTAATTTAATTGGACGATGACATTGTTAATATTTTTTAGAAAGTCTAGCTTAGTTTTTTTATTATAAATTCACCTAAACATATTTAGCTTATTTAATTGACACATTCCCAATTATCTCCATAAATAAAAGCATTCATTTACAACTGATGGTGTAGCAAACAGCCATAGAAAGCCTGGCAGCCAATCAACCAACAAGTACTAACGGCCAACCTTTCAAAATCACCTCATTACTCAGATTTTAATATGATTTGAAACTATAACCTATGTATACATACTAGTAGAATAAAACATACTACAGATACTGCAAACATATATATCGCACAATAAACAGCACTTGTAGTTCGCGCAAATCTGTTTTTAGATTCAGCACACCAAGGCAACATTCTTAATTTATAATTCAAATTGTTCAGCAAAGATTTAAAATTGCTTTATACGTATACTCAACACCTTGGCATATATACCATATTGAGGTAACTAATACAAATGTTGTAACTGGCCATTTTGTATTTAAATGCAACTTAAATGCACTATACTACTATAAATTATATATATATATATATATATATATATATATATATATATATATATATATATATATATATATATATATATATATTAATATCATTGTCAAGCAACCCCATATATGAATTAGCTTAGCATTTATACGCATTGCGTCAACTAATATTATCGATTCTTCAAATATCACAATCTGGATCACAATCGTCATATTTATAAGTATTTAGAACAATTCCAGAATAAGAACACCCGATACAGCGTTAGTTAGCAAACAAGGTTATTATTAATATTGCGTCAACTCAGACCTACATGTGATAACAAGGTTGGAATATC
Source organism: Ridgeia piscesae (assembly GCA_025642075.2). Taxonomy (NCBI): domain Eukaryota; kingdom Metazoa; phylum Annelida; class Polychaeta; order Sabellida; family Siboglinidae; genus Ridgeia; species Ridgeia piscesae. The sequence continues at coordinate 524,130 of JAODUO010000360.1, read as the reverse complement.
CTCGTCAGGTGTGCCATGTACATGTGAAAGTTCGTGTCGGCTAGGCCTATTTGAGTACACTAGCTGATCTCCTACTGACTCACATGACACGTTCTGGCCATATGACACAGTATGATTTATCTATCACATATAGTTGTCAAAAAAATGTCCACAAAATATTGAAATGGTCCCTAGACAGACAGCTTGCCTGCTTAGTGCATATCTAGGCCCTAGGGAAAATGATTGCGTGTCAAAAACGTCAAAACAAACAAAGCTAGAACTAACAGCCAGAAGATTAAACAGACGCCTCACCATATTCCATAATGGCTTAAACTAAAAAGCCATCCATGGTCAGCTAACCTTGACCTTGCCTGTCGAAAATGTCCTCCAGCTCGTACAACACACTTCAACTCAAGTCTCAAGGCACTTATAAAAAACAATATTCAGCACTATCCACACCAGTCACAACGGTAGTGTTATAAATTTTCCTATTTCCCCTAACAATAAAACGTTGAAATTCCCTACCAGTGGCAGAAGCAGTTGTCAACATTTCATAACCACATCAATTTAGACAAGTTTTCCCTTTGTCACTGATACACAACTAATAACTCAACAAACATGCGCACCTAACCGTGACCATTTGTCTCCATCAGGCGTGTTGGAGTGTACTCAACCTAGAATCAAGATTAAGACAACTTCTGTCTATATGACACAGCACAGCACTAGCATGGGTGCACGGTTTTTGACGCAGGCTTCTTTGAGTTTTAATTTACAAAATGTATTTTGCATTTTGCTAATCAATTTTGGCAAGAATTTCACTAAAAACAACTTTTCTAGCCGTTTGTTTGCACATCATGTTTGACAGAAAATGCAACAGCGATTTAGCACACAGTTATCTTATGGAAGATTTGTTCAGGTTTTTCTGAAAACGGCATAAACCATAGGATGCACGGTTTATGCTCCCACCATTGCCTGGTGTCACCAATATGCGATATTAGCAAGACACGGGAAAGACTAGGGGGCACAACCGTGAACGTAATCATGCTATCATTCTTTAAATTTTGGTGTTGTGCTCAACCATTCTGTGTCATGTCCATTGAACTAAGGATATCAGACACTGGTTACATGCATTGATAAATAACCAAGATTAATATGAATAAGAACAACGTACCCAAATTGGATGAGTAGGTCCTTGACCCAGATAAGCACGCAGAAAACGTCATTACTAAGAAATTAATGATGACGCAATGATTACAACACACTTCGTCATCGATATATGTGTAGGAAATACGACATTATTCTTACAATATAAAAATAATGTAATGATGATAATCCAAGTATTTATATCTGTTTATGTATCTGTATATGCGATTAGCAAAATTCGAGTGCGCATGATGCCGGCTCGTTTGATTTAATTATGCAGATGTTGGAGTGTAGTCCATCAGACGAACACGCTCGCGACCAGGACATCGCTTGTAATTACCGCCAGGTGTAACATACAGTGGGCGAAACAGGTACATTTGGCATCTACCAAAACAATCTGATTGACAAAGACGCAGAATGAGTTTGTGAACATACAGATATAAATATATAACAAAATAAATAACTTATATTACACGAAATACTCTTTGGCCCCGTTGACGTTGTGTAATGCCATGGCATGGTCGCTGTGTTGCCTGTGCCAGGCTGTGGGGGAGTGTGGCGTTTTTAAAGACAACATCTAAAATAACTCAAAATGGCGGAATAAAACAAATGATATCGGTTGGATTATCAGTATGCCGGAGACTTCCTTGTCCGCTTGCCATCTGGAGTTCACTCTCGGATAGCAATCTTATTAAATTTGGTTGAATCTTGTAATTACTGCCGCGTTAACATTTCGACTCGCGGCACGGAAAGTTGTCCTTTTTATTTTTTAACAATTCATTTGCATAAGTAGAATAAAATAAGTGTCGCACATTTTGAATATCGGTATACAGTAGAACCTGTCTTCAGCGGCCCCCGCGACGAGCGGCCACCTGTTATGTACGGACAGTGTTCCGATGTCCCGATCATTTTTCAACGGAAATATCCCTGGGATGAGCGGCCACCTGGTGGACGCGGACAGCGATTTATTTTTATTTTTCACCTGCTAGGGCGGACAGTTAACTTTATTTTGATAAATATATTTCAATAATATTTAAAGATGGCGGCCACCATTTCCTGTTCGGTACAATGGATGCTGGGAACAGAGAAAGCGAACGGGATCTCGACCCACAACTGGTGACCCACTTAAATTTACAGCCGCTCGCAATCGATCTATCCAGTTATTTTTTTTTTTCTCCAAGTTTCTAGTTATGTCGAGCGACAACAAACGTAATATAGGCCTACTTAGTTTATGCTAAGTTTCATATTAGTTTAGGATAAAACAAACATTTCTGAAGCTCATTTATGTAGTGACGCCGCAATAAAATACTGATGATACGTTACACCACGGTAATCCACGGCCTGCGCGTTGCCGGCGCCGGCGATGTCGAGTTGCCACGATACTGACTTATGAATTGTATTCTTTACAGGAATTTAAATGATTTTACTTTGTAACCTAGCATGTTAATGTGTATATAAGTTATGAGACAGGAAGTTTGACGGTTGTAAGAAGTCGTTTTCATGGTTAGATCAGAAAGTAAATGATCGTTTTGCGCCGCTGAAACGATAAACAAAATGGCGACCACAGCGTGATTACCCAGACGCCGTGAGGTGGCAGCACCTTTTAGCCCCTCAGACCAAATTTGAAATAACAATAAGATAATAACATTAAAAACTATTAACAATTAAACTTATAATGAAACATGTCACAAACAAAATAAATGAAAATGTTGTTAATGTGTCGTCTCATTTTACTATTTTCTAAGTTGTATTTTGTGCATTTTAATACTTAATTGAATTAATCCAAAACAGTCTTGTGATATTATTACACTTCATTTTTATGGGTATTATAACTGTGGGCATAAATGCGATTTAGGTATGTTGTAATGTGGATTAGTGCTGGTTCGATATATCGAAGTATCGCGATACTTGCGAAAGTTAGATACCGATATTTAGTGGTATCGCGATACTTCGATACTTTTGGTATCGAACGCCCACTGTTCGATACCTTCGATACTTTCGATACCTACGATACCTTCGATACCTTCGATACCTTCGATACCTTCGATACCTTCGATACCTTCGATACCTTCGATACCTTTGATACCTTCGATACCTTCGATACCTTCGATACTTGACATCGAGTCCATTCGACGATGTCGATGCGAAGACGCAACATCGTTGTTGATGACGACGTTGTTTACGGGAGCTATCACTACGGCGCTTTGCAGCCTAAATTGACTAAGGCGTGGTTGTTTAAAAATAATATAACATAAAATGTGAATTGTTTTTAAAACTTTATTGTAGAGTTAGTTGGTATAACTGTTTTCTGTGAGCGATCGTAGCCTAGGTCAGACTTCGCTTAGCCTCGTTATCCAAACCAAGGATCGTACGTGACGCTCTCGCTTGGTGGCACTACCATGCCATCTTTCTCCCTACTTTACTTACGGTTACGCGTACAAACACACATAATTATTCGAGCGCGATGCGGAGGCTTTGTTTATCCGGGTTCCGTTTGGTGGCGCTGTTTTGTTGTTTGGTGGCGCCACCATTTGCCGTACACGATGCCCACAACCAAAACGAACCACAACATGTCGAACGTTCATCGCTAATTTGGCACTTTTCCAACAAAGACTGTCTGCTATGCTAGAAACGTCTCAAAGATAGTGGGGGAAATACATCGAATTTGACGAATCATGTCACCAATCAAGAAGCTATCAAAACGTGATGATCAACTTTCAGCGTACGGCATGTCGACGACGTTGACGTTGTGGACAACGTCGCATTGCCGTTGACTCGAGAACGTGTTCTTTCGAAATATTCGACAATGAGCAAGCAGTGAACATCAAGTTACAGTCGAAGCGAATCGCCATCGATTGCCGAATCTACTAAGTAACTGCGGCCACAGCGTCAAGAAGTGACATATACGACGTGACTGATTAACGATGACGATTCGCTTACTGCATCTACTGCCACTGTGACAGTGGCACTGGCCAAACAGGTTCACCACTGGCAGAGCCAGAGGTAGAGGAAGAAACTGACCTGTTCTTGAAAACAGTTGCAAAAACATAATGGAGCTTGTTATGTGTACTTGATAACGTGGTAATTTAAGTTTTATATTAAAAAAATATTGGTGTGAACTGGGAAGTAAAATTGTAATTTAAATTAATATTTTTTTCAATTATTAATTAGTGTTATTTTATTGTAATCATCTATACAGTTTTGATGCTAAATCACAATTATCTTTATGATAGAATTAATAATAAAAAAGTTATAACAGTGAGGGTTCAGCTGTGCTGGCAGTGACACTATTATAAGTGATAGGTGTTTTTATATAATAATAACATATTATTTGTATGTTTCATTTGTTTCAGCTGTATTTGTTGATGGTCATTTTAGGAGACACATTGACTTGAAATTAAGCTGCTATATTAAAGTGTATTTACAAACAGCTGGGGTGAAGTACTGTTATTAATTTAAAATAATTAAGTGCAATTAATTAATAAATTTGTCACTAGGTATTTTATTGCAGTTGTCTTTATTGTTTTAATATTATATTACAATTACCTTTTAGTTTTACAACAGTAATCAATTATATTGAAACTGTTGTTTGGGTACTTACATAAATTGAAAATTGCATATTAATGTTTGCATGACTATAAAATTGTCACATATTTCCCTACAAGTGAAACATGTTGTGTTTCTGTGGCATTAGTCTAAGTGGATAGTAGTGTTTCTTTGAAGATCTCTACTGTACTGAATTACACTTATAAGGTATATTTCGAGTATCGACTAAAAATCTAGTATCGATTGATATAGAAGAATTCTGATATCGAACCAGTAATATATCGATTGATATCGAACCAGCACTACTTCTGTTGCATACTGTGCTTCTACTGGGAACTGTGTTCTATGTGAAAATTAGACTTAATTACAACGTAAGTATCGAGTATCGAGTATCGAACAAAATTCAGGTATCGATCGGTATCGAACAAAACCTGGTATCGAACCAGCACTAATGTGGATGTAAATAAAGATTGTATGTTCTAGATTTTTTGGGGCAAATTCCTGTCCCTCTGACAAGGGGACACCTGCAATGTAGGGACACTTTTGCTTGGCCCGACAGGTGTCCCTACAAGACAGGTTCTACTGTACTTTGCAAATGATTCTTCATATATTGAGAAAAATGGGCAAGTTTTGATTCATGTCTTCTACTCGTGGGCTTGCCAGTATATTTTTGGGGGGAAGTATGAGTGGTTTACTTGATACATTACTTGGAAGTTGAACTTGAAGGTAGATAATAAGCACTACTCTTTTAAAGTTTTATTTTGATCCCGATAAAAACTGTTTCCACATAGGGCCTATATTTGCCGAGTGTCTGAATTTTACAAATAAATTTTTATGTTTACGCGAACATCTGCATCTATTGTTGCGTTTGTCATAATGATCGAGGTCTAGTTTTAATTTTCTTCTAGTATAGGGTCTGTGTAAATACAGTAAATAACTGTATAATAATAGTATTTAACCCTACTATTGTCATTAATGATTACCACTACCAGTAAAGGTAAGTCATACTGAAGAAGAACGCATATATGTGGAGGATTATGGGTTTTTTGCAATTTATTTATTGACATGCTTGTTGTATTATATTTGATCTTTTGTGATGGTCATCATATTTCAATAGTATTGGGTAAAACCGTGCAAAATTCTTCCGGGGGCTGCATATTTTTTTAGAGATATGTAATGTGTGTGTGTGTGTGTGTGTGTGTGTGTGTGTGTGTGTGTGTGTGTGTGTGTGTTTGTGCGTGCGTGCGTGCGTGCGTGCGTGCGTGCATGCGCGTGTATATATACACAGCTAATCTCAAATAATTGTGTTGTTAACTTGTTCAGTATCATTGGTCTTATTACGCGGGTGAACTGTGGTGAGGAGGATGAATATAGCATGTGAAAAGAAAACATACCGACAATGTTTTTGTTCTCAAATAAAGAATCAGGGCTTGTAAGACAGTAACAGTTGTAGTGGCATGTTGTGGCCGTTGGCATCGTTAGCCGGGTGGCCACTAGTGATTGGGTGGTCTGTATTAGACAATGCTAATGAGTGAAAATATTGGTGAATACAGGTGTGTAATATGGGTGGCTTTATAAGAGGATTACTCTACAGTTATGCTACGGTTTGGCATCAGCGCTAATATTAGACGTACGGAACACGTAATTATAATTTTTGTGTGAACTGCTTACATATTTGATTCATATTGTATGATAAGAAGCTGATTTGTAATAACTTTATACATTGCAAAATCACAGGTAATTTTTCACAGTGATTTTCATCTTACTTCTGAACTCAGAGTGGAATCCAATGATTATGTCGAGAAGTCTCTTCGTGGCTGCATTCTGGTGGATATTCGACGCTTTGATGACAGTTTCCCCATATTCAATCTGCTAAGTGACATTTTAGTATATTTAACTATACTAAATTGAGCTTGGCGACTGGGCCGAGTCAGCGCACTTCTTAATACCCATCTTCTACCA
>JAODUO010000360.1:510000-512500 GCA_025642075.2 Ridgeia piscesae | reverse complement strand
ACGGTAACAAGACATGGTTCGCCAACAAAACCATTCGACCCCTAATTTGGGTGGTCGCCAAAATAGTTATGAACCAGCCGCTAGTCTATGTTGACCTGCGGAATTAAAAAAGCCTGAACTATATTCGGCAATAATGAAAGAAATAATTGCTACTCACTGAGAAACCTTAATAACAATTGTACTTGGCGCTGGCGCAAGAAAAATGAGAGTATAGCCCTTGAAGCAATGATGGACTAACCAATAGGTGCTATAAAGACACGTGCCTCGAGCCCACGAAAATACCCGAGCATATCGTGTAGATTGAATGTTCCCAAAACCAGGGTATGGTGTGGGAAATCCGGGCAAAACTGTAGCTACAACGGCGAAATGAAGTTGAATCCATATTCTATTATTACTGCGTATGTTTCGGTGGTAATTCATTGAACCAACGAGCTTAACGGGTTGGGGTAGTCCTAACGTAGGCGCTATGCGTTTTAATGTCAGTCACATACGATATATATATATATATATATATATATATATATATATATATATATATATATATATATATATATATATATATATATATAATCACCATAGTAAAGAAAATTGCGTCATTTACAATCATGTCGCTGAATATATGAGCAATTTTAACATGTTTTTATATTATTAACGGTTCTTTCAAAATCCCGAAAGCATGACCCTTCAACAACGCGACCAATTGCTGAGATATACTGAAACTTTGTGATGCAATATTCAAAAAGTTGAGCTCGGGTGACTGCATTTTGTCATACGCAGCGATGGGTAACTAGGCTAGTATACAATATATCTGTGTAAATATAGATAGTGAAAAGTAACTTGCATACTTTGAGATGGGATTACCAAAGACCAACGAAAGTGTTGTGTGCATAGGGCCTACGACTGTTTCAATCCGCCACTGCCTTGAACTCTCATTATTGTCTTGGATTTTACCTTGTAGATGTCGAATTGTTTTTCCAGTCGTGCAAATATTCTGTACAGGTTGTTCAGCATATTCGCAATCTGGAATGTATAATAGTAACAATAGGAAATCATCAGAACAAATGACGGATAATACGATAGTGACGTATTAATGATACAAACACTAGAAATGAAATCAGTACGGAATCATTATGCAAAGTAACGAGCAAGGTAGCCACCATTTGCACAATTTGGTAAGGTAATTAGTTATGACGACTTTAGATCAAACCGGCATTCTGAAAGGTTTGTTCAAAGTAGTGTCTAAGCTAGTAAACACTATGATACTAAGGACTACGTAAATTCTGGACGATGAAACATGCCTTCGGAATGTGATATTCTAGAAAGCCATTGTCAAATCGGAAAAAAATACTTAGCTAATACTGTAATGGATAATTATAACAAAGGCACATCATTGCAATGATTTGTTATTGCTACTGTCAAATTTCTGGGTTGTATTGAGGGTTTCAACAATAGTAATATTTCTTGTTGTTTACGTTGATAATATTTATTGTTCTGGATTTGTAAACTATAATGCTGCTATATCAAACATAAAATAATATTTAGATATGTATTTGCAACATTGAGTGTAGCGAACGTTGCTTGCGAATAAAAGTGACATTTTATGTCGGAATAATTGGAAACATTAAAAATCCACACGAAGTCTAGTTCTTAGAAGTTTGCACTATTTGTCAGCAAGGAGTTGTACCGCTCAGAAAATCCATTTGGCTACCACGTTTCTCCACTCACAATTCGGGACAAGCTATGTATTATTATTAAATCTTCAACCCAACGTGATATACCTACTTGTTTTGGTGAGCTGGAAGTGACTATCGCGTGAAAATCAACAATATCTGACAAGAATATCGACACCGAGTCGAAGCAGTCTGATCCGATCGTCTTGCCCGTTCTAATGGCCGATACATATTTTCTGTAAAGTCAAATATGCATAACATTGACAAGAGTCATAGAAAAAGTTTGTTCCACTTTCCAGAGTGCGGTGAAGCAACATAAAGAGATTTTGACTCTCAATCTATAGAACCTGTTTCGAATCCTTTAAGTGCCGTTTCAAACTGTGACAAAGAGAGCTCGCTCTGCGTTATTCCAGTTAAGTCCATTGAATAAATGTTTACCTGACTATAAACATAGATAAACACTAACATTATGTGTTTTTCGCATAAAGGTCGAGGCCATGTTAAAAAATAACTTGTTTAAAAGGGACAAGTGACACCGTTATGTAAAGACTTATCTTTGCTTCATCTCAAGAACAGGATATCAAATAAACAGCGTGTACTGAGGTCAGCTACGAAAGCTAGTTTAATTCATAAGGTGTTATTGTGTTAGTTGAAGTATCCCGGAGAATGTGTAGATTGCTGGCAGCATGTGTTCAACAAACAACTCTGATACACGATTGCATACGTACATATCCAAATATCAAATACACGTTTTCGTGTTTTGCGTTGTGATTTGAAACAGCACACAGGTTCACTGTTTATAGAACGTTTTTTGAATTGCTAATGAGGCA
>JAODUO010000360.1:502500-505000 GCA_025642075.2 Ridgeia piscesae | reverse complement strand
TTACCATCTTTACTTTATAATGTATTCATTATGTTTGACACACAGTACCGAATGTGCTTTTCGTAGTAATATGTGGTCTCAACAACACATCAGAAGATTACTTCACAATACCACATCATTACTTAGTTCTAGAAGGAACTTCTGGAGCCGGACAATTGCAAAATAATCTGACGTTGTCCGAGGCTATGTTCATACTTTATCTAACCTTCCAGGACTCGATGAAGGTTAATGCGGTAATTCAGGCAAATAAAAAGACGGCAATCGTCGTGCAGAACAAAAAACGTACTTTCATCTTCGAAGTCCCTCTTCAAGGTGTGGTCGTCCCCGGAGCGGAACAAGGGCAGGCCGTAGTCGGTCACCTTGCACACCCAATGGGTGTCAACTACTATGTTGGCCGAAGATAGACGACCGTGTGAAACGATCGGCGAACCGTGGATATACGTCATCCCCTATATGGGAGAACAAATCAGGTTTCACATAGGAAATGCACTACATGGAATACGTATCCCATGGTACAAGTGATTTCTTAAATATACTACCCAAGGGGTTAATTATAATAATATTTGTTTGTTTTCCCCAAAAGACGGGTTTTACCTACCTTGGCGATGTCCAGCGCGAACGAGAGACGCCAACGGAACGACATGTTAAAAAATTTGTGGAACAGTACATCCTGAAAGCGAAACATTCATGGCATTATAATGATGTTGCGCGAAGTGCGTTTCGTCCAAGCTATGACTCGTAGTCGAGTCGAGGCAGTGTAATTGTGAGAGCATTATTACATGAAAATTTAATGGGTAATTAGGCATCAAATCTTCTAATGATAAAGCAGTATACACACTAGTATACTTTCGTTTTATTTTATGCTGCAAATAATATGTGACCGTAAATAAAGTATATATCTGTGTCGTATACAATCCTGCACATGGGACACGCTACAGTGTTTGAGCATTTCTAAGAGATGATTTGTAATAATAACTGCCTTCTCTACTAAATGTCGGAAATGAATATCCCAAAAGCATAACGTGACCGAAATATACTTCAAAGTGTCTCAGTTATTACAACGTGACCAATTTTAAAGATGGCTGTCAAAGCCAAAAACACATATCTGAAATTAACATCAGTGATGTGATAGCAGATCAAACCTTTGCCTCTGAGAGTCTTGAATCTTTCATTGGTTCTACTGTTGTATTGTTCAAGTTGATAATTTTGAAGTTCTAATAACAGTCAAGCATTTGAATAACATAGTGATATTTACCTTAACCAGTTATAGTTCGTATTCTGCTTATACGTTGCTTTTATTATATGTAATAATAAATTGTCGCTCTCTACATAACACATTTAATACTGTTATTTACAAGAAAACATCGTCAAAGTTTATGTTTAATTGCACTCATAGATGAATGTACTATAGTGTTCCCTTGATGTAACTAAATCAAAGTTAATTAACGTTATTGTTAGTAATGTTATTCATTGATATGTAGAGAGCATTTTGTTGCTTGTAGGTTCAATAAAATCTTGATAACATGACAGCCATGTTGATTCTTAATTAACGCACACAACTACAGTCAGATGTACTGATAAACAACTCGGTGCAGGAAATAACAACTTATTTTATGTCACATAGTTAAGACGCCGAAATTCAAATACCATTCTACCTGCAGGCTGCCTCTCTTGCAATACTTCATCACAACACAGATATTCGGAGGCACGTCACACGTGCCTATGAACCTATTCAAGTTACGATGGCGTATATCTCGCATCTACAATAATAATAAAATAATAAAACATTATTTATTCACGACAACTTTATGAAATGTACATTTTATTTCCCTAAGGGTCGTGATTGCTAACGCAAGTGTATTGTCAAACATAATATACATGCACTAAACAATTTGATCGACTACCTTATACATGGCGTAATGCGTTAAAATATAGTGAATAAACAAATTGAATAACAATAAAAAAATATACTGAATATATAGTTAATAAATGAAATTACATTAAAAATAATAATAAATAGATAAATTATAAAACAAGATAAATAACATTATATATATATATATATATATATATATATATATATATATATATATATATATATATATAAGGGAGGAGGGATGGGAGGGAGGGACGGAGGGAGGGAGGGAGGGAGGGAGGAGAGGAGGGAGGGAGGGAGGAGGGAGGGAGGGAGGGGAGGGAGGGAGGGAGGGAGGGAGGGAGGGAGGGAGGGAGGGAGGGAGGGAGGGAGGGGGGGAGGGAGGGAGGGAGGGAGGGAGGGAGGGAGGAGAGAGGAGGAGGGAGGGAGAGAGTTTCTTATTATTGGGTCTAATTCATTCCATGTGTGCGCCATTTACAGCAATGGAGTTCTTGAAAACATTGGTTCGTGTTTTTGGGACATACAAGTGCCTTCTTTCATTTGACCTGGTTGTACTGGTCGAGATGTTTGAGGTCGGTGTGAACACCGCACACATATAATCTGGTGCCAACCCGTTCACTGCTT
>JAODUO010000360.1:490000-497500 GCA_025642075.2 Ridgeia piscesae | reverse complement strand
GTGTGTGTGTGTGTGTGTGTGTGTGTGTGTGTGTGTGTGTGTGTGTGTGTGTGTGTGTGTGTGTGTGTGTGTGTGTGTGTGTGTGTGTGTGTGTGTGTGTGTGTGTGTGTGACAGTTACTCTGCTAACTAAATATTTTACGATCTTTGCATGAATTTCCCGATGCTTTTTCATTACTAGCCTTTTCATTACTAACTAGCTTTGACGTTTTTGTTCGAAATATACGTATGAAAATTTTCTATGCAGGCTAACATTATTTTAATTAGTTAACTAACTATACTTATTGACGGCACTGATATAAATGTTTAATATCAACAACACACACACCAGTACCTCATAGGGTGCCTTTTAGTGCGTCATATATATACACACACGCCGCGCCACACACACTGAACAGTCTTACATATATACTTGCGGACAAGCAAACACACGCAAATATTCACGCACATACATACAATTACATAAAGCACACGCACACAAACAAACAAATATACACATAAACATGCAAACAAACACACCCGCAAGAGCAAACATTTAAACGTACCAATACAGGGGTATATCCACACACTTTCACACATCTTTATCCTAAATCACACACACAAAACCCCTTCCCATCCTCCCTAAAAATCCCATCACCTAAAAATACCCCCCCTAACCATACCAATCCCCAATCCCAATCGACAACGAATCCCCTCCAAATACAATCGACACCACTGTCCCAACTTACCAAACCGCAAACCGAAAGACGCCCAACAAAAAGACACCCCAACCCCAACCACAAAACCCCCAAAAGCACCCCCCCCGAAAAGCCCCCCCCCGAAAAACCCGAAAAGCAAACCAAACGCCCCAAGGCCCCGCAAAGGCACCCGCCCCCCGGACAACCCCAAAGGCCCCGAAACCCGCGAACAGCAAACCCCCAACCCCCAAACCAACCGCCCACCGCGAAAAACACGCCCCAAACCCCCGAAACCAAAGCAACCGACAGAAAGAACCCCCCACAACCAACCGCAAAAAAGCCCCCAAAAAAACCCCCAAAAGGGAACCCAACCCAAAATTTGTCCCCCCAAAGACAAAGGCCCGTAAAACCGCACCCCCAACCCCCCCGGGCCCAGAAAAGCCACCAACCCCCCCCAAAAGCCCCCCCAAACGAACCCCAAACCCCCGCGCCCCCGGGAAAACCCCCCGCCCCCCCGGCCCCGCACCGCCCCAAAACCCCACGCCAAACCCCCCGAACCCCCCAAACCGCCCCCCACGCAACCCAAAAGACCAAACCCCGACCCCCCCGCCCCCAACCCAACCCGGACCCGCCCCCCCCCGGACCCCCCAAAACCCCCCCACCCGCCCCCGCACGCCCACCCCCCCCCCCCCGCCCCCACCCGCCCACGCCCACCACCCCCCCCCCGCCCCCCCCCCACCCCCCCCGCCCACCCACCCCCGCCCACGCCACCCCCCCCACCCACCCCCCACCCACCCACACCCACCCCACACCCCCACCCCACCCACCCACCACCCACCCACCACCCACCCCCCCCACCCCCCCAAACCCCCAAAAAAAGAAAAAAACCCCCCCAAAAAAAACCACACACCCCATCACCACACACCCCCAAACCCACCCCCCCACCACCCACATAAACACCAACCAAACCACAACCACATCACCATCCACCCCAAAACCCCACAACACTCACCCAAACCACCAAAAACCACCCACACCACAAACAAACCCCCACCAAACACCACCCCACCCACCACCACACACACCACCACCACCCCCAAAACCAAAGCCACTTCACGCATAGGGAACACGTAGACCGTGCCGCGTCCTCCCCGATTACTCAAGCACATCATAATTATTTACACGAACAGAAACGCACGCGCATACGCGACTACAAGAACAAGCACGACAAGGACAAAACAATTCCAGCATAAATACAAATACGTACATATACATTACTCAAACAAACACACAACACATTTATACACACGTGTAAATAAGTAAATAGTCATCTCAACTGACTGCTTTCCAAGCCACCCCATTCCTTACCGTCAAATCTAAAATTTCTAGTATTCTTCGCTATTTCCTGGCCATCTGGGATGGCGCTAGGGTGTACTTGTTCCATCACTGTCTTGTTGCGCGACAAGGCCCATAACAGTGCCGCGTCGTGATAAAAGCCACTGACAGCATGCACCTTTAAAGAATATACGATGTGTACACTGACAGAGTCAATTTAAGTCCTTGGTTGTTCTTTTCTTAACTAGACGTAGGGTGAGAAACAGACAACACATGTATCTGCATATATGCCTGAAAAAAAAAAAATAAAAAAAAAAAAAAAAAAAAAAAAAAAAAAAAAAAAAAAAAAAAAAAAAAAAAAAAAAAAAAAAAAAAAAAAAAAAAAAAAAATATATAATATATAATATTATATATAATATATAATTTATATATATATATATATATATATATATATATATATATATATATATATATATATATATAATAAATAATAATATATAATATATAATATTAAAAAATTGCATATATGCATATAGCATATATGCATATACGCATATATACGCATATACGCATATACATATATACATATATACATATATACATATGTGCGTGCGTATGTGTGTGTAAGTATCCGATGTTTCAATGTTACACTTCATCGCCTGGTAGATATGATTATTTAAACACCAACTCTACCTCTGTTCGAAGCATTCAGCCATCCTGCAATTAATGCGTGAATAATATTCGCACGTGTATTGTATCCCGGTAATAATCTAGTAAAAGTGACTTCCCTTTCCAAAAAATTTTAAAAATATATATATAATAAAAAAATAAAAAAATAAAAAATATATATATATATATATATATATATATATATATATATATATATATATTATAATGCAAATTTTTTCCAGAAAACAAAACAAAAAGAGCGAATTTAAATATTCCAGACGAAATAAGCGGACATGCCGCTTAATTCGGCAATTACTCAAGGACCAGTATTTCTAATCTGGAAAAAAAGAGGAATAAGCAGATATATGTATAACTGTTGTACAAAATACCACTTTAAACCAGATAACATTAGCCACGACAAGCCAAATAACCATAATAGAGAAAGGGCCATTATGTATTGTGATGTGAACTATTTTCCGACCACAATTTTATGAATTTCGCGTTGGGAACCACAACACACACCGGCAGTAGTAAAGAGAAACGAATGGCAATATATAAACTTCTTGGATGTTGTGGAACAGTGGTTAGTAATATCGTGTAGACTATGATCACGTGGCTGGCTATATCAGGCGCTTACCTAAGTCCTATAGTATATGAGGCGATTACCCAAGTCAAATAAATAAAACACAACTTATTGTAATTTCTTCAATGCTGTCGTCCATTTATCGACCTAATACATTTGGACTCTATGATACATGACGCTCTATACTCACGTCCTTTGCAAGGAAGGTTGATTTGGGGTACGCCGGATCATCCTCGAAACTACAAGAGTTGCCTAGTTCTTTTGCCACGTCATCACGGTAGTTTTCCCACGCTGGTCCAGTGGGTGTCTTTATGGCAGCAAGTAGCACTCCCTGAAGTATATCTCCGTGCTTCTTGGGAGGTGTGTACGGAGGCTGCATTGACATCGCTGTATAGCCTAGATAGCAGACAGACAACATCAAGAACATACTCATGCGGGCGGGCGGAACACTATAGGAACACTATAGGAACACTATACATATATGCGTGGTGTGTATGTGTTATGCGTGCATGCAAGCGTGCGTCCACCGCCCTTCGTGTGTTTGTGATAAGTGTGCATGTATGTTCGTTCACCTGAGGTGACATCTAGAGCGATAAACGCCCTTCCTTCGAGTAACTTGTTATCGCTAATGGCTTGCAACATCATAATCAGTTGCGTCTCTTCTAATATCATGAAGATGACTGCAAGATAAAATGTGTAGTTAATGTATTAAACCTGTTATAATTACATACCATAACTGCTGTCTTTTGCATCATATTATCAATTTATGTATTTATACGTAGACCACTATTAGTAAACGGTGAGGAAAACGAAATTGTTTGAATGTGCAGTGTGATTGATCAAAATGCATTCAGTTAATTGTACTGTTATTTGATTCCCACTTCTAATGATACTATTTGGCATTATTTCAAAATATATATTACATTTGGAAGACAAACATAGACGGTCTACCAGTGTACAACGACGTGTTTTGCTTACAAATGATACCTATCATTGTAGTTATATATTTGAAGGAATGATAAAGCAGGCACGAGACATTAAAACAGAAGCTACCTACTTAGTGCTTCTTCCGTCAATAATTTCTTTATTCGGTCCACGAGGATGATGTCATCTTTATTGACGAAGTAATCGAAACTGTGACTGAAGAAACAGCAGCAAGACATTGATGAATTGCTGATTATGCTACTGTCAAAACGATACATGGTCGTTACCGCCACACCTTGATACTGTGTGACATTCCCTTTACTTTAATTAGAAAACACCATACAATAAATCATTGATTACTTCAATTGCAAATCAACGCGAGAACAATCAACAATAGCCGGTTTGTATTTTACCCCTAACTTGTAGGAGTAACATAAATAGAACCATATGGACTTCTAACACAATCTCAAGCACCATTAAAATAATCTGGTATGGTAATAAGAGAAGAGAAAGGAGAATAGCGAAATGTGGTAACATTGCGAGGAGTGTTGGAATAAAAAGAACACTTTGAAAACGTAATGTCCCGTTCCGTTAAGCGATCAACACAGTGGCTGCCTGTGCAAGTGCGTTTCATCGTATATTTTTGGTTCCAAATTTCCGGAGTGGCTGCGTTGAAACTCGCGTCTCCGGCTTTGTATTATGTTTTAGATGTTTAAGCAGTTTCAATCCCGCTGAACGAAGTGATCTGGTTCCTGTATAGTTGTTAGAGTGAACAAACAAGGTCGAATGAATGATAACCAGTTCGCGATTTTTAAACTCAGTATATTAATCCAATTGATCAAACACGAGAAACGTTAGACGAGACTCGCCTGAAAGTGACGATGTTGGCGTCGCTGAATGTCTGCTCCAGCTGTATACCCATGTCGGCGTAAGCGCGCTGGGTCAATGAGATGATGGCTATTCGCTTCCAATTCATGTGCTCGAGTAACAACAAAAAGACTGGTGCTATATGAAGCCACGGGGCAACAACACGTGAGAACGTAGGACATGTGTGTTTGTTGGATAGGCTGGACGATGAGCATCCCGTCGAGATGAACGGCGTATCGGCAAATCCTGCCAGAAGGGCAATCGGTTCGCATACCTTGCTGTAACATTCGGCGACAAGCGGGGACGTTGAACTTGCGAAACGTGCTAAACTGTAATATATATATATATATATATATATATATATATATATATATATATATATATATATATATATATATATATTTGTGTTAGTGTGTGTGTGTGTGTGTGTGTGTGTGTGTGTGTGTGTGTGTGTGTGTGTGTGTGTGTGTGTGTGTGTGTGTGTGTGTGTGTGTGGTGTGTGTGTTGTGTGTGTGTGTGTGTGTGTGTGTGTGTGTGGCGCGTTTATGTGTGTGCGCGCGTGAGTGTATGTGTATACGTGCTGAAGCTAGACGACTCAATTTAACAACATATTACTATTTTATTATTATAATAGTAAAGGAAATAAGCACATATTGCTTGAATAAATCTTGTAACGCATGCTGGTATATAGCTCCATGTCCACAAAGCCAATTATTTTTAAATCTACGAATTATAAATTCCACATTTTGTGCTATAATAACATTTAGTTTTGAAGTTAAACATAATATAAGTTTGTAATGTTGCTTTGCATCGGAATATCACATACGAATTTATGTTATTCTGACGCTCGTATCGCCCCAAAAGCTATTGTTGTAAACTTGGGCTAAATGCATAGAAAGGTTCCACCTGATGCCAGTATATAGACGGATTTAAAAACAAAATTCTACTACAAATATTTTGAATTATTTGTTGAATTCTGTGAAATATTACATGTAAAATTAATCTTTGTGTATACATGGAAAACGAATTATAAGTAATACCTTGCTTTTATTTCCTTTAAGATCATATATTAAACAATATATTATGTGCTTATATATATATATATATATATATATATATATATATATATATATATATATATATGTTATAAGAATGTGACGAAACTTGCAAAACGCTTAGTATGTGGATTTCTGCATTACCTGCAATGTTCACCGATTATTACGTCTGGTGGAAAATTGTATTGTGCCTTTGCAAAGTGATTGTGGATTTGTTCAACGCCGATGTCAGCCATACATGACGAATCAATCTGTCTAATGACGATGGTCATGCCTGGCAAAATATCTTTCTCGATCTTTTTTGCAACTAGGCGTAGTGCACCCCGAATGCTGCAGTGGACCCTCAGGTCCCAGAGGTCAGCCATGCCAAGCACGTCCATGATCAATTTCCTGTGCAACATGGCTGATCTTGTTACGTTGCTCGCCCCGAAATATGAATAGTCGCTTATCAACTGTCCGGCACTGTTCCAGTGTAAACCGTCTCTACTTTCTTCAAAGGGAGACGGGGTGACGTTCTCTAATAGAACACATGTAATTAACTTGAGCAACAGCATGTTTCGTTCAACTACGTCTCACTGCCTGCAACGAAAATCAACTGTTGACATATATGTCTGACTTGTTAACGAATCCGAATGTAATTTGAATACGCATTCGAATGATTGGCATTCGAATGCAACTGTTCAATTTTCAATGCATTCGCTTTCGAATGCGAACCATGCACGTTCGCGTTCGCGTTCGCGTTCGCGTTCGCGTTCGCGTTCGCGTTCGCGTTCGCGTTCGCGTTCGCGTTCGCGTTCGCGTTCGCGTTCGCGTTCGCGTTCGCGTTCGCGTTCGCGTTCGCGTTCGCGTTCGCGTTCGCGTTCGCGTTCGCGTTCGCGTAACGTGAACCATATAGGCAGGCAGGCAGGCAGGCAGGCAGGCAGGCAGGCAGGCAGGCAGGCAGGCAGGCAGGCAGGCAGGCAGGCAGGCAGGCAGGCAGGCAGGCAGGCAGGCAGGCAGGCAGGCGAGGCAGGCAGGCAGGGGCAGGCAGGCAGGCAGGCAGGCAGGCAGGCAGGGGCAGGCAGGCAGGCAGGCAGGCAGGCAGGCAGGCAGGCAGGCAGGCAGGCAGGGCAGGCAGGCAGGCAGGCAGGCAGGCAGGCAGGCAGGCAGGCAGGCAGGCAGGCAGGCAGGCAGGCAGGCAGGCAGGCAGGCAGGCAGGCAGGCAGGCAGGCAGGCAGGCAGGCAGGCAGGCAGGCAGGCAGGCAGGCAGGCAGGCAGGCAGGCAGGCAGGCAGGCAGGCAGGCAGGCAGGCAGGCAGGCAGGCAGGCAGGCAGGCAGGCAGGCAGGCAGGCAGGCAGGCAGGCAGGCAGGCAGGCAGGCAGGCAGGCAGGCAGGCAGGCAGGCAGGCAGGCA
>JAODUO010000360.1:472500-487500 GCA_025642075.2 Ridgeia piscesae | reverse complement strand
GCGCGTGGCAGCTGGGTATCAAGTAACACCCGCAGCAATGTATTACGCAACATCATTGCCACGGGCAAGCAAGGTAAACAACTTCGGTCTGCTCGTGGCAGCAGTGACAACGACATGTTGGATGCGACAAAGGAAGCGCTTCAGGATGACAGTGTCGTAGCCGGCTTGGCAAAACGGATTGCTTCAGTCGTGACGGAGACCATCGCTACACGACTGAACGCTATGGACAAGTCGCTGGGTGACAAGGATGAAAACATCAAGCAGGTGGAGGAGCATGTGAAACGAGTTGATGACCAATTGGATCATATGGAACAGTACAGTAGATGTTCCTCAGTTCGAGTGACTGGCATTAAGGAGCACGATGGCGAAGATCTTGAGCGGATTGTAACCAACCTGATAGACGACATGAATGTCCCATATATGAATAACAACAATATCAATCGTATGCACCGCGTAGGGCCCCGAAACTCGTTGACAAACAAAAATCATGCGCGACAAATCATAATCCAGTTCAAAGATTATAAATCGAAAACAACCTTCATCAAAGCAATAAAATATCTCCTAGACAAGCACCCGAATGTGTATATCGCGGAGGACCTCACTAAGCCAAGATCCAGGCTACTGCATCTACAAGAACGTTGAAGAAAGCACGCATAGTTCAAGACTGCTGGTCACATGGTGGGAGGATTATGATCGAAGAATTGCAGGGCGAAATCGGCGGCCTTAACAGTGAAGATGACCTGGACAGATTCTCTAGCCACAGCTGTCTGTAGCACTACAACAGTTGACAATCAGGTGGATTGGACATTTGCTATGTGCAAAGTGATGCGACATTATTTATTTCGACAAAATTTCGTTGAGAAAGAACATTCTGTTTAGAATATTCTGCTCCATACAAACCCATGGGCAATCGTTGGACTCTAACCTGCCTAATTATGTTGTTCTTTATTTTTATTATCATTTTATTTGTTGTTAAGCAGTTAACACTTTTGTCACATGCGAGTTACCACGCAACAATGCATTATATGATGCTATATATGAATGAATGCTATCACGTTTACCACTTGGACTGTATAGATAAGTGTACAAATATATTTGTTGATAATCCAAATGAGTCATTTAACTAGAATTGCATTTTCTCCAGATGATGAGTCAGATTATGAAAATATTAACCGTGATATGAGAGACTTAGATCCTGATTATAATTGTATAACAAGCAATAATGTACTTACAACCAAATACTACCTTGAAAGCGACTTTAACAATCTAATAAAAAGTAATGATAACTATGCTAAGGGGCTTTCTCTAATGCATTTGAATGTTAGAAGTATACCGAAGAATATAGATAACCTGAACAATATTTACTGTCGCTCGATATACAGTGTTCGATAATTGGTCTAATAGAAACGTGGCTTAAGGAGGAAACTTCAAAGTTATATGAACTTCCAGAATACAAAGGAATGCATCTTACTAGACCCTCCAGAAAAGGAGGAGGAGTATCGTTCACACAAAAATATGATTACGTAGAAAAGCCAAATATGAATATTATGACTGAACTTATGGAATGTCTTTTTGTTAAGGTTATTGTTCAAACTAGAAAACACAAAAGAAAAATATTGGTCGGCATAGTGTACAGACCCCCAAATACAAGCATTAGTGCATTTACAGAACAAATCACAAATATTGTACGTACATTAAGAATTGAAAACAAACAGTGTTATATAATGGGCGATTTTAACAAAACAAAAAAACTATGATCACCTTATGGAAACTCATGATTATGTAGATGCAATGTTTTTCAATTCTTTAATACCACAAATTACGAAGCCGACTAGAATTACAGCAACTACAGCCACATTGATAGATAATATATATAGTAATGACATTCTCGGTGAATATAATCAACTTCAAGGAATATTATACTCAGAGATATTTCTGATCATTTACCAATATTTATATTAACCACATTAAATAATGATAAAACAGATTATGTTACAATAGAGACTAGAAAATATACTCATCATACAATATCCTTATTCAAAAGCACCATAGAGGCAACATGTTGGAAAGATGTTTATGCATGTAAAGATCCCCAAACAAGTTATACTGAATTTTAAAAACAATTTCACAGATGTATAACAAGTCATTCCCCTTAAACACAAAAAGGGCTAAGAAAGAGAAACATAAAGCATGGATTTCCAAGGGGCTTAGAAATTCCACATAAAACAAGCACAAACTATATAAGTATTTTCTATAAAACAAAAACTGCATTTAATGAAACCAATTATAAAAGATACAAAAATAAACTAACGCAACTTATTGAAATAGCAGAGCGCTATCACTATCAAAAGGAATTTGACAAGCATAAGAGTAACCTGAAAAAATGTGGCAAATGATACGGGAAATTATTGGCAAAAAGACGTCATCACAGCAAAACCAAGAATTCTTAATAAATGGCACTCTAACACGAGATAGGCAATTAATGGCTGATAAATGTAATGAATACTTCACGACCATTGGTTCAGAATTAACCAAGGACATACCAACCGTTACAAAGAAGCCGGAGGATTAGCACCTACAACCACAGATGAGATAATCACAGAGAAATAAAACAACTGCAGTCCTGGGTGGGATGGTATAAAATCAGACATCATCAAACAAACATACTCTAGTATGACTGAACCATTATGCCACATTATAAATGTATCGTTTGACAAAGGATGTGTGCATTACGAATTAAAAATAGCTAATGTAGTGCCGATTTAAAAAAGGAGATGCTACATTAATCAGTAACTATAGACACATTTCCGTATTATCGGTATTTTCTTAAATATTTGAAAAAACTTGTATATGGTAGACATAATATTTGGTCAAATTATCAATTTAGATTCAAAAAAGGATATTCTACTTATATGGCTTTAACAATATTAATTGATAGAATAACAAGTGCAATGGACAAAGGATAACACATAATAGGACTTTTTATATTTCGTCAAAGCATTTGATACAATGCACCATGACATCCTATTAAGAAAACTAAACCATTATGGAATAAGTACTGTGTCACAAATCATCTTTCCGATAATGTATGCAGATGACACTAATATTTTTATCCAAGGGAAAGATTTACAAAAAATGGAACATGATTTAAATACAAACATTTTCACTATGGCTTAAAGCTAATAAACTTTCGTTAAATATCAAGAAACATGTACAAAGACATTTACCAATATTCCTAGTTTAAGAAACAGAATCAACAACATTTATATAGATGGGACTCAAATAGACACTGTTAGCCATACCCTATTTCTGGGAGTGATAATAAATAATATCAATTGGAATGAACATATAAAATGTACATGTAAACATATGTAAGAGTGTAGGCATTTTCTGGGAAATCAAGAACAAAGTGAACAAACAAAGTTTGATTAACTTATATTATACCTTCATATACCGTCTTATTATATATTGTTATATAGTATGGGGAAGAGCCCAACACTATATTTATCTAAAATTAATATATTGCAGAAACAAATCATTCGTATAATAAGTCATGCTCAATTCAGAAGTCATACATATATTTTGTTTAAAGCACATCAAATTATGAACATATATCAACTGAAGAAATATGTAACTTGTATATTAATGTACAAACATAACAGGGGTATGCTACCAAATATATTTAATGACACGTTTATGAAGCACACACCCTCACACAATTACAATATGAGACAACATGTAGCTTACAAAATACCACATTGAAAACCAATACCAAACAAAACACACTCAGTTATGTTGGTCCAAAACTATGGAATACTGTTATTATGAAGAATCATATTCATGATTGTACGTCTATTAATATATTCAAAAAGACAATGAAACAATACATCATCTGGAGAACATATTAACAAGAAACACTGCACAATTAGGACACAGTGGTATAATTCAGTATAATAGTATGTATGAATAATTGTGAATAGCATAGCTAATAGCTAATTGACAAAATGTATCATCATGTTTTTATGACATTTATTATATTTTATTTGATTATCAGCATAATTGCACCAAGGTGGCATACATGTTTTGTTGTTAATTGAAAAAAAGGAATTATAAGCAGTTTGCTTCTTTCCTGCTTATTGTTGATTGTCTATCCTGATTTGTATGTATATGTTATGTGTTTGTGTTCAATATTGTTTCAGACAATCAGTCAATAAAACAATTGTGTTAATAAATGGATGCAATTTGTTAACGATATTTAATAATTATACCAACATGAATTAAGTCGCATACACCAATTAATTAGATACAGCTTATGCACTAAGCAAATCAAACTCACACCGAGGTGCTATACGCATAATTGTTAAATGACAATTATATTAGACCCAGTAGAGACCCTACCCCACAACATTTATATTTGTTGGTTTCATTTTCACATTTACTAGTTGGCGAAGGCAAAGCTTGATAGAGGTCACTCTCGACATTTTAATTGTGACGTAGCCAATACGCGAAGCCGTTAATATATATTTGTCAATACTCCATTACGAATTACGTAATCACGTTATTAGTATTATTAAATTCAACCGATGTGTGCAGAACGGCTATTCATAAATAGGCAAGCCTAGCATTATTTATTGGACGTACGTCTGACAAAAAAACTGCTCAGTGCGATTATCAAGACAAAGGCATGTAAGTTAAACTAATTCTGAGGATATTTACTTTTGCTTTTGGGTTATGGATATGGATGGTTTGCATATAACAGTTAAGCTACACGAGTATCATAGTTACGGTTTGCGCCGCCATCACAAATCCGAAAGGTGGAGTATGTTTCCAATTGGTCACCCGTACCTTTGCTTTTACTTTGCATTACTATAATTATATAGTGTAGGTCTGTATAGGTGAAGTACTGCAGGAAAATATATACAAATCTGGCCAGAACAGCTGTGTCATCCGCTCGGTACCACAGGAGCAGGAACTGTTTACTTGTCCCAAATACGTAATACAACAAAGAAGTAATTATAAGGAAAGGAAAGAAAACCCCATACAATACAGTGCAAAATTTTCATGATTAGTAAAAAGGTATTGGTATGTAAGATATATATATATATATATATATATATATATATATATATATATATATATATATATATATATATATATATATATATATACAAAACCAACCATTTTGGTACATATACCAAAATTCCAACTATTTTGGACCCAAATGAAAAACTGAATATATTAATACTTTTTAACTAAATAAATAAAACACATGTAAGAGAGCTTAGCTTTAAGTTGTCATGTGTGTAAAAGACAAATGTGAACTGTTATTACAAATATACTTTTTGTGGCCCAAAATGGTGGATCCAAAAATGTCAACGGCAAACGATCATGCAAAATTCATACCATTTTGGTACTCCACATCCACAATACCAACGAAACAGCCAATGAGAATACAGCTGGACGAATGAGATAATGTCGGACAGACTTCAGAAGTACGAAAATATTGCGTGATTTAGCTCAGTTCCAAGCTCAGTTCCAAGTCTGTTTCAATATGTATCGATTCCATACCGACGGAGTGAAATCCGTTATGAAGCATCGCCCAACTGGGCCACAACTATGACGCACAGCAGAAGTGGAAAATGTTTCATACATGCACGGGCGTCGATCGGTGGGGGACGGAGGGGACGCGTCCCCCCACTTTTCAGCTCAGAAAAATTGCGAGGCATATAGCCAGACTCACCACTCTCTCTCTCTTAAAAGCCGCTACCCAGGACTAGCTAGACTATAAACTCGCGATATGAAGTTCCGACCACGCATTAGAAAATCGACTGGCCATAGCGCGCAACTTGATCTTACTTCAGTAAATAATCATCATGCCGGTGTAGCACTTACATTTTCCCGGCGTTATAAATGTTCAGATTAACGTTTCTGCGCATGCCCGATAAATGTAAAATCATGAATGTGCAGCGAAAGGACAATGCATTTATGGTATAAATATTACGGGTTGTTCGTTAGGATATATATATATATATATAAAGTTATTTGTAGCAAATTAACACGAGGCAAACAAGTTTTGAAGAGTGTTTTGATAGAAACAAACGTAAGATGTTATTGTATTGAACGACATGTTAAGCAACTCTTCACAGTAATCACGAACAGCCCGTGGCATTCATACCAAAAATGTTGTCGTTTCGCTGCACATTGGTGATTTTATATTTATCGCGCAAGCGCAGAAACGTCAATCGAAAAGTTTATAACGACCGGGAAAATGTAAGCGCGACACCGGGCTGAGCCGCTGCCGTGCTCTATCAGTTTGCATCTTTTGTTGATATTATTAGTAGGTTCTAGCCATTAAGCACATTATATATCATGAAATTTGTGTTTGACATTCACCCCTTGCCTATTTGATGCTTATCGGCTACGACAGAAGCGGCGGATTCCTGCACTTTGTGTAACTTATTCCCATTTGAGTGATGACAAATGTCTTTGCCAAAATTTAGGATTGGGAAGTTCTACACAGCATGGGCGTCGATCGGTGGGGGACGAAGGGACCACGTCCCCCCACTTTTCAGCCTCCTGAGGGGACAGGATAGGAAATGTCCCCCACTTTTTTCAGTTCATAAAAACAAATTTACAGGCATATAGCGAGGCTGATCACTCCCCTCTCTTAAAACCCCTACATCGGTCTAGTAATAACATTTATATACGAGTTCAGATATAAACTTCCGACTACCCAGTGGGAAATTATTAGATAAATTACTTGGTTGGCCGCAACTAGATCTTAGTTCAGTAAATATTCATCATGCCGGGCTTTGTCAATTTGCACCTTTGTGTTGATATATTAATAAGCACATTATAGATTATTTTTGTTTGCCCTGTCACCTCTTGGATTGCAGCTTGGTCGTCCTGGTGGATACTTATATCGTCTACGGCGGAACCATCGGTTTCATGCACTTTGTGTAATTTGATCCCATTTGAGTGATGACAAATTTCTTTGCCAAATGGTGGGATTGGGAAGTCCTATACAGGCACCCGTGTAACATTTGTATCTTGTCACCACGGACCATGGATATATATAGAACACACTATTTTATTTACTTAGTAGAACTGTAGGGGAAAGATTAATGCCATGGATTTAGTGCCACGAACTTATATGCATATAAGTCCGTGTTGTCACTCTATGAATCAAATTTTCAGAGATTGGGGTGAGCCATGTCCCCTCTTCAAATATATGAGGCCAACATAACTATTTTAAATAGCATAACATAACGGCCTTTGTTTAGTTTTTTAATTAGCACCATGTATATATATTTTAATATATATATATATATATATATATATATATATATATATATATATATATATATTAAAATTATATATTATATACATACATAAAAATACATACATATATGTATATATAAATTGGTCCCCCGTCCCCCCCCACTTTTAAAACCGGATCAACGCCCCTGCGTACATGAGGTTTGTTTGACATTAAAGCGAGGACTGAGCTGTTTTACCGCCCACACCCCGTCGGCGGTAATCGGTGCAGAAACAAAACAGCTCTTTTCAGAGCTACCCATATATTCGTAGAAGAATTTGCTACTATTGAATTGATGTGTCTTGCTTATTTTCCTCAATAATCTAAAACTGATCAAATCAGATCATTAACGAGCCCTTACTAGGCCTTACGGCTACATCTGACTTAAAACAAACACTTTTTTGCTTGGGGCTGTGTACATTGACATTGTATGTTATGTGTGTGTGTGTCTAACTTTTTCCAATGTATTTTCCTAATTGATTTGATTGATCCCTCAAATTTAATAAAGTTCTGATAGTAGCAGTGACCTTTCTTTGTATGCCTGGGTTATTATAAATCCAATAAATAAAACAGGCATAAATGTATAGTTAAGAATTTGGTTTCTACCACATATCGCTTTCTGCCTCAACATGATCATATGGATTTATATCATATTAAATATAGTGACAAACATATGATATTGTATGCAAATGAACATTTACAAACTTGTTGAAAAATTAGGTAAATGTATGACAAGGATTTTTTTCTAAGAATCGTGACTCATTTGCTGTAGGTAACAAAGCAGGTATAGGTTTGTAAAAGAACTTTGTATCCAGCCAAACATATATAATATACATACATACATATTTACACAATCCACATAATCCATATAATACAATGCAAATGTATTATCTAATATCATTATAATATACAAGTCATGGCACACTGACCACCTCAGGATTCCATGTCACTAGTTAAAAAGTTATATATCTCAAATTAAATAACGCATACAGCGTTTTGAGACACATTTTCATAGCAAAAATGATTTAAACAAACGCAATATATAAATTGTATCGGATGACATTCGAAGCAACTGTTCACATTGATCACCACAGGAATGTTAACAAACAGCCCGTGGTGTTTACTGTTTATACATTGAATACTTTGCATTTTGTCGCACAATGATGATTTTGAACATGATGAGGCAGAAAGCGTATGTCACATGAAATAAATATAGTCTGAGGACTATTGTATTTCACAAAAAATATTCATTTTACACTTTGCTTGCATGCCAGTGATGAAATAAGTGATTCTGTTGTTGATATGTTGCTCAAAGATTTCAATTTGTTTTTGTGAAAACAGCATATTATGGTTCTGTATGGCGGAATTTCCAGAAACCAGTACCCACATGGATTTGTGCACAATGATTATACAACATCAGCAGTTATAAAAGTGAAAACCGTGTTTAACTGTAAAATAGTTTGCTACAGCTATACTTATTCAGTGTAACTGTACATCTAGCAACCAACAGTACTTTCTGCACATATAAAAACACATTTTAATTCATTGCACAAAGCTCTGCGGGTATTCCTTTGTGTCTTCCGCTGTTCATTCATCACCTTCTTTCTGACCTTTTCATATAGACTTCTGTGCATTACATTCTCATCCAAAAATTTCACCAATGCTGGTTTGGTACAATGAAAGGGTAAGAAAAACTTCAGGATTTTATGAATGTGTTCAGTATAAGCAAACTGTGGTAATATTATTTTGTTTTGTATGACCATCAGTACACTTATTACAATACAAAGCACAATCCCCTTCTTGTCATATTTAAATTATATGAAGTGTAACAGTAGCTTCTTAGTAAATTTTTAAGTAATAAGAGAAGTCCAAATAGTGATATATAATGCAATCTCCAAATAAAAAATCTTAAAAGACATGGGGCATTCAGGTGAAATGCTGCTGGAATTCGACCATATAATATTATTTACTTATTAAATGTATATTTTTAAACTTGATTTAGATATTTCTTTTCATACACATATGTTACAATTCTTTTATTGCAACTAATAATTATGTATTAAGAGAATTTCTAGTTGCTGGGTCAAGAAAGGTATTTTCAACCAAAGTATGTACATAGCACAAACCTTCCTTGCCTCTGCATACATCTAAGTCCATGAGATGTTTCCACACTTTTGTTGTAGCCATTAATGACAAGGGGCACTTGTAAGTTCCCATGTTGACTTTTTCCAAATGTCACATATGGGCTTAAAAGTGGGCACGATCTTCTGGTGTGATGTCCAAACCAACTTATATTAAATATAAAGGCACTCGTGGACATACATAAATTATTGTTTAAATTAAATAGTAGACGGTAATTTCACCTTTAAGCTCATTGAAGAAGATATCACAAAGAGTATAATAACTAATTTACCAAAAACAAGTAGCTGATGGTCTCTGCACTAAATTGCTAACAATTCTTGAACCAGCACTAACACAATATTTAACTTTATTAACAAATCAAGTATTAACCACAGGGATATTCCGTGATAAACTAAGAATTACAAAGGTAATCTCAGTCTATAAAAAGGTGAGCCAAGTAGAGATGGAGTAATCGTATTCCATACTCGTAATAATTGTACTTTCTGAGTAATCATACTTGTACTCGAGTATATTGGCCCAAAAAGCAAAGTAATCATACTCATACTTGAATAGGTTACCAAAGTAATCATTCATATTCACGATTACTTCTCATGATTACATTTGTTTTCATATAAATAGTTGCAAGCAAATATTAGACAGATATAAATGGCAATATTACAAATAATCTAATAAATGTAATATTAAATGAGCTATTACTTTTATATTACGGTTGAGCATTTGAATTAAATAAATATTCAGTCAGATTTCCTTAATTAATACCTTCTCTCCCCAGAGAAGCCACATCATAGGACTCTCCTGCTTTCTGTAGTACTGGTAGTACAAAGTTATATTGTGACAGTCATGTGTCCATCATTAAGACATTTCATGTAGAAATCTTACAGTAATCTAAACTAGTTAATGCTCCCTCTTGTTAATTGTCCCCTCCTGAATTGTGTAATCAAATAAGTAGCTGTAACGGGACTAGTTTGCCTGCTAAACTTAACGAGTAGTTATAACGGGAAATATATAGCTGTAACGGGAAGTAGCTATAATGGACCTAGACCATTGACATTTAAAATTGGGACATGTGAAATTCTTAAATGCATCATATATGTATTAGATTCAGAAAATGTAAATTATCAATCCAACATGAAATGATTCATTCAATACCTGAGAAAGTCGTCTGATTATTAATGATAATTACACTCAGATAGTGATAGCAGTAATCAGTTAGAACACTAGATATTGATATAGCAACATAAAAAGAATGAAACCAAGAGATTACTTTACGGTAGAAACAGGATATTCATTAAAGTAATCATGAAAGTAATCAAGATTACATTCTAAAGTAATTGTACTCATACTCGAATACATTTGGTTTCTGAATACTCATACTCATGCATTTTTATAATAATCGTATTCGTAGTCGATTACATTTTGGTGTTTTTGTAATCACTCCATCTCTGGATCCAAGTGAGCCCATACCACTTCTACAGCTATTTCAAAAATACTTGACAAAATATTTGAATAATTATCATCTTATTTAAAGACTCTAGGCTTTTGTTTGATCATCAGTATGATTTCCGACCGAAACATTCAACAGGAAAATGTGGTACTAAAATTAATAAATATAATAATAACCCAACTGGATAAAAATAAAATACCTATTAATGTTTATTTAGATCTTTCCAAGTTCTTTGATACCATTGATCATATTATTTTACTTGATAAATTGAAATATTATGGTGTACATGGAACAAATCTTAACTTATTCAGCAACTACCCAGAAATCATAAACAATACATGGAAATTAACAACATAAAATCAAATATGTTATCAATAACAACAGGTGTACCACAAGGTTCAATCATAGGACCACTATTTTTCATAGGACTACTATTATATATATATATATATATATATATATATATATATATATATATATATATATATAAATGATTTTGCAAAGCAGTAAAATGCTTAGCTTTCTTATTTATGCTGACGATATAACCATATAAAGTACACTAAACGTACATGACCAAAATTTAGATTCTTTAATAAACGAAGAACTTTTAAGATAAATGAATGGCTCAAAATCAACAAAGTATCACTAAATGTTGCAAAATCTAAATACATGACATTTCAAACGGCAAAGAAAATATACATATACTCACTCTGAAGATAGAAAATGTACATATTGAACAAGTCAAAGAATAACAATTCTAGGGTTTATTTATAGAAAAACAATTAACTGGAAAAAGCACACTGAAAGCATGTTCTAAAATAATCTTAATTTTAAACAAATAGAAACATTACCTCTAGATAAAAAAACTATTATTCAATTCATTATTAGTGCTACACGTTAATTATTGCATCTTGTCATGGGGCTTTGAATCAAAGAGAATAATAACTATGAGGTACATAGTCATGATAAAAAAGCTAAAAATTAAATATTCACTTATCAAAATAAACATGGTTTTGCAAAAAAGTCTTCAGCATAATTTGCAACAATTATTCAATTACCTTCCTGAAATAATCAATGAAAAATGTAGCTCACATATTTTACAGTGATTTGCCAAGTATGTTAAACTATATTTCTTGCCAAATTATCAAGTAAGCATGCACTAAGCAAAACATGTATGCAACATTTAGAATCAACAACCAACAACTTTACACAGTATGACTATTTACAACACTGCAAACAACAAAAACACGTGCTGTGCAAAGGCATCTTCGTAATGTTTGTTTCTGGAAGAATTTGTTTCAGATGATGTAACGATTTTGTAAATTACGTTTCTAAAAAGGTGGCTCCTTGATAGTAACTAACACGGTTTTTGGACTCTCCAGACCTTACGCTGTATTATAAATGATATACACTACTACCATGTTTGCTGTGATGTTTATTTTTGTATTGTTTCCGAGTTAGTGAATATATTGTTCATGGCTCCAAGAATGGTTTATTGTAGTATCATTTAACTTACTTTGGAGCTTAATGTCGAATATGAGTACGACGTTTCGACCCGTCAGCTACGGGCCTCGTTCACCTACTGATGTCACGTGTGTTGCCTCAGATTTCAGCGGGATAATTTGGTTGTATATGGCAGGCAGATGGTATTCCTGGTCTCTGTTCAGTGGGTCTCTGTTTAATATACATTAAACAGAGAGCCCCTACCATGAACAGAGACCAAGGATACCATATGCCTGCCATTTACAACAAAATTATCCCGCCGAAATCTGAGGCAACACACGTGACACCAGTACGTGAACATTGAACAAGGTCCATAGCTGACGGATCGAAACGTCGTACTCATCTTCGACAATAAGCTCCAAAGTAAGTTAAATTATACTACAATAATGTTCTCGAGTTGTTTGACAATGATGTATGGCATGTGTGTATTGTTTGAAATACTAGTCGAATAAAACATAATTCTTCTTCTTCAGCTGTCAAACTGTTTCGATGCATATTAATATATAATTTACACAATTTGATAATGGTTATAAAATTATCTCCTTGAATTAAGTTCTACTCTATGTGTACATATACTACATGGCACAATGCCAACTCAAACGACTTAGGTCAGATATAACTATATTTGTTTTTGTTATAAGTCATAAATATGTCAAATTTGGGACAAAGAAGCATAATGACATATCGGAAGCAAAAAATAGAATAACCCAATTATGACAAGTCACATGACCAAAAAAATGGCCACCAAAGATAAATATATAGTGTATTTTAAAACCCAATTTGGTGGTTATTACTGGATGTAATAAGTTGATATTTTGATAATATGATGCCAATACATTATATTTTAATCTGAACTAAAAGAAACAAGATTTTTTAATATACAAATGTTACAAAAACACATATTCATCGTGGACAAAAGACGTCTCTGTAAATAAAATTTTCATTCATTTCAGAATTCAGTTGCAGCTTCTTCATCTTATGTAGCTTCAACATTATGCCAATTTTCATCAATATCAGTCAACAACCTTTCTAGATATCTTGTCATATGTTGATATGCATGGCTAAAAATAATGGAGAAAACAGCGTTTAAATCCTTGGTGCATCTTTTACTACATGTCTACCGACAACACTATTTCACTTAGAAAGCTCCAATTTCACAGCTACCACCAGCTAATGCTTGTACCAGCCTGTACAACCTGCCTCCTCTTTCTACCTGTCTTTGCTGCTTCTGTTACTTGCTTTTCAGCTGACATCAACTGTTTTCAGTCAATGCCGCAGAAACCTGCTTTCATGGCAGCATCCTGCTCGAGTTGCAAGTGAATGTTTTCACCACAAGTGTTTTTCAAGTTCATGATAGCACCACTAGCTATTTAGAAAACATTTTGAAAAGCACACAAGAGAAGTATAAATTTTGTTTTTTATTTGGTCCAGGTTTAGGGCCTACATTATTAGAGAATGCCAATGTGATTTAATATGGAATCAAGTTTAAATGACATTAAACTATAAACCCATAAAGATAATATTTTATGTTACTAATTACTACGTAAGGGACTGGCAGTGTCATTTGCAGCAATACAACAGCAAGTAATAAAAAGCCAATATCAACTCGGTCCGACTCCCAGTCCAGACAAAATACTACAACTTCATGTTAAATCGTCTGTCTGTTTACACCATTTATTCAACACTTTTTTTTAGTATATAAGGAATTCCTATACATATTTGAAGATGCTTGTCAATCCCATGTATGGTAGTTAACTAAATGATCACTGTATCTTATACTTAAAGTAAAAAACGAACAGAGCAAAATTAATGTTCTACTACTGTTTACAGCGAGTTGCCAGAGCAGGAAGCAATCCAAAGCTAAGCCTCAATTAAAGCTCGACTCTGATTAGCTCATTCACGCGCACTGCCGAGCTCGCTGTATAAACAACAACAAATACAAACCAAGCTTTCATATTTTTAATAAAAATCATATTTTAGGGGGTTATACCTGACCCTAATGCAGAAATATTTATTGAGAAGTCGCCGCTCTTCGGAAACACAAACAAACTCGCACCATGATAACGCTGACGATGTGCAAAGAATGTGGCGAGAAACTTTGCCCAGGGTCAAGGTCACGTACAACAGCAATGCCGATGGAGAAAATATATTGTATATCATATTGCTAATGTTTTAATTTCTTCGTGGAATACTATTAAACTTGAACACTACATAGACATTTAATACAAGATACTTCATGCAAACATTGGGATTAACATATACGGCAAAACAATGCAGTTGGATGTGTTTTAGACCGGGTCCAAAATGGTTGGGATAACAAAATACGAAAATATATAACTCAGCAATACTGTCAAAATAAACAACGTTTTTGGGAAAACGACTTATTTTCAACATATACCAGTATACCAGGTATATATAAGATTAAAACACACCAAACATGTTGTTCCTAATTATAAATGGCTTTGACTTTTTTGGACCCGGTACCCGGGTCCAAAATTTCAATATGGACATTATGGTCCAACATAGTCGCAAGATTGGTCCAAAACGGTCGGTTGTGTGTGTGTGTGTGTGTGTGTGTGTGTGTGTGTGTGTG
>JAODUO010000360.1:452500-467500 GCA_025642075.2 Ridgeia piscesae | reverse complement strand
ACAGGCTAACCGTGAATTGCTTGACTCAGGAATTTACGACTTGAAACCAAACAGTAATGGTGGTGTGTGTTTGTTTAAACTTGTGCAGGAGATGTGTTACTTTATCGAGGGCATGTGTTGCTTTACACACATGTATGCTACTGTAACGGAATCAGCAAGGGTAAAGGGCAAACATAATTGAACCCGTCTTGAGACTCGCCAAAAATTATGTTCGACTAGAATCTCCAAAACTACCTCCAATTATATCCCTCTGCGCACTTAAAAAATACACTCTCTAAAATTACCACCTGTCCCACCCCGTTGAAACTTGTTAAAACATACCTCTAGATGTATCGGAGACTTAATATTTTGATTTTTAAACATCGATAACTAGCAAAAAGTACGGTTTATTTTACATTTACAACAATGTGCCTTCTCACAAACAATTGCAATCTGCCTGGTCAAATATCGTCACATCGCAACTATATCACATAGGAAAAAGAATGATATATATATATATATATACTATATATATATATATATATATATATATATATATATATATATATATATATATATATATATATATATATCCACCTGTATCAATTTATTTATTGTTTTTGAAGTTCGTTAAATTAACTGTACCTTTACCCAGGAATGGTGTTTAATGATGTCATCATACAGAAAAAAACAATATATATACTATTATCTATTACTGTCTTCCATCGGAAGCAATTACGCTCTTTTGTCGGGATTCACTGACCACAGAGAACAATAAACGCGAACGTGTATCTAAGGTGTCAGTGCAAACAAATAAGCACAGATGTGATGGACACGAGATGGCGCCTCTTTGGCAACATCCTACGCTTGGACGAGAACGTGCCAACAAACCAAGCAAACCTACTCCGAAATGGACAGACTCAACGGTTATCGCTGTCGACCCAGAACCAGCCTCCCCAGGACAATTGACACCGATCCTTAGATGATAAGTATGCATTTGAAGACCAGGGCCGACCTGAAACAGCTGCAGCCGATCGCCATAAGCAAAGAAAAGTGGCGGAAAACCACAGACCAATACAAGAGAAGCGACGGCTGCGGTCGTAGGAGCGAGTTGCTCGAGCAAACAGGCTGCCGCGACTGAGGGAAACAGTTTTATTAATGATTATACTATTATTTTGTATTTTACGATACTCAAGACATGTGGTTGAAATCGTGAAATTGCCTAAGTATGTTTGCAAATATAATTAAACTAGAACAAGTGTTTCGTCTGAAAATCCTAAGTGAAATACTACGTAGTACATTTAACTCTGTTACATGACTTTGTAAGTCACCATGTTAAAGAGCCACGTAGCAGAGCCACCTTGAACGCGATGCAGTTTAAAATGTATGCACCTTTAATGTCATACGAGACATAATTTATGTTATCTAAATACATGTTTTACACCGTCTATTTTGCAGTCATCTTCATTTTATTAGAGGAGGACATGTTGGTGCAGCTGTGGCAAACCGCTAAAGATGCAAAATTACTCGCTGGACGGGCATTTATAGCACTAGATATAGCTAAAGGTGAGAATATAACACACATCATCCTCGGAAACACCTACATACCCAACGCACATAGATATACCAATACCTACACAACCCATCACCAATACATCTCATATATATATATATATATATATATATATATATATATATATATATATATATATATATATATATATAATATATACATGGTATAAAAAATTCTGCCCCAGAGTAAGTATTCCAACTGTCAGATGCTCTGCGGAATGAAATTATACACTACCATTCGAAGGGGTTTGGCAAGAAGCACACTGATACTCCACAACCACAAACTACTGCAACACACGTTGACTGGCCCACTGATATAAAGTTAATAAAGTAATTATATCTGCTTAAAGTCTTTTCCCTGGTTGGGTGGATAATACATTTTATTTTGAATTTGATTTTCATATCAAGCTTACAATGGTGAAAAGCAATTGGGTATCTGCTGATGTCTCTTTGTGCGTGATACCCCTGTCTCCACTACAGAAGTAAAGACTAACACCTACGAACAGTGACCAATTTAATTATCAACACCTTCCATCTTACTAATTGGAGAAGTTACACATACCACATTCATGTTTCCATAAACGCTTTCATTTCAAACATTACCAGATACTCTATTCAGTATGTTGTTTGTCTAGATGTGATACCAATATCAATGCAACCTCAATATAAACTTTCCGAGAAGTACGGAGATTACCTTCAAGGATTTTTACTGGCTAGCATGAAGGCGCCACCTAAGCCGGTGTGGGATAGTTTCGCCGAAGACGTCGCAAGGGAAGTGGGCCCAGAGTGTACGATGGAAAAGCCAAAAAGCTTTACTTCAAAGGAGGTGAGTAATAAGCGATACGTGGGAAAAAACACGCCAAATATATGTTCAACCTGTATGGAATTGCTCACACTTATAAATTTGTCACCCCTTCGTGCGATGACGTACAATATTAATGACAGGAAAGGCATTTAGCACTGGTCGTAGAAGGAGGATACTTGCATCTGATACAACAAATGTCTGTGGTAGTGTTGGTTTTCGAATTTATGTTTTCTTTCTAAAATAAAATTTAACATCAGAAACCCATTACGCTATTTTACTAGTTCGCATATTCGCAGCGTCACCCTACGGAGTTGGCCATAAGTAGTATGCACGGCTTACGGCGACAAACCTACGTCATTCTTTTTCTAAAATGGCGTAGTATAGACTTTCGATTGGTATGTGTTCTAAAAGGAATTTTGGTAAACCGTTGACGTTAAAACTGTGACCTAAGTTGGAAAATGTTACTTATAATAACTATAATTATTAGGCCCATATCATCAAAGCGTTGACTCTTGTTTCCCTTTAAATACTAATCAGTGAGTACAGTACAATTCCATACCAGCCCAACATACGACAGTTGTACAGTTGGTGTACGATACTAATAACTGAGTACAGTACAATTCCACGCCAGCCCAATTTATGACAGTTGTACAATTGGTGTACGATACTAATCACTGAGTACAGTACAACTCGACACCAGCCCAACTTACGACAGTTGTACAGTTGGTGTACGATATTAATCACTGAGTACAGTACAATTCCACACCAGCCCAACTTACGACAGTTGTAGAGTTGGTGTACGATACTAATCAATGAGTACAGTACAATTCGATACCAGCCCAACTTACGACAGTTGTGCAGTTGGTGTACGATACTAATCACTGAGTACATTACAATTCCACACCAGCCCAACTTATGACAGTTGTACAGTTGGTGTACGATACTAATCACTGAGTATAGTACAATTCCACACCAGCCCATCTTATGGACAGTTTGTACAGTTGAGTTGGGGACGATACTAATCACTGAGTACAGTACAATTCCACACCAGCCCAACTTATGACAGTTGTACAGTTGGTGTACGATACTAATCACTGAGTACAGTACAATTCCACACCAGCCCAACTTATGACAGTTGTAGAGTTGGTGTACGATACTAATCACTGAGTACAGTACAATTCCACACCAGCCCAACTTATGACAGTTGTAGAGTTGGTGTACGATACTAATCACTGAGTACAGTACAATTCCACACCAGCCCAACTTATGACAGTTGTACAGTTGGTGTACGATACTAATCACTGAGTACAGTACAATTCCACGCCAGCCCAATTTATGACAGTTGTACAATTGGTGTACGATACTAATCACTGAGTACAGTACAATTCCACACCAGCCCAATTTATGACAGCTGTACCGTTGGTGTACGAAGCTAATCACTGAGTACAGTACAATTCTATACCAGCCCAACTTACGACAGTTGTACAGTTGGTGTACGATACTAATCACTGAGTACAGTACAATTCCACACCAGCCCAACTTACGACAGTTGTACAGTTGGTGTACGATACTAATCACTGAGTACAGTACAATTCCACACCAGCCCATCTTATGACAGTTGTACAGTTGGTGTGCGATACTAATCACTGAGTACAGTACAATTCCACACCAGCCCAACTTATGACAGTTGTACAATTGGTGTACGATACTAATCACTGAGTACAGTACAATTCCACACCAGCCCAACTTATGACAGTTGTACAGTTGGTGTGCGATACTAATCACTGAGTACAGAACAATTCCACACCAGCCCATCTTATGACAGTTGTACAGTTGGTGTACGATACTAATCACTGAGTACGGTACAATTCCACACCAGCCCAACTTATGACAGTTGTACAGTTGGTGTGCGATCGTGTCCCATCAGACTCAACTCTGGGTTACTGTGAGCTGACATTTCTAATTCCAATTTTCGTGCTATTTAATTCCAATGTGGGTGCATCCACAACAGTAGTTACGTTGTTCGGTGGCATACTGACATGGCATGACTAAAAATTTCTTTTTGAGATGGACTTTCTAATAAATAAATAATAATATCCAGAGAAGCACCGTGTGTTACACTATGTACCGTACACCTTTCCACAATACATAGAAATGTAATTTTAAGTTCAACTACGCAAAACACGAACACTGACAATCATGCACTACACGTTATTCATTCTGCAGGCCGGAGATGGAGACCGGTAATTTCGTAAAGGCATAACGTATGAGATAACATTAAAGCGACAATTATGATAACATAATATGACGAAATACGTAAATAGTGTACGTATTAACATGTGTTTGATTGTTTCATCCATATAGTCGAGTCGGAAGAGGGGAGTACCGTGCACCCCCCGGAAATATACTTTTAATTGGTATCACTAGATCGAAATAAATACGTAGAAAACGGTTTGCTATGTTAACAAGTCAGCAAAATGTCCCACGTATCGTTTGTATGCAAATTAGTGCCGCCATTATTGAAAAATAAATGTCTCACTATATCTCAGCCAATATTGCATATAACTGACAAACTAAGATGCATGTTATGAGGGTCAGCGACCATAATAAAACTATTGTTGACATGACCACATGTGTTTATGACAGTTTAATATGCAAATCAGTACCGCCATTATTGAGAAATCTATTTTTCACGTTATCTCGGCCAATACTACACATAGCTGCACAAATAAGGTCTCCAGGCCCATGTTTTTCTGGGTCAACGATCACTAAAGGACCATTCTTGAATTAACTACGCGTGTTCCTGGCATGCTATGCAAATTCTAAAGTGCCAGCATTACCGAAACATACGACTTTTTTGCTGTTACGCAGCCAATATTGCGTGTAAGTTGAGAGGGTTTCTGAAGGCATCGACTTAAGAAATATCGTGTTGTTTTTTGCGACCAAATGTTATTAATCTTATTCAAGGTATTATGAATAACGAAATTCCATTAAGTTCATTTACCAACTCATTTACTGATCTAGGTAAACAGCAAGTCAGAATAATCTTTCTGAGCTGCCGCGCCTTAACCTCTCATGGGCTTCAATATGATAATTATTAGATCATCATTCACCGTCGCTTTCATTGAAATCATCAAAGTCAAATTCGTCCTCGTTTTCCTCCTCCTCCTCTTCTTCCTCTTCACGATCACCAGTGTCCAGAAGATCAACAAGTGAGTTTGGTAACACAGGACCGCAGGATCTTACCGGTTCCAACACTCCATACTCAGTCCTTTCCCACAACCTCCATACAGGCCTAGTTTTTTTATTTTAAACCTCGAGATGGTCGACATCATCAAGGATCCAGACTGCCCAAGGGCGGAGAGACATCGCGAGCTGGAGAAGGCCGAGGTCAAGAAGTTTCTTGAGTCAGTTCAGCGCGTCCTCGCTGCTGTTAGGAACTTCACTAATCATTTCACCGTCGCAGATAAGAACAAGCTCCCTGACTTCTGGTGCGCCGTCCCCATGGAATTCGAGATGGACGTGCTCTAAGCAGAAGCTTTGGGCTAGGCTGCTAAAGCTGACTTCATCGGACACCTGCAGAGCGGAGAGCCAGGAAGCTTCTTCTACCCTCTCATGAAGACGAAACTCAAGACTATGGAAACTTGCAACAAGAAGATCACCCTCACATCCTTCCAGGGAAAGGTAATCATGAGTTCCAATATGCGAGATCTAGTTTGTTTTAATTGTTTTTAGTGTTTTCCATTACTTTTACATTGTAGAGTGATCTGTTGTTTTTCACGTGTCGCCCAAATAATAATAGTAAATTTATGTAGCGTCTTTATTTTGAGGAATCCGAGGTCAGAGATGTGCCATATACAAAATCATGTTGCGTAATCGTAGACGGACACAGACATGAGTCTTCACTGGAGGTTGGGAACTCCGAAAGTATACGGTTAGAATGCAATTTTCAAGCAAATATTAGTGAATTCACTTAAATAGTTATTGTATCAGATGATTCTATAGTGATTGGGAGTTGATTACAGAGTTATAACTCTAGGTCATCCAATATCCTCGGTGAGCAATGGAACCTCAAGTCTCACGTGCTGAAGTAGTTGGAAGAGTTCACCTGCCTGATGTACGGACAGAACCGCCAGTCTTCGGTGGACGGCCTCCGTGCCAAGCTCCTGCGCAACAATCGTGGGTGAGAACGAGAAACTCACTTCCAACTGTGAGATCGACCTGACTCGCCTTCCTCCCTGCCACTCTGCTTTGAAGTCAAACCGCCAGCAGGTGAACCACCGCGTAGCCTTATATAGCGTGCGGACGAAACCAAAGCCTGGGGATGGAGTGTTGGAACCGGTGGGGTCCTGCGATGCTGCGTTACCAAACTCACTGGTCGATCTTGTGCACACTGATGATCGTGAAGAGGAATCGGAATCGGAATCGGAATCGGAATCGGAATCGGAATCGGAATCGGAATCGGAATCGGAATCGGAATCGGAATCGGAATCGGAATCGTGTGTTAAATGTGTGGATTGTTGTATTTAATATAAATGGTAAGTTTTGCAAATATAATGGTAATGTCGTGTGGACATACTTATAGTACAGTTTCAATTCATGCAATTTCAGCATCTCTGTAACATTAAGAATCTTTAATTTCTTAAACAACGGCTCAGTATTGCATTATATTTTGTTAAACATATTATTCTAATTGCTTTTTTGTAGTTTGATTATTCTGTTATAGCTAAAACCACATACCATAAGGCCATAATTGATGTATGGTAACATTAATGCATTATACAAAGTAACTTTTATATTTAATGGCAAGAATCGTTTTAATTTGTTTAATATGCCTATCAATTTGGAACATTTAATTGAAATATTTTTATATGAACATCCCAGCTTAGGTTTTCTTGCAAGGTTACCCCAAGAAGATTAAAATGTTACACTCTTTCTATTACGGTTTCATCTATTTTGAGCAGGAGATTATTCACTTGTTTATTTCCCAAGTTATGTATTATATACTTTGATTTCTTTACGTTTAACGACAATTTATTGATTTTCAGCCATTCGTTTATCTTATTTAAATCTGAATTTAAATGATATTCGATATCTTTAATGGGACATGTGTTAGACAACTGAATTGTTGTAAACAAAGTTGTGTCGTCTGCATACATTATATATTTGAATGTTTCTGAAAATCATTTATATATATATATATATATATATATATATATATATATATATATATATATATATATATATATATATATATATATATTAAGAACAAAAGTTGACCTAAAATAGAACCCTGTGGCACACCAGTGGTAATGGGCAAGGTTTCAGAGATTGAGTCATTGTAAATGACATATTGTTTTTTATTTTTCAAATAACTTTCCATTAACTTTAGAGCATCAGTATCCATCCCATAAAATTGTAGCTTACCTAATGATATTGAATAGTCTAGGGTATCAAATGCTGTTGATAAGTCTAACAATATATTAATAGGTGTTTCGTTGGAATCCAGGGCGGCTATTGTTCGGTCGATAACTTTCAGAATGCCGTGTTCCGTTGAGTGACCGGATCTAAATCCATACTGGTTATCATTAAAAAGTTGGTGTTTAGTAAAAAACGAATAACATTTTATTATATATATATATAAATATATATATATATATATATATATATATATATATATATATATATATATAAATATTATTTCAATGATTTGAGATTACTGGTAGCAGAGATATCGGTCTGTAATTACAAAACGATGTTTGATCTTCATTTTTAAAGATTAGTAATTACTTTCGCAATTTTCATCTTATCTGGAAATATTCCAGTATTTAATATTTGATTTATAAGTAAAGTTAGAGCTTTTATAAGAAAATATTTTAAATATTTTAATTGTTTTAATGTAATACCGTCGTAGCCACTACTGGATTAAGCAGGAAAATTATCAATTATGTTGATTATGGACTCTTCGTTAATTTCTTGGAATTGGAATCGATTTTCAGAGTTTCCTGTTAAGTAGTAACTATAATTTGTATTACTATCGTCTTTTATTTTGTTTGCAAGATCCTTACCTACGTTTGTAAAAAAAATGAATTAAAGTAATTTGCAATTTCTACATTATCAGTTATTTTATTATCTCCGTTCTTGAAATATTCAGGTAATGAACTTTTTTAATTGACCTATGTAATATTTCGTTAATGGTTTTCCATGTTTTCCTTGCGTCATTTTTATACGTGTTAAACAGTTGTTCATAGTATGATAGTTTGGCTGCTCTAATACTTCTTTTAAGGACACTATTATATGTTTTTTTAATTTCACGTTTTTATAACACGTTCGATAGATGTTGGATTTAAACGTTTAAGTTGATTATGTAGGTTGTCTCTGTATTTTATAGATTTAAGTATACCATTTGTTATCCATTGAGAAAATTATGTTTATGTTTCTTAAACTTGACTAATTTGTATGGCATGTGTTTACAGTTTGCCTTTCCAAGTACCTCAGTAATTATTTTAAATTTTTTATTAGGATCAGACAAACTGTTTTTGTCTAATTTCTCCATTATATTTGAGTTGGTTATTTCAGAGGCAAAGTTCCACATAGCTATTTCATTATGTATATGTATTTTGATTAATTTGTGAGAACATTTTTTGATTGGAGCATTGTCAATAAATATGAAATATGGGTGGTGATCTGAGAATTGTTTGATTAGGATACCTGCTGTTGATTCTAGCATTAATTCACTAATTTTGCAAAACAAGTTGTCAATCAGAGTGCCATTCATGGAAGAAAATCTTGTTGGGAATGTTATTTTGGGAAAGAAACTAAATCCTGTTAAGGTGTCGTAAAATTCGCTGCATTATTCTTTTTCATTGGTTTTAAGCAAGTTTATATTAAAGTCTCCTGCAATGATTACTTCAGATTTTTTTAAATCAATCTATGATAATACTTATGCAAATTCATCAACAAATTGTTTATAGTCACAATTTAGGACTCGTGGAGGTTTGTATATGTTACCAATTATCACAGATTTTATAAGGCCGCCCCCTTTGATTTCAATAAACTGACGTTCCCAATTTTCATTTTTTATTACTTGCAGTACCTTATATTTATACTGAGATTGAATGTACATAATTAAGCCTCCTTTTGTACTACTAGTCTTGCCCAACGAGATGCAGGTATAGTCTTCTAATTGAATGTTACATAAGTCGTCTTGTTCAGTTAGCCTGCTTTCCTGAATACATATAACACTGAAAGCATAATTCAGTAGCCGCAGTTCTTTTGTGAAAACCTCTATTTCGTTTAATTTAGCATTAATAGATTGAAATGTTGTGCTCAATACGCCAAAGTTGTTTGTTTTTGTATTTATCAATGATTTAAAGTTGTTGGTGTCGTAGTACGATGAAGTTTTCATTATTGGCAAACTATCATTATCAAAGTA
This sequence comes from Ridgeia piscesae, assembly GCA_025642075.2. Classification (NCBI taxonomy): domain Eukaryota; kingdom Metazoa; phylum Annelida; class Polychaeta; order Sabellida; family Siboglinidae; genus Ridgeia; species Ridgeia piscesae. The sequence goes on along the minus strand of JAODUO010000360.1, from coordinate 457,709 downwards.
TTCATCATCGCTATGATGTAAAACTTTAGTTAGGCAATTTTTGTGAATACCTCCGTAATGTCGTAGACCTTGGTAATCTGAATCTAACATTAATGTTCAGTGCGTATTTTATATATTTGCTTGCAACATGTTTCAAACAATTCTGTAAATATCTGCTATTGGGAAACAATTCAAATAGTAAAACATGTAATACAAATGCTTGAACAGCTTAATTCTTCCAGTGTTGCGTACTTTCATAACAAAAAAATATATTAAACACAATGAGTAGGTGGAGACATACATCACACATATTGTAGTATCAAGACAAACCAAAATAAAAATAAAAGAGCCAACTTCCCATGAAGTCAAGAACATCATGAGATATCCGTTTGCATTATGAAATGCAACATGACCTTTTTTCGTGGGAGAGGTATTGCACTTTTAAACACGCCTCTGCTTAAAAATATAATGCATTTAACTGATAAAGAAGCGAACACAAATATTTGGCTATGATAATTTAGAGATACCAGAATATATCAATCAACATAAGTAACATTTAGTTGACATGAAAAAAATTAAGTTGACTGTTTCACCTTAACTAATACATCGATGAAAAACACAAAATATTAAGTTAGTATAATTATAAATATCACGTGTGTGACCATTAGAACAAGAATAGCACCATACATCTATATTATACTTCATAATTTAAATGCATAACGATAATTAATAATTAACATAAAGTAAAATCAGCCTAATGATAACAGAATTCATAATTTAAATTAAAATGCATAGCGATAATTACTAATTTACATAATGTACAGTCAGCCTAATGATAACAGACCATCTAGGAATGTCACTGCTTCATAATTAATAATGTACTTGCAAAATATATAATACAAAACAGAAAAAATATAATATAGATAAAAAAATTATATGACAGACATTGGTTCTGGTAAACGTTCATATGACGGATAATGTGAATGTTCCCGATCAAGAGTCACTAAGGTCGGGTTTCTGTGTTTAACGAAGATTATTAATCTCCGCCTCCGTGTTGATGACCTTTATTATGTTTGTCAAAGTCTTTACAACAATCTTGCCATTGTAGGTTCAGCAGTCGTTGATTTTGCGTGATTTTTTCATCTGCCTTGTCGCGGCGGCAAGTGCAGCGCGGCGCTGCGTCAAATCTTCATTGACGTAGATTTGTTCGGTGCTGCCGTTTGTATTGCGTAATCGCCTCCTCGCCCTGATCACTCCGGCACGCACCGTAACTTTACTGAATCGCACAATTACGACGCGGCGCCGGTCGCCAGTGTCACTCCTCTTGCCCAGCCTGTGGCTAACAATAATGTCCTCCTGAGACACGGGGGGGGGTGTAAAGGCCATTTTGGTATTGATTATCTCGACCACCTTAGCCGTAGTGTCCTCTCCCTCCCTAGTCTCAGGAATGCCGCTAAATCTTAAATTGCCCCTACGGGAATTCTGTTCCACTATGTCACACTCACCCTCCAGTCATTCCACCCCCTCTTCCAGGGCGGGGATGTGTTTTTTCTTTGCTTTCGAGCTGGGACGTCAGGTCAGCTATTGTTCGCGTCAGTTTGTCAAGCTTGTCTGATAGCGGCTGCGGGTACAAAGCTGACTTTAAAGTGTTAAGCACCCCCTCGTCATTCAGTACCTCAACGAACCTCTTACCCATCACTTCAGTGTCACCGACATCACTGTCAGTGACACTGGAGGGCTTTCGTGCTTTTGGCATGTTTATTTCTCGAAATTACCTTCCCCACGAAAAGTATGGTCTCACGCCACGGCAGCCATCTTGGAACTTGAGAGGAGGAGGAGGAGGGGGAAAACGAGGATGGCCGAGTTTGAATTTGACGATTTCAGTGAAAGAGATGGTGAAAGATGATCTACAATTATCGTATGAAGCCCATGACAAGTTTAGGCGCGGCAGCTAAGAAAATATTATTCTGCCTTGCTATGTATCTGGATCAGTAAATGAGTTAGTAAATGAATTTAGTGGAATTTCTTTATTCATAATACCTTGAAGTGATCCCCATATCAACCTATGGTCGCACCAAACCTTTCAACTTACAAAAAGTCACATTTACTGTAATGCTGGCACCTTATTTGTGCTGTTATGTGCAATATTGGCCGAGATATGGTGAAAAATAGATTTCTCAATAATGGTGGCACTAATTTGCACATTAAACTGTCACAGACACATGTGATCATGTCAACAATAGTTTTATTATGGTCATTGACCCACATAAAACCATATTTTGTCAGTTATCTGTAATATTGGCTAAGATATAGTGAAAATTAGAATTTTCGATAATGGCGTCACTAATTTGCTTAAAAACGATACGTGGGACATTTTGCTGACCTGTTAACATAGCAAACCGTTTTCTACGTATTTTGTTCCGATCTAGTGATACCAATTAAAAGTATATTTCCGGGGAGTGCACGGTACCACCCTCTTCCGACTAGACTAATATTGCTGTTATGAAGGACGCTTTGCTTGATTACGTCCTTAAGCCTTGTTTTAAAAGAGCTTAAGTACATATTGACTTAAATTGAGTTTGGGTCTTTGAAGGTACATGTTATTAGTGGCTTTTATTACGACGCGGCGCTGTTATGGGCCATTTCCCGTAATAAGACAATGACTGAAAAACACCTACATTCCCACGTCACCCCAGATAGCAATGATGTAGCAAAGAATGCAAGAAATGTCATCTTTGAAGGTAGGTAATAGCAAACAGTACTAGATCTGACATACTATTAACTTTGAAGGGACGAAACAGTATGGAATAGAGGGGTAACGTTAAGTTTAAGTCAATGAATGCACAATATCATTTCGGACCAGTCTTCAGATTTTGAAAACATTGCCATTGATCTGTTCGGAGATCGGTTCGTTTGGGCTTTACGCAAAGTATCCTGGGTAAACCTTGCGTTCATCTATATAGCGATACATTCAATTTAACCAACATGAATAACTCCGCCGACTGTTGTCATAGTGAGATTGATGTGGCACAGGCAAGGCGCAATTGTATAACGCAAACCGGCACAGTCCAGCCATAATGCAAACAAATGTGTTTTGCAATACATTGCTATGTTTACGTGTACGTGTTGAATGTAATTTCTCCACGTTCCCACCTTCGCACATATGCAGTTCAAGGAACGTTTTCGAAGAACTTTGCCTTGCTTGCAAAGGAAAGCATGTGCTTGTGTGTTCGTTGCCATACCATTTCGTAGTTTCGTTTTAAAACAATGTTGTCATTCGATGACCTTCCTCTACATTATTATTTAAAGAAGACAGTTTGTTAATTAAATTGCAGTTCTAACGAAGGTTTGCCTCGAATTTGCTATTGAAAGTGCTCTTTCGAAAATTTACCTTTAATTGACTAGATACAGTAAAAAAATCCCTTACACAAAATAAAATGATATGCGGATTGCTAACAACACCTTGTGATAAGTATTTGTGATGCCAACTTGCCCGACTGAGGGTTTCAAGTGGCGGGGAAAAATGTACCCTATTTATATATGACGAACACCCTGACAGGTCATCTCGTGGTGTGCCGTCATCAACGGTTAGTTTGCGTCCAGTTACCAGGTAATTATAAAACAGGTAGAAGATATGTTGGCGTGTCTTAGTCAGTGATTAATTTGTCGGTTTGCACAAATAGTGGGGACTCGTGAGTGAACGTATCAGACAATCGTTAACGTTGATTTATGATAATTTGACACCTTCGATTCCATTCGAGATGCAGCAATCATTTCAGCATACAACCGCGATGTTTGCTGACAACTGCATTTCGATTATACACCTTAGGCGCAACTGGTCACGTGACAACGAACGAATACGGTGACAGGGTTTCAGACTACACCATCTTCTCAATACAGATGGGAAAATACGTTCCCATTTTTGACATCGTCGCTTCGAAGCCCTACAAAATCGTGTCGCGGTTGAACAGCTCTGAGTGGCTGAACATCTTATGGCCGGGCGATGTACAGGAGACGCCCAGAGACACTCCGCCTTGCGGTTGGCACAATGAACATTGCACCGTGACTAGAAGTACGTTGCTTCAAGTGAATATTAATTGAAGAATTTTAGTAACATAACAATCATGATCATCACCATTGTCATTGTCGTCATCAGTATTACATAGATACTTATGCACATACAAATCCAATAGTAATGCGGCCACACATATACACACATATATATATAATGGCCACAGTATATATATATATATTTATACATATATATATATATATATATATATATATATATATATATATATATACATACATGCATACATACATACATACATACATACATACATACACACATACATGATTCCTATACCAATACGTGATACCAGATGTTTTGTTCATACATATAACGTGCAAAATACAATACATACACGCATACATACGTATATATATATATATATATATATATATATATATATATATATATATATATATATATACATACACACACATACATGATTCCTATAACAATATTTTACATGATACCAGACGTTTTGTCCTGTAGTTCTGACTATGGCGTTACTGGTGCTTGGCCTGGTTTGTATATCCATGGCGGTAGTGTTGCTAGGACGACATTTCTGGAGGTTAGTCAACTTCTACATTTTGTATTTATAATATTTATTTTCATCTAACATTGAATTTAGCATTGTTCTGACTTTCCAGCATGCTGGTTTGAGTTCTTTCCCATCTCCTAAGGCGAATGTGACGCGCCGTTTCTCCTTTGATGTGTTTCGATCGCATTTGGAAGATGCCCGTTGACCGCGGTGAGCCAACTGAGACCAAACAAAGGATTGCTCATCACCTTTTTAGACCCAACAAAAGCGTTTGACATCGTGAGCCGAAAAGGACTTTGGAAAATTCTTGGAAAGCTAGGCTGTCTACCAAAGTTCCTAGCCGAGGTCATCGAACTACATGAAGATCAACTAGGCCAAGTGATACACAGCAATAATATTTCACGGCCCTTCAAAATCACAATTGGCGTAAACAGGGCTGCGTTCTTGCTCCAACGTTTTTCCACGCTATTCTTTAGCAACAACATGTCATAGTAGACCTTGATGACGAGGGTGAACAGATGGTATCCTGTTCAATCTAAGACGTTTGCAAGCCCACACATAGACCAAAGAGAAACTGATGAGGGAGCTCCTGTTCGCTGATGAGGCTGCGCGTGTTGCCCATA
>JAODUO010000360.1:432500-447500 GCA_025642075.2 Ridgeia piscesae | reverse complement strand
AAATTATCTATGCGGATCTAGTCAATTTGTACTCGTCAAATATTCAAAAATATTCAAAGCTTGGACACCGTTAGCGCAACATCATTCTAACAACGTTAATGTTTCGCTGCAGGATGTGCTTAACGACAAGTTTTTCAACTTGTCTTTCCGTTGGCGTCATTCGTTCGCGTCAGACATCGCCAAGGTAGGCTTGTTCGTTGATCCGACCGTGTTCCTATTTGGATAATAGGTAATGGTAACAAATGCTGTGCATTAGCAATTTCCGTGACATGATGAGGACAATATTATTCAGTAATTTAATAATGCTGTAATTCAGCCCAATGAGTTCACATTTAAATAACATTATTAATCATGTACAAACGCCACAGAGGCAGTTAATATATACATTAGTACAAAGGTATGCATGCATACTTACATGCATACCTACATGCAAACACATGCATACACATACACACACACATACATGCACACACACATACATACAGATAAATACACATAAATACAGATAAATACACATAAATACACATAAATACACATAAATACACATAAATACACATAAATACACATATACATACACATATACATACATACATTACATACATGCACCCTTACATACATACATACATTCATACATACATACATACAAACACATATATACATGCATGCATACATACATACATACATACATACATACATACATACATACATACATACATACATACATACATACATACATACATACATACATACATACATACATACATACATACATACATACATACATACATACATACATACATACATACATACATACATACATACATACATACATACACATATATATATATATATATATATATATATATATATATATATATATATATATATATATAACGAACACACAACACATACATACATACTCACATACAACATACATACATACATACATACATACATACATACATACATACATACACGGACATACACATAACTAAGCAAACATACATATACAAATTCATACAATTAATGGACCTAAAGGTAGAGCACCTATTTCCGGCTGTTTAAAGATTCATACATATTCAACGGTCCTTAATACCTCGAATATATTCTACTACGACGTTATACTATCGATATATAAACAACATAAAATGTGTACATAACCCATGTGGTATGTACCATTTGTTGTGCATACCGAATAGGGGATGACGTATATCCACGAATCGCCGATCATTTCACACGGTCGCCTGTCTTCGACCAACGTCGTAGTAAACAATCGTTGGGTGTGCAAGGTGACCGACTACGGTCTGCCCTTGTTCCGGTCCGGGGACGACCACACCTTGAGGAGGAGGGGCCTGGGAGATAAAAGTTTGTAGTCCCTATACACTCTCCTTGGCGATAACCCCTTTCCTTGCCTGCATTACACAATCTACGTTCATCGTGTGCCATAAGGCTAGATAAAATATCGTTCAACTGGAGCTTTTCCTTCCGGAATTCTGAATCAATTAGACAATGGTATGTCACCATCTAATATATTGCGGTGACCATGAATTACTGCATAATGCCCATCACCTATTACAGTGTAACAAACAAAACAACCACTCTATGAAAACAAATTTAAATTCGCGATGGACCAACTTCCGTAATTACAAACCGTATAAATATGTTATCAAAAATAAATGGTGACAGTAAATGGTCACTTATTCTGTTCAAACTAAGAGATTCAGCAACTTATTCAGTGCATTTGATCCATGTAAAATGCATAAATTTATTAATCCAAGATGGATGCGATTTTCGTAATTTGCAAGCTGTGCATTATTTTGAATACAGTGAGCGTCAAATATCTGTATATGGCGCCAGAGATTCTGCAGAGGATTGAAACATTGGCAATTGGAACACAAAAGGGAGACGTATACTCCTTCGGCATCATTATGAACGAACTCGCTCTAATGGCAGGACCATACTCTGTCGAAATGAAAAAACTTACAGCAGAAGGTGGGTGCATGTTTGACAGGGTACTGGCCAAGTAGGGAGAGGTAGTGCGATCTACCAATAATTTTCGCATATTAACCTAGCACGTGCGAGTGCACTGCTTTAATAAAAGTACCGTGTCTATAATCATAAGCCGAATATTGCCGGCTGATTCCTATTTCACTATTAACTGAATTATTCCTAGGTTTTGTCACGATATTGCTTTTTCGTTCTGATTGTTCTCACTCACTCACTCATTTGAGCTGTGTGAAACATCTTCCTACGTCAAATATATATTTCTTTCTATTCCGTCCGTCCGTCCGTCCGTCCGTCCGTCCGTCCGTCCGTCCGTCCGTCCGTCCGTCCGTCCGTCCGTCCGTCCGTCCGTCCGTCCGTCCGTCCGTCCGTCCGTCCGTCCGTCCGTCCGTCCGTCCGTCCGTCCGTCCGTCCGTCCGTCCGTCCGTCCGTCCGTCCGTCCGTCCGTCCGTCCGTCCGTCCGTCCGTCCGTCCGTCCGTCCGTCCGTCCGTCCGTCCGTCCGTCCGTCCGTCCGTCCGTCCGTCCGTCCGTCCGTCCGTCCGTCCGTCCGTCCGTCCGTCCGTCTGTCTATCCTTCTTACGCCCTCTCGTTTTATCTCTCTCTATATATATGCATATGATATACATGTATATTATACATGATATATGATATATGATATATGATATATGATATATGATATATGATATATGATATATGATATATGATATATGATATATGATATGTATAATATATATAATATAATATAATATAATATAATATAATATAATATAATATAATATAATATAATATAATATAATATAATATAATATAATATAATATAATATAATATAATATAATATAAATAAAATGTATATATAATATGATTTATATATATATATATATATATATATATATATATATATAGCCTATATAATATATATATATATAATATGAATTTATAATATATATATACATGTATAATATATACATATATATATATATTATACATATATATATATATATATATATATATATATATATATAATATATATATATATATATATTATATATAATATATATATATATATATATATATATATATATGCATATATAGACAACAGAAAACAAATATATATATTATATAAATACATATTATATATATTTATATATATAGTATATATAATAAATGCATATATATATAATATATATATATATATATATATATATATATATATATATATATATATTATATGCATTTATTATGAAACTTTAATATGTTCAAAAATCTATCATGACAAATGCTAATCACGTTTAGGCGATTGTCAGATCGTTAGTACTGGTCAATCTGTGAAAAGATGTTGGAACGAATATCCACCATCGGCTACCTTCAGCAAAATCAGCACATGTTGTATGACAGGTTGTAGTGATAAGTAGGTATATATTATTATTATAAATGGGTTTACACCACACTCACATACACACACACATATTATATATATATATATATATATATATATATATATATATATATATATATATATATATATATATATATATATATATATATAAACACAAGTACGTCCGTCCGTCCTCCCTTCCCTAGCCCTCCCTCCCTCCAGTCCTCACCCGCTCCCTACCTTACTGCTTCCTATCAAAACTCGATTCCTCCTTCCCTTTCAACCTCCCTGCCTCCCGTCCTCCCTCACTCCCTTCCTTCCTCCTTCTCATCCAGCCTCCCTCGCTCACTCGCTCCCTCCCACTGTGTGTGTGTGTGTGTGTGTGTGTGTGTGTGTGTGTAGTGTGCGCGTGTGCGCGTGTGGCGTGTGCGCGTGTGTGTGAGTGTGCGCGTGTGCGCGCGCGCGTGTGTGTGTTTGTGTGTGTGTGTGTGTTGTGTGTGTGTGTGTTTGTGTGTGTGTTGTGTGTGTGTGTGTGTGTGTATGTGTTGTGTGTGTGTGTGTGTGTATGTGTGTGGTGCTGTGTGTGTGTGTGTGTGTGTGTGTGTGTTGTGTGTGTGTGTGTGTGTGTGTGTGTGTGTGTGTGTGTGTGTGTGTGTGTGTGTGTGTGTGTGTGTGTGTGTTGACTTTAATAACAAATACTTAATAAGCCTCAACGTTCACTTGTATACATGAGCAACATATCTACTTGTTCCACTAGATTTGCATTTTTTTGCTTTTGTCCTAGTCGCTTTTAACGGAATGGCAACAATTGGTCAAACGTAATACAGATTAAAAAAAAGTCGTTTACTCGAAATGTATGGTGAAGTAAACTTGCGCTGCAGACACAAAGACGATCCCGACGAAGAGAGGTCACTTCGCATGCTCACGGAGCACGCGGCGTACCTAGAGGCGGTGTGGACGGAGAAGATGACTCAGAAGGAGAAGATGGTGCGAGAGAACGAACGCCTTAGTAGTATGACTGACAAGGCGTTCAGTCATATTCCCAGGTAGGTCAGGGTGAACTATTGATATACTTTATCTGGATGGCTAATGTATACATGGTCAGATAGGCATGTTTGTTTTCCATACATTCTCTGCTATATCTGATATGCTGTAGTAATCCGATGTACCAAAAACTCATTTGCATCCACGCATAATGTTCATCTTGTCATAGTTGTAAATTAAAAGGGATTATGTTTCGTCTGTGACGAATGTTCACCAGCGGTTTGTTCAGAGGCATATTGGTAATTCAATTGAATCCAGGTATGTGCCAGATTGCATTTCAAAAAAATATTGCGGGATATATCTCTTTAACATTAAAGGAAACCATTACATAACCAGTGATTCCGCTGCTAATTCAAATCACAAGGCAAATACATAACTTGTATAATTTACCTATCTGACATTTTGACAGGTACGTACCCAATCGTCTAGCAGAGATTATGAAACACAGACACATATCGGACACACGCATTCTGTTATGCTGGTAATAGTCCACGTATATACAAGGGTATATTTAGTAACATAATAACTAAAGTAAGCTAGTTCGCGTAGGTTCTGAATGCGATGTTTTTTGATATCCTCAACTTTCTGGTGAAACAAAGATAAGCTGTTGTGATTCTAGCGGTGTTACCTTGAGACTAATTCACTCACGGCCAGATGAATTGTCACAAACATCGCCTCGACTTATTTGCGAAGGATATTAACTTATGGTGATATTACTGCGCGAATGCTTTTTGTACTTATTTATGCATCACTAGATATATAAATATCCACCACTATTTATAGGCAGGTCCTCATTTATACTGAATTGGAACAAAGTAAAATAAGCGCACTTTTACAGGTCCACGATTGCAGCAAGAGTATTCGATTGATTTTTCTCGATTGGTAGTTCGCCGCTATTATACATTTACGCTGCTTTAGCGCAGTCAATACAATGTTGTTAGTCTTGTTGTAAGGCTTTTCATAAAGCTATATGTCTATGAGTTCACAGACAATATGCAAAGGCTATGAGAAAGGGTTGTATGATCAAGTCCGACTGCTTCGATTCGGTGTCGATATTCCTGTCAGAAATTGCTGATTTTCACAAGTTAGTCGCCTCCAGCAAACCGAAACAAGTAGGTGTTAACATCAGACTAGGTTGAATGTTAAATGATACTACATTGCTTTTCCTGATTTGTGAATGGAAACTTCGGTAGACAGTTGCAGAAACCAATTATTTGTCTGTCTGAGTATTACAACTCATCGTCACCAAACAATGTCTATCCTCGACCAATGCTTTCCAACTATTCAAACAAAACTATCATGCTTGTCAGAAAGCGTGATAGTTTTGGGGACAAACATGCGATATATAAAATAAATATATATATATATATATATATATATATATATATGTACAAAAATTATTAAGCGTATAAAGGTTTCACTCTTCGATAATATATATTTAGAAAGTCGCCAACAATATATCAATATATTCCCCACACGCACCATTTTAGTTTATTACATCTACAAATCCACAAACAATTATTATTGCAATGTTTCATACAATATAATGTGCGTGTGTGTGTGTGTGTGTGTGTGTGTGTGTGTGTGTGTGTGTGTGTGTGTGTGTGTGTGTGTGTGTGTGTGTGTGTGTGTGTGTGTGTGTGTGTGTGTGTGTGTGTGTGTGTGTGTGTGTGTGTGTGTGTGTGTGTGTGTGTGTGTGTGTGTGTGTGTGTGTGTGTGTGTGTGTGTGTGTGTGTGTGTGTGTGTGTGTGTGTGTGTGTGTGTGTGTGTGTGTGTGTGTGTGTGTGTGTGTGTGTGTGTGTGTGTGTGTGTGTGTGTGTGTGTGTGTGTGTGTGTGTGTGTGTGTGTGTGTGTGTGTGTTTCAATTAATGAAATAAATGTTTGTTTACCTTTTCAGTCCCTCCGTTTCTAGAACGTCGCAGTCTAAACCTCTGTTTGTAAACTTGTTCCAACCACATCCGAATTGTTCTTCTACCACCTTTACGAAGTCGTCATTGACTACAGGCACACACACTTCCTTTACAATCCCATCAGAATGTCGATATCCTGGCGGGGATACCTTTCTTACTAACTTGCTAAACAGTCCCATAACTACTTCTTCATTCGGCGTCGCATTTCATGTCATTGGTGTGTCTGTATCATTAATTAGTTAACACCTTAATAAAATAATCTCTTTAGGTTTAATGATTTGCTGTTGTGGGCCACTGCAGATTGCGGATGTACTGAACAGTCTGTGCGGAATATTTGGACGAATAGCAGAGCAATTTGACATCTACAAGGTAGTATTGAACCAGTACCGGTGTTCCGTGGGTCGTAATTTCTCTTGTTCTGCGTTAAGTCTGCCTTGTGGTGTTTGTCTTGATGCACGAGCCTCATTTCTTGCTTCGAGTATACATTGAATGCAAGTCAGTCATTTTTCGCTACCTTGTTCAGCTGCCATCCTAATTCGGGTCTAAGGACTTGCTCGACGAACGATTTCTTGTTAATGTGTGATCAACATTAACATTAAAATTAAATACTTGGCTTAACAAATTAGAACATTTTAAACGGAAAACGGAAAACTACCAAATCAGCGCAATTAAGTTGTTCCTTTTAGACGTAGATAGTTAGACATGCCTTATATACAGAAAATGAACATGGAGAACCGAATTGGGAAGATCGACATTTTGACATATATTATGCTAGTGTGGTTGATGCTGTTAACAATAAGAAAAGAACAATATCCGATAGAAAACACAACCAGTTCTTCATTAATACCTGTAATAACTATTAACGTTGTACTAATATATGCAGATGGAGACGCTTGGAAACGCCTACATGGTTGCGAGTGGGCCGTCGCACAATAAGGCACTTTGGCAAGCACACCAGATCGCCTTATTCGCATTAACGGTTAAAGATGAAATGAAAGACTACAGAATTCCTCACAAGCCCGGTGCTCATCTTCGCTTGCGCATTGCCATAAATGCAGGTTCGACGCTTTGTAATTCCAACAACCATCATTGTATTATCGAACAAAGCGAATGTATTTGTTAACGTCTCCCTCTTGGATTGCTAGCACCAGGATTTGAAAGCTATCCCCTACATCTGCCTTCAATATGTCACACATTTCAGGAGCTGTTGTTGTTTTGATGGAAGACAGTGTTTGTTTACATTACGTCAGTCGCGAATATGTAATCAGACATTCGCGTTGCGCGCGGGGTGACGTGTTTTATATTATTTGCTGTTGAAACGTCTGGCTTTCCGATGAAGTGACACAATTTGCAGTAGAATGGGAAAACGGTACGCTTCCGTTGTCATGATATATGAAACCCTTAAATATCAACAGTTAACAGTTGGGCAGATATTCTCATTAATCTCCCGGGAAATCTGCCCAGCTAACTACCAACTCTTGCCTTTACGACGCGTTTATTACCATTCGTTTGCTCTAATTTAATATAATATACAAACATTACAATACTAACCATTACACTATGATACTATCCGCATATATTTACATACGTACATACGTACATACGTACATACGTACATACGTACATACGTACATACGTACATACGTACATACGTACATACGTACATACGTACATGTAAACATGTAAACATGTAAACATGTAAATATGTAAACATGTAAACATGTAAACATGTAAACATGTAAACATGCAAACATGCAAACACGCAAACACGCAAACACGCAAACACGCAAACACGCAAACACGCAAACACGCAAGCACGCATGCACGCACGCACGCACGCACGCACGCACGCACACACACACACACACACACACACACACACACACACATACATACATACATACATACATACATTTAACAAGATTTAACAAGATTGCCACCTAGAGATTCAACTCTAGATAGCAGGTGGACTAGGAAGCCATTTGGCTTATCGAGAGTCCAACCTATCTATCTAAGTATACCCCGCCCTTCTTAGGTATATGTCGATTTTATTTTTAAATATATTAACACTGCTAGCACCTACACAATCAGCTGATAATCTGTTCCATTCGTTTACTGTTCTTTGTGAAAATGAAAATTTTCTAATATCTAGTCTACACTGCTTCTTTGCTAATGTAACTCCATGTCCTCTAGTCCTTCTCTCTTCCTTGACTGTGAAAAAAATATTTCTGTCAATATTTTCATATCCATTCAATATTTTAAACACCTCAATCTGATCTCCTCTCAATCTTCTGGTTTCTAGTGTTGTTAAGCCACATTCTTTTAGGAGCATTTCATAACTAATATTCCTGGGTTTTTAATCATTTTGGTTGCTCTCCTTTGTACTCTTTCTAGCATATCAATATCCTTCTTGCGATATGGCCTCCATGCTTGTATACAATATTCTAAGTGAGGCCTAACTATTGTTTTATACAGCGGTATTATTAGTTATTTTTGTTTGTACACTATATTTCGCCTAATTAATCCAAGAATTTGGTTTCCCTTCGCTGCTGCAATTCCACACTGCTCTGATACCTTCATGTCAGCACTAATAGTTAACCCTAAGTCCTTTTCCTTTAAGGTAGTATTTAGTACAGTATCACCCATTGTATATTGTGCATCTTCATTCCCATGTCCTGTGTGAAGGCACTTACACTTTCCAAAATTAAACAGCATTTGCCACTTCTCAGACCATTCTATCAACTTAGAATAACTGCATGCATACACTCTGGGTTGCATTTGCAGGACCGTGTGTTGGCGGAGTAATTGGCACTAAGTATCCTCGATACTGTGTCTTCGGAGACACAGTCACAATAGCAAACAAATTGGAGGAAGAGGGATTGCGTAAGTAACAACTGTTGATAAAACAAGAAGTCTTAACAATATCAACAATTAACATTTGGATAGATACTCATATTAACTCACTGGATGAACGTATTGAGAGTTTAGCAATGAGGTCAGCCAGGAACCCTTTTGCCTGGTACATTGGCATCCGAAGATGGGACTGTGGGTTCGTTTATAATATTACAAAATTGCTCTGCCAGGAATCGACAAATAATCATTCTGTAATGCAATAAATTTAAATAGAAAAGATACATTGAACAAATTGTGTATTAGGGGTTATATCTGATATTATATGTAAGACAAAATACGTTCAGTAGATTTCAAGTGTGTGTGTGTGTGTGTGTGTGTGTGTGTGTGTGTGTGTGTGTGTGTGTGTGTGTGTGTGTGTGTGTGTGTGTGTGTGTGTGTGTGTGTGTGTGTGTGTGTGTGTGTGTGTGTGTGTGTGTGTGTGTGTGTGTGTGTGTGTGTGTGTGTGTGTGTGTGTGTGTGTGTGTGTGTGTGTGTGTGTGTGTGTGTGTGTGTGTGTGTGTGTGTGTGTGTGTGTGTGTGTGTGTGTGTGTGTGTGTGTGTGTGTGTGTGTGTGTGTGTGTGTGTGTGTGTGTGTGTGTGTGTGTGTGTGTGTGTGTGTGTGTGTGTGTGTGTGTGTGTGTGTGTGTGTGTGTGTGTGTGTGTGTGTGTGTGTGTGTGTGTGTGTGTGTGTGTGTGTGTGTGTGTGTGTGTGTGTGTGTGTGTGTGTGTGTGTGTGTGTGTGTGTGTGTGTGTGTGTGTGTGTGTGTGTGTGTGTGTGTGTGTGTGTGTGTGTGTGTGTGTGTGTGTGTGTGTGTGTGTGTGTGTGTGTGTGTGTGTGTGTGTGTGTGTGTGTGTGTGTGTGTGTGTGTGTGTGTGTGTGTGTGTGTGTGTGTGTGTGTGTGTGTGTGTGTGTGTGTGTGTGTGTGTGTGTGTGTGTGTGTGTGTGTGTGTGTGTGTGTGTGTGTGTGTGTGTGTGTGTGTGTGTGTGTGTGTGTGTGTGTGTGTGTGTGTGTGTGTGTGTGTGTGTGTGTGTGTGTGTGTGTGTGTGTGTGTGTGTGTGTGTGTGTGTGTGTGTGTGTGTGTGTGTGTGTGTGTGTGTGTGTGTGTGTGTGTGTGTGTGTGTGTGTGTGTGTGTGTGTGTGTGTGTGTGTGTGTGTGTGTGTGTGTGTGTGTGTGTGTGTGTGTGTGTGTGTGTGTGTGTGTGTGTGTGTGTGTGTGTGTGTGTGTGTGTGTGTGTGTGTGTGTGTGTGTGTGTGTGTGTGTGTGTGTGTGTGTGTGTGTGTGTGTGTGTGTGTGTGTGTGTGTGTGTGTGTGTGTGTGTGTGTGTGTGTGTGTGTGTGTGTGTGTGTGTGTGTGTGTGTGTGTGTGTGTGTGTGTGTGTGTGTGTGTGTGTGTGTGTGTGTGTGTGTGTGTGTGTGTGTGTGTGTGTGTGTGTG
Source organism: Ridgeia piscesae (assembly GCA_025642075.2). Taxonomy (NCBI): domain Eukaryota; kingdom Metazoa; phylum Annelida; class Polychaeta; order Sabellida; family Siboglinidae; genus Ridgeia; species Ridgeia piscesae. The sequence goes on along the minus strand of JAODUO010000360.1, from coordinate 436,837 downwards.
TGTGTGTGTGTGTGTGTGTGTGTGTGTGTGTGTGTGTGTGTGTGTGTGTGTGTGTGCATTGTGTTTGTTGTGTGTATTTTCGCGTGTGTTGTTTCTCATACGCGAAGTGCGACAGTTAGCTGAGTGAAACCAATAATAACTTCGCCAGTGTTGAATGCATCAGCTGTGAGAATAAAGCATATACCCGTCTCGATTTGAGCAGCGACCCCTGGAACGGGAATGGGCTAGGGTGAATATCATACTTCTCCATACTTCTCACTGTTTTCCCCAATACGAGATGACGCTACCTTTTTTCCTATGTCGTATGCTCCGTCCTGACATCTGACTTCTCACATATATTTTGTCTCGGTGTCTTAGCTTCGAGGATCCACACGAGTCAAGAAATGAAGCGCCTTCTCGATTTAATCGGTGGCTTCCACTTAGAATTCAGAAGTGAAATGCGACTGACGGTAATTTCACAATGGTATTGTTTCGCATAGAATAGCCGCGTATCATCTTATATAACTTGTAGCAATTTGCTGTTTGCCTACTTGTCGTATATAATTATAATTATATATATATATATATATATATATATATATATATATATATATATATATATATATATATAGTATATAATTCTTCTAGACAGTATGCCTAGGACAAGGTTTGTATGATTTCGTTTATTTGGCCGATCCAAAAGGAGACTTGTTACTAGGAAAGCGTCCGTCATTTGATAATGATGTCATAACAAGAATTACATTACTACGGTTGCATGGTGTGTACTATATTTACCGTGCCTTCATTCAGTTTTGAGACAGTACATTCAAAGAAAATATATAATACGTATATGTCCCAACCAATCCTCGCGACTGATATGCATTTGGAATAGGTTGACGAATACGCTTCTAAGAAACTGGCAACATGATGAATATGTCACTTGTTGTAGGGTATCAACAAAGTGCAAACGTACTGGCTGAAGGGGTACACGCCAAGTGACGTCACCACGCTGTCCAGCTACGATTCTGATATCAGTAGTTCATCGTCGTCATCATGGCAGTACAGCAAGGACATGTTGCCACTCTCAGCACGACGCGACAATGGCGACATGCCGCACAAGAGGGACACTAGTTGATTACCCCAGACATTCCGCTCAACAGGGACACTATTTGATTATCCCAGACATTTCGCTCATCACGGACACTATATGATTATCAAGAAATTCCGCACAACAGGGACACTATTTGATTACCCCAGGCATTCCGCTCAACAGGGACACTATTTTATTACCCCAGGCATTCCGCTCAACAGGGACACTATTTTATTACACCAGGCATTCCGCTCAACAGGGACACTATTTTATTACCCCAGGCATTCCGCTCAACAGGGACACTATTTTAGTACCCCAGACATTCCGCTCAACAGGGACACTATTTTATTACCCAATGCATTCCGCTCAACAGGGACACTATTTTATTACCCCATGCATTCCGCTCAACAGGGACACCATTTTATTACCCCAGGCATTCCAGGCAACAGGGACACTATTTTATTACCCCATGCATTCCGCTCAACAGGGACACTATTTTATTACCCCATGCATTCCGCTCAACAGGGACACTATTTGATTACCCCAGACATTCCGCAGAGCAGGGACACTATTTGATTACCCCAGACATTCCGCAGAACAGGGACACTATTTCATTACCCCAGACATTCCGCACAACAGGGACACTATTTCATTACCCCAGACATTCCGCACAACAGGGACACTATTTTATTACCCCAGACATTCCGCAGAACAGGAACACTATTTGATTACCCCTGACATTCCGCAGAACAGGGACACTATTTCATTACCCCAGACATTCCGCACAACAGGAACACTATTTGATTACCCCTGACATTCCGCTCAACAGGGACACTATTTGATTACCCCTGACATTCCGCAGAACAGGAACACTATTTGATTACCCCTGATATTCCGCAGAACAGGAACACTATTTGATTACCCCTGACATTCCGCAGAACAGGAACACTATTTGATTACCCCTGACATTCCGCAGAACAGGAACACTATTTGATTACCCCAGACATTCCGCAGAGCAGGGACACTATTTGATTACCCCAGACCTTCCGCACGACAGGGACACTATTTGATTACCCCAGACATTCCGCACAACAGGGACACTATTTGATTACCCCAGACATTGCAGCCATCTGCTGTCACTCGTCGTCGTTGCTAGTTAGACATACGTTCGTTTTGTAATACATTATATGTTGCTAACCTCTTTTGTGACTCAGCAATACAGCAATGAATTGAGCGGGGATCGTTGCGAAATCACAACGAGCCCAGCTGATACAACACACGCATGATACTACAGTTTGGACATTATTTGTTGTTAAGGCCATATTCGGATTTTGGGATGAGCTTGGGTTGTTTGTGATTCAGAAAACTAAACGGTTGACTTATGTTGCCATGCCAATCGAAAGTTGTTATCAGGACATGTGGCAAGGCTGCTGCGACGCTACAATTATTTATTGAGTAATGTTAGTAATTCTAAAATAATGCTAAAATGTTACTTAGCAGATTGGATGTGGGAGAATTGTTGGCGGGCAAAGCGAAGTAAAATTCCTGTATACTTAGACATTGAGGCGTGTTGTATATATATATATATATATATATATATATATATATATATATATATTGGAGAGAAGAATGCCCCATCATTCTTTATTATTAACATCGTTTCTATCTATCAGTTGTTATACTACATATGAAGATGGATGGCGTGTTTCTGTGACATTGATGACATGAGTGTTCTATGACAATTAGCAACATAATGGCATATCAAAAGTACACAGGCGACAAAACGAAGCACGAACTATTTCTTGTCCTTGTCCTGTCTCTGTCGTCGGGGTGAGAGACTGGGCATTGTTCTGTTCGGTTCCCCATCTTGAAATAAATACAATATGGATGTAGATGGTTTTAGTGTACTTACAACGACACACTGGTATCTGTATCAATCTCCATGAATCCTCTTCCTTCATTTTGGTTCAGGGTTCACCCAGCTACACCATGAAATTAGTTGTTTGCATAGATGAGCAGACTAACATATTCGTCAGTATTCATTTTGATAGAGCGACGGATAATGGTGAATATGACAAATAAGCATATATAGGCGTGTATTTGTACGTACGAATGTGCATGAATGTATGCGTGTAGTTGAGCATAGAGTATGTGTATGCACCCACAAATCTCCCATCCCAGTTACCGTATGATAAATTTATCATCGATACCAATGAGCCCGCCACCGTTCAATAACGCTCACTCGTATTCACTCCACCACGTCAATTTATTTGTCTTCATCTGAATGTCCTTCTTTAAATCGTCACCTTTGTGCCATACATGATTGTCTGGTGCCGTTACTGGAGCAAATCGTGAACGAACACAGACTGTAAACATGGAATTCGAAACAACTACGTCTAGTTTTAGCAAACTAGTTACGAATACTTGTTTTTACCACGTGCACAATATAAACCCAAGTAGAATCACGTGGAAACATTGTCACGTGTACCGCTTAAACAGGGGTTGTCCACGTGGACATATACTCCTTACTCATTGGTCGAAATGCCCTGTGACGGAAACCACCTGGTGAGTCAAAACGTGAAAGCAGTGCCATACATCGGTTTACAACGAAATTGCGACAGCAATATGCCAGTGGTTCTCATACGGTTGTACAGACAGTACAGGGAAAGACAATATCAGTGGGATGTCTTTTTGTTACCCTTTGAATCGACCAGAGAACTGAAACAGTGGTCCAGTGGATTCGTTGAAATGGACAGTCACAGATACAGTGCGGATGCCAGGTAACCGTATTCGATTGACCTAATCATGAAAACGACAACCAACAGCCGCCAAACGTCTCCCAAACTACATTACAAAAAGAAATAATCTTGCATTCCTTTAACGAAGAAAATTCACAAAACAAACACGCAGATTTCGACGGCAATTTCTTCGGCGGCGTCGCCGTTACCGTAAAATCGCTATATAAGTTAGATTTATACAAAATACCTTTAGACGGTGCGTTTGTGCGCGCGAATATTCATAAACACTACTTACTGCAATCGCACACGCCACGTTGTTCCACGTTTGCTCACGTTGTGGCAACGTTCTGCCACGTTTCGCAACGTAGCTAAACGAGGCGGCCAAAACATGACACTATGACTACGGTATAAAGGAATAAGGGTACGTTTAATCTCAGGGTAATCAAAAAACATATAAAACAAAGATTTTATATAGCCATCTCTTAGCTCTGCTAAATATATTGGTAACAAGTTGTATGACACCATGTTTG
>JAODUO010000360.1:415000-422500 GCA_025642075.2 Ridgeia piscesae | reverse complement strand
GTGTGTGTGTGTGTGTGTGTGTGTGTGTGTGTGTGTGTGTGTGTGTGTGTGTGTGTGTTGGTGTATGGGTGTGTGTGTGGTGTATGTGTGTATATTTGTATAATATTTACTTACCAGTGACCACAATTATCGGTCAGGGTGTTGCAAATTGTACTGAATGTCGGCCTATTGTGTGGAGTTTCGTCCCAACATTGTTGCATTAGCTCGACCCAAAATTTGGCTATCTGACAATTGCCTAAGCTGGGTCGAAAGGGCTCGTCTTCCTTATCGATGATTTGTGAAATGATGTCTGCACAAATGGGCGTAAATAATATGTTGTGAGTTAGATGGCCGTAAAAAGTGTTATTTTATTAGTCAGATATTTAATAGACAACGTAATCATAAGTCCTTATATGTTTATTTTTACTAGTTAACATTTTATCTTGGCCAGGAATAGTGTTTTAATAATGCATTTATAATAAGTTTCGCTTTGGTTTGGGCTCCGTCTAAAAATGCGTTCTCATTTAAAAAGTGTACAAAAATGAAATCTTCTACTCTCCCAAAATGTCTTGCTGGGAATTTGGTAATTATACGATGCGTATTTTGTTGAGACGCCTTGATTTTTACGAACTTAAACCAATATAGGTTTTCTTATATGTCAAGCACATTGTGTGAGAAATATAAATGATTACAAATATAGGTTTCGTCATTATATTCCTTGCTACAAATATCCAACAAATATTAAGACAGATAATGCAATAATGATATACCGATGCAATGTTGTGGCAAATATAAAATGTCACGGTGTATACATAAACATTGTTACGAACGACGTGACGTAGAGATCAGGCACGGGTTTAGATACAGTGATTTTGTTTGTATTACTTTTGACCTTGCTGAACTTTAATATATCCGACGTATTTAAAGAACGCGTTATTTAGAGCGACATAGTTGATATCAAAATTGATTGGTTTTTTCTTCAAATGTGTCGATTTCAGATAGATTTCTATTGAATTTCGCCAGTATCTACATATTTGTCAGTTTAATTTCTGTAAGTGAATGTTGACGAAAGTGAATTGGTAACATTATCTGAAATGGTCACATAATGGCTCCTACAATGGTTAAAATAGCTGCCTGTTATTTGGTGCTCCACGGGAGATTTCAAGCTAATAGATACGCAAGTGCACGCACCATCAACTGTAGACTCGGCCAACTCGATAGAGAATGGTCCGGCTATGAGAGCGATTTCATTCATCATGATCCCGAAAGAATACACATCCCCCTCACGTGTGCCAATTGCCAATGCATCAGTCATCTGCAGAATCTCTGGCGCCATATACAGAAACTTGACGCTCACTGTAAATAATGTAGCAGCTTGCAAATTACAAAACACATATATATATAAATATATATATATATATATATATATATATATATATATATATATATATGTGTGTGTGTGTATGTGTGTTATATATATATATATTCTGATATTTTTATTATATATATATATAATATATATATATATATATATATATATATATTCTGATATTTTTATATGAATATATATATATATATATAATATAATATAATATATGTATATATAATATATATATAATATATATATATATATATATATATATATATATATATATATATATATATATATATATATATATAATAAAACATCAGAGTATACACAAAATGCAACGAAAGCGTGTATGTGCACGTAAACGATCGATAACTCTGCGGCACTCGAATAATGATGACGTTGTCATTCAAACAGACAACTGAAATCGTCACAACTGATACGTACTTTCACTTTCAATATCTTTCCTGGTCAAGGTGCGATTGTCCCCGGAACGGAACATTGGCAGGCCGTAGTCGGTCACCTTGCACACCCAATGGTTGTCCACTACTACGTTGGCGGTAGACAGACGACCGTGTGAAATGATCGGTGAACCGTGGAGATACGTCATCCCCTATATGGGGGCGAACAAATCAGGTTCCACATAAAGTATGCACCGCACGGAATGCAAATTCCCGGAGTGTAAGTTGTATCTTATCAATTTCAGTAACTAGAACCAGTGCATATTTGGCACAGCATTGATCTAGCTTTCGTCATATTAGACTGATAGATGGCAACAAGACATTAAGATAGGAAACTGCTTCTCAGACACCTCATGTGGTGTCGCCTATAGTTCGGTTTTGAGGCCCCTGCTTTCCACCCGCTATACAACGCCATTACTTGGATCATTCATAGTGACAACTTGGATCATCACCTTTACGCATAATTATGACACATAAATATACATTTCTCTGGCTACATCAGATACTATTCGCTCCCTATACCAGTTCAGGGACTGTCTCCACGACGTCACACTTTGAAAGAAAAGCGGTAAATTAAAGTTAAATGCGGATTAGAATGAATTTATCATCATTGGTATTCCAACGCAGCGTATAAAATTTGCCGGCTTTTTCCCAACACATATCTTGAGTCAGAGTTTCACACAAGTCACTTCAATGTTGAATCTCAAACAGAATTATATCAGCGTCCTGCGCCGTATTCGGAATTTAGGCGGTATATCTCATTTTAAATTGCTAAAACTATTCCAAACAGCTATAGTAAGTAGCAGACTTGACTACTGCACTTCCGTCTTTTAAAATATTGCAAGCAATAATATAGCAAAACTTCAACGTGTCAAAAATTGTTTCGAAATGGTAGTCATGCCTTCTTCGTGTTTTTCTCGCTCAATGCCGCTTCTGAAAACACTGCATTGGCTCCATATGCTCAATCGCATCATTTTTTAGATTTGAACAAATGGGTAACTCCATTCCTAAATATCAACATTAGACACTAAACAATTTGGTTAACCTTACTATTATTTATATCGAATACTGACACAAGCTGGATAAATCGGCAGCCAAATTTAATAGTTTTGTGTTTTCATATGATTAATCAATTATATTAGAAACAGTCCCAGTGAGAATTTCCATGCAAGTGACATACTTTTGTTATTATGTTAATGACAATTAATACACCTTCTCACTACACATTATTAACATCACATCTGCCATGCAAACATGCAATTAATAAAAATAATAGCAAAATATCTACAACTCATAATTAGCTCTAGTAATCTAGCTCATGTATTTGTGAAGATAGAAAACGTGATGTCGAAACAGGAAATAAAATGTTGTGTCGTACATAGTCGTGTGCATAGGCCAATACATACAAATACATATACGCATATACATACATATATACATACATACATACATACGTACGTACAACGCCACGCAACAATGCACACATACGTACATGCAAAAATACATGCATACATATACATCATTTGACAAACTGTATCACATGTGATCAGTCAGACCCGTAGAATAACAATGTGTTTTTGTCATAATACATGTTCCCAGCGTACGTTTTCAAAGCACTTACCTTGGCGATATCTAAGGCGAACGAGAGACGCCAACTGAACGACACGTTGAAGAATTTGCGGCAGAGCACATCCTGACGAGAAACGTTCATGTCATGACAATTGTATTGCGCGAAATGTGCTTTGTTCTGGCTCTTATAACTGGTATTGAATAATAATAATAATAATATGGTGGCCAAGAAAGTGACTATTTGTGGGTTTACGTAGTAAAGGATTTATTTGTCAAACATTTGTAAAGATGTCACACAAAAGGCGTATGTTGACACAATTGAAGTCAACAGTCCTGAAAGAAAACCCGCAGTAGTAACTCATGCAGCTCAACTATAAGTAATGTTGATTTGGTAGTTTAAAATGGACATATAACAACATCACCACTGCAGCTGTTTAGGTATAGTGCCTGATATATATATATATATATATATATATATATATATATATATATATATATATATATATCACGTGCTCTATATAACTATTTATGGGTGTAAATATGACAATTCTCGACGAGAAGAATTCATACTGGTTATTACTTCACATATATAAACCCCAAAAAATGCGTTTGCAAATTGCTCAATATGTGCCGTAATAAACACACCGTTTTTCGTGACATCGATGGAACGTATAGTTTACCTGTAGGCTGCCTCTCTTGCAGTAAATCATCAGAACGGAGACATTTGGAGCGAGGGAACAAGTCCCTACGAACATGTTGACGTTACGATGTGTCATATCTCGCATCTACAATTATAGTAGTAATGATATACAAATTAGCACAACGTCTACTAAATAAATACACACACACTCAAATATATATCTGTATATATATATATATATATATATATATATATATATATATATATATATATATATATATAATATATCATATATATATATATATATATATATATATATATATATATATGTATTTTATATGTATATGTATATGTATATATAATAATAATTGTATTGTTTATACACCTATATCCTTAAAAATTCAAGTTCAGAGGCGCAACAAAAACATTTGGCGTAATCATAAACGGGGACAGGAAAAAGCAGTCATTGGAAGTTTTACGATAGATGGCTATATAGCTGTACATGTACATGCACATATACATTGCATAAAATGGCACCGATCTATGGCGACAGGATGTTGGGCGTCGTGGTTTTAGAGTGTCGTGATAGTATTCCTGGTGTCAAGGACACGGTGCTAGCACAAAAATTATCGACATGTTCTGCTGCACATCAGGGATACTATAAGTAAGTGTGACATGCAACGAATCTATCTCTTTAATGGCGTTCTTTTATACGGTAAAAAGTGTGTCACAGACCAGCTGCCCAACGTATGCGTAAAGCTGTCAGCGTATGCGTAAACGAGGTAAACGAGTTTGAGGCGTGTTGAGGTTGCGCCGTCGACATTTGCGTCATCCGCAGCTAGCTACGTTTCTGTCGAACTTCCTCTATACGCAATAACATCGACGAGTTTCTGTGTAAATTACAAACTAAACGAAACTACAAAGATTGCTCTATATTTTGCTTCACGGAGATTTGGCTTGACCCCACCATTCCTGAATCGGCCGGAGTATCTATTTTCAGAAGTGACCAGTCTCGTGACGAAATGATCGCTGGGCTACCAATGTCAAGATTTTGCCAAAAACCATTCTGCTTAGCTGACATAGAAATTCTTACCATTGTCTGTCGTCCATTCTACTTGCCCAGGGAGCTTTTCTGACTGCCGTGTGTATACGTCCCCAAGATAACACAGACGCCGCTGTGGTTCAACTGTCTGATATCGTCACGGAGACTGAACATCCTCGCCCTGACTCCTTTGGTATTGTAACGGGTGATTTCAATAAGGCCAATCCGAAGACAGAGATGCATTAGTTCATACAACTGGCGACATGTGCCACTAGAGATGAACTCTTGACCATTGTCACACAACCATCAAAAGCGCCTACCTCTCCATCTCTCGCGCACCATTCGGTCGCTCTTATCATGCCATGGTTTACATTGTGCCGACTTACAAACAACAATTAAGTGTGCTAAGCAAACCGTGAAAACTGTGAAATGGTGGTCAGTGAATGCGGTGGAAACACTTCGAGGTTGTTTTGAATGCATTGTTTGGGGGTGATTGAAGAGGCCGCAACCGACATTCTCGAGCACACAGGGACAGTCAGCGATTACATCACCTTCTGCGAGGGCCTGTGTATACCAACGAAAACCACAAAAAGCTACACCAATGAAAATACTTTGATTCAATACATGTACGAAGCACAAACTACAGGCGAAATAAGATGTGTACAAAGACAATGATAATGTCAAGGACAAACAAACGAGGTACGCAGCGGAATCGGCCACTAAGACAAGGTAAGGCCAATTACCTGGACAAGCCTGAGGCGATTCTCTCACGACCAGCAACCCCAAGAATATCTGGCAGGATCTGAAGGTCAAACCAACTATAAGTCGTCTTCCAAGAATACCGAAATTGCTGACACTGCTCTTCCTGACGAGCAGGATGGCTGTTACAGCCGATTTGATCAACAGAACACCTATCACTTTCACAGACGATGGATCTGGCGTCAAACGTATGAAACCTGCTTGCCCGGATAATATATTTTCATTTTTGCTTACGCAGTCTACCAGCTCGCATGTGTCTTCACAGACATAGTCAGTCTCTTTCCCAATGCAAAGTCCCCCATTGCTTCAAAAAGTCATTCATGTTCCGAAGACATCTACAGCATCTTGTTTAAATGATTATCTAGGCGTGTTGCCTTGACCTCTGTGGTTATGAAGACATTCGAGCACTTGATCTCTGAAATCAATAATATCGATCCATTAGTTGACCGATTTTAGCCTGCGTATGGGGTAAATAGATATGTTGATGATGCTGTTTCTCTAGGATTGTTTACGTTCTCCAGCATCTGGATGGTCTCGATACTTACGCTAGTATTCCTTCTGTTGAGTACAGCTCTGGTTTTAACACAAGTATCCTCTCAGACCTGTTTGAGAAGATACATAATGGCGGTGTCTCGCGATATCTGTGGATCCTCGATTTTATGTTGAACAGACCGCAGGTTGTGAAAATCGGTGTCAAGTTAGCGTCATCACTTACTTTGTCTACTGGCGCGTTTCAGGGTTGTGTTCTGTCACCAATGCTATACTCTAGTATAGACTATGGTGTTAGGGATTATTACGAAATCAGATGAGTCTCGGTATCTTGATCGGGATAAACATATCAGCTGTTCAAAGTAAATAAAATAAAATAAAATAAATGACTGTGTACTTTAGAAGGAATACATCGCCCCTATTTTTCATCGATGGCAGGAAAGTTGAAATTGTTCAATATGTCAAGTATCTTGGTTCTAAAACCTCTAATAATCTTAAATGGAAGCAAAATGTTGATACTATTGCTAAAAAGGCCCAGCAGCGGCTGTATATTCTAAGAAGGTTGAAATCATTTGGGTTGGTTTGGTTTGGTTTGGTTTGGTTTGGTTTGGTTTGGTTTGGTTTGGTTTGGTTTGGTTTGGTTTGGTTTGGTTTGGTTTGGTTTGGTTTGGTTTGGTTTGGTTTGGTTTGGTTTGGTTTGGTTTGGTTTGGTTTGGTTTGGTTTGGTTTGGTTTGGTTTGGTTTGCTACATATCAAGCTGACCCTTTACAAAGCTGTAATCGACAGTGTTCTGACATTTTCAATCACATTATGGTTTGTCTCTATCAAGGTGAAGGAAAAGCTCACACTGAATAAAAGAAACTTGCTTTCAGCCGAATAGGCAGAGATCTTCCCAGTCTTCAATCATTGTGTCAGCAGAGTCTCTTAGGAAGAGCCAGTTGCATCACTCAGGATCCACCCCACCCTATCCACGACCTAGTCGCCGATTCAGATACATCAAAACCAATAGCAGCAGATTTAGTTGCAGCTGTTACCTCCTATCCGTACAAGTCCTGTCAAAACTGAAGTTACTTTGTTCTCCCATCTGCAGTAGCCACATCTTCCACTTTCCGATTTGTTTTTTCTGCGTATATACCTTAGTTAATTTATTACATATATTATATTATTTAAAACAATTATTTATTAATTATTA
>JAODUO010000360.1:410000-412500 GCA_025642075.2 Ridgeia piscesae | reverse complement strand
GTTGGAGGACCTGGACTTTGCGGATGACCTCGCTCTCCTCTCACACAGCCATCAATAAATGCAGGAAAAAACAGAGCTGCTAAACACAGTGTCAACACAGCTAGGACTCAACATCAACAGAAGCAAGACAAGGATTATGAAAGCCAACACAAAGAACAACAACCCCATTACAATGAACGGAGAGCCACTGGAAGAGACAGAGTCATTCACATACCTGGGCAGTACAATCAACAAACATGGAGGCACAGAAGAAGACGTCAAAGCAAGGATACAGAAAACAAGAGTTGCATTCATCATGTTGAGAAAAATTGGAGCGCAAAACAAATCAAAATTAACACCAAACTGAGAATATTCAATTCAAATGTCAAGGCAGTTTTACTCTATGGATCGGAGACATGGCGAAGTACACAGAAGACACTAAAAAGAATACAGACCTTCATCAACAAATGCCTGCGTAGAATCCTACACCTGAAGTGGACAGACAAGATATCCAACACTACACTCTGGGAAATGACCAAGCAACTGCCCATAGAAAATGAAATAAAGAAGAGAAAATGGAGGTGGATAGGACACACACTCAGGAAACCCAAAAACACCATCACCCGTCAAGCCATCACATGGAACCCCCCAGGGAAGAGACGAAGGTAGGCCACGAAACACCTGGCAAAGAGACATGGAAAAAGAAACGAAGGAGATGGGATACACCAGGAGAGAAATGGAGAGGATGGCCACGGACAGAAAACGGTGGCGTTCCTTGGTCGATGGCCTATGCTCCCGGTGAGCAAACGGGCATAAGTAAAAAAATATATATATATATATATATATATATTATTTTTATATATATATATATATATATATATATATATATATATATATATATATATATATATATATATAATATAATATACATTATGTAGGCAATATACATATTAACATGAGCCTTGGTTTAAATGCTAGACAAATGTAAAAGAATTATATATGTCAGACGCATATTCATTCTACATCATTAATCAGATAATGTTTAAGATAATATTATAGTCTTTCATTTATGAGATTTTTCATATAATACATATATATATATATATATATATATATATATATATATATATATATATATTAATTCATAATGAATACATTTTTAAACAATCTTAATATTGATATAGAGTGAATATGCTTCTGATATAAGCATATAACATATATATATATATATATATATATATATATATATATATATATATATATATATATATATATTCCATTGGATGTGTGTAGCATTTAAACGAACGCCGCATGATAATATGTGTATTGCCTACATAAAGTCAAATTCCAACAACATTACATTTCATCATACTTATTACCAATTTGCCAAAATATGTTATAAAAATATTTACAAAATAATTTATTATACGCATGCGTAAATAACTTATTATACACATACACTGAAACTGACACACGCGCGCGCGCACGCAGTCCCCCACGCACGTGCGCACACTCACACTCACTCACACTCACAAATAACATGCCTATAAGAAGTTCGCATTAGAAAATGACAATATTTGTTATCACAATCGTATTGTTTTACCACTGAATGCAGTTCAATTACAGCTGGCTGCGATGCACCTACCGTGCTGTTAGACTGCATATCTAAATCGCACCATTCGATTTGTCTTGATTGAGTTAGTCGAATGTCCATGTCAAACTTCATCTTTCTAAAAAAAGATATACAAATGTTAACTAACCAGCATTGTAGTCACCACAATTATTCAATCATTTAGGCTATACCTCACTAGAACTAAACATGCGTGGAAGTGTATCGTATCTACCTAAACCCGACAAATGTAGTAAAAAGAGTAACCTAGTGGAAAAGTATACACAAACATATATACACACACACCACACCACATACCACACATCACACACACCACACACCACACACCACACACCACACACCACACACCACACACCACACAACAAAAACCCCACACCCCACACCCCACAAAAAAAAAAAAAAAAAAAAACCCCACAAAAAAAAAAAAATAAAAAAAAAAAAAAATTTTATTTTATTTTATTTTTTAATTATTTTAATTTTAAAAAAATTTTATTTTATTTTATATTATTTTATTTTATTTTATTTTATTTATTTTATTTTATATATATATTATATTATATATTTTATATATATACATATATATATATATATATATATATATATATATATATATAAAAATTTTTATAAAAATTTATTTTTTGTATATATATATATATATATATATATTTATATATATATAATAAAAAAATTAAAAAATATATATATATATATATATATATATATATATAATAAAGTTTTAAAATTTTTTAATGGGAAATTTGAAATTTGGCTCAGGCTGCCACCAGCAGCGCTAGATGACAAGAAAACAGGAATAAACAAATCATTATATCAAATGTATCAACAAATTCCTATAAAATACATTAATCGATAAACCTCTTTGACATTATAATT
>JAODUO010000360.1:277500-405000 GCA_025642075.2 Ridgeia piscesae | reverse complement strand
TGTGTAGAGATGGCTAATAACATATACGTCAATGGAGCGATGGTTGGATTACAGATCAACTATAAGAAGACAAAACAAGCAATGTCAGACGGTGATAGAGCTGACTCTCACGTTGTGCTCGAGTCCATCGAGAACTTCCTTTATCTTTGACGCTACATATCCATGGAGGGCGACTTCGAAGATGTTTTTGAGAGAGAGAGATAGGGGGAGAGAGGGGGAGAGAGGGAGAGAGGGAGAGAGGGAGAGAGGGAGAGAGGGAGAGAGGGAGAGAGGGAGAGAGGGAGAGAGGGAGAGAGGGAGAGAGGGAGAGAGGGAGAGAGAGAGAGGGTGAGAGAGACAGACAGGCAGACAGACAGACAGACAGACAGAGAGAGCATATCGCCAGTGAAGATGTTATGAGGAGGTCAGATATTCATATCCTACATACCATCGCTAAGTGTCGACGACAGAGATTAGCTGCAAATAGCCTACGTGCATCAAGATAGAAATGGAAACTACTTGGAATGACGACAACGAAATGGCAAAAGATCAACGTAGGCGCATGAGTGAGTGAGTTAGTGAGTAAATGAGTACACGAGTAAAGGAGTAAATAAGTAAGTATTTATGTTAAGGGCGATCCCATATTCTTTTGAAAGATTTCCTGTCCAATAGGACTTTTAGGGCATGTTCTGATTATATGCACGGCCAACGGAAATAACAATGCTAAGGTGAAAAGAAAGTGTCCCATGCCGCCTTAGAGATTTTCCATTATTGGAGGGTGTTATATCCAGTACGCCATTAAATCCCTACTGCGTTTGGCGTCAAAGGATCGGCCCGGTCCACCCTGCACGTTCGGAGGTCAGAACTATTACAGATTTTAATATTGACAGGATGCATCCGACACCAAACAGAACACCGGAGTTATGTATGTCAAAATTCACATGACCTATTAAACGCATTCAGTGATCAATGCCGATGACCAATGCATTAACCCGTCGAAGCTCTTTGTCCCATGACCTCGCTGAGACATTTATGCTGGCAAAGCGACTCTTCATCGTTTATACAACTACCGTGGTCACTCTTGGACGAACGTTTTACTGTATGTTATTAAATATGATATTTAGCATGTATCCCTAACACATTAGTGTTGTACTATTGAATCTGACTTCCTGGTCCAGTTTTGATCTAATGTCATTCGACTGTTACGCCGTCTGCTGCTTTGTACTCACGTCCTTTGCCGTAAACGGTATTAACTGTGTTTTCGCGTTAGCAATTTGAATCAAACCACCATATTCATCAACGTCTGTTTCACAAGCGTAACCAAGTTCCTTTGCTACGTCGTGGGTGTAGTTAACCCAGGCCGGCCCAGTAGGTGTCTTCATGCTAGCCAGTAAGATTCCCTGAAGGACTGCTCCGTCTGCCTCGAGACGTGATTCTGAAGGCAGTATTGCCTGATGTGTATGATGGTCTAAACAGATAACATAAAGAAAACAGTATGCAGAAATTGCTAAATATTTCCGAAACGATACACAGTAATTAATAGCAATCTTGGTCACAAAGAAATAGTCAAATCTTAGGAAACAGTGGCTTGGTTAGGGAATGTTGATCATTTATATAAATGTTTCTAGGAGTGGAGACCAGGGAAGTTAGGCAATGATCATCGTTTAAGTAAATATCTCTAGAAGAGGAGACCAGGGAAGTTAGGCAATGTTCATCGCTTAAGTAAATGTCTCTAGAAGAGGAGACCAGGGAAGTTAGGCAATATTCATCGTTTACGTAAATGTCTCTAGAAGAGGAGACCAGGGAAGTTAGGCAATGTTCATCGTTTAAGTAAATGTCTCTAGAAGAGGAGACCAGGGAAGTTAGGCAATATTCATCGTTTACGTAAATGTCTCTAGAAGAGGAGACCAGGGAAGTTAGGCAATATTCATCGTTTACGTAAATGTCTCTAGAAGAGGAGACCAGGGAAGTTAGGCAATGTTCATCGTTTAAGTAAATGTCTCTAGAAGTGGAGACCATGGAATTTAGGCAATGTTCATCGTTTAAGTAAATGTCTCTAGAAGTGGAGACCAGGGAAGTTAGGCAATGTTCATCGTTTAGTAAATGTCTCTAGAAGTGGAGACCATGGAATTTAGGCAATGTTCATCGTTTATGTAAATGTCTCTAGAAGTGGAGACCATGGAATTTAGGCAATGTTCATCGTTTATGTAAATGTCTCTAGAAGTGGAGACCATGGAATTTAGGCAATGTTCATCGTTTATGTAAATGTCTCTAGAAGTGGAGACCAGGGAATTTAGGCAATGTTCATCGTTTATGTAAATGTCTCTAGAAGTGGAGACCAGGGAATTTAGGCAATGTTCATCGTTTATGTAAATGTCTCTAGAAGTGGAGACCATGGAATTTAGGCAATGTTCATCGTTTAAGTAAATGTCTCTAGAAGTGGAGACCAGGGAAGTTAGGCACTGTTCATCGTTTAAGTAAATGTCTCTAGAAGACGAGACCAGGGAAGTTAGGCAATGATCATCGTTTAAGTAAATGTCTCTAGAAGTGGAGACCATAGAATGTAGGCAATTTTCATCGTTTAAGTAAATGTCTCTAGGAGTGGAGACTATGGAATGTAGACAATGTTCATCGTTTAAGTAAATGTCTCTAGAAGTGGAGACCATGGAATGTAGGTAATATTCATCGTTTAAGTAAATGTCTCTAGAAGTGGAGACCAGGGAAGTTAGGCAATGTTCATCGTTTAAGTAAATGTCTCTAGAAGTGGAGACCATGGAATGTAGGCAATGCTCATCGTTTAAGTAAATGTCTCTAGAAGTGGAGACCATGGAATGTAGGCAATGTTCATCGTTTAAGTAAATGTCTCTAGGAGTGGAGACCATGGAATGTAGGCAATGTTCATCGTTTAAGTAAATGTCTCTAGAAGTGGAGACCATGGAATGTAGGCAATATTCATCGTTTAAGTAAATGTCTCTAGAAGTGGAGACCATGGAATGTAGGCAATGTTCATCGTTTAAGTAAATGTCTCTAGAAGTGGAGACCAGGGAATTTAGGCAATGTTCATCGTTTATGTAAATGTCTCTAAATGCTAGTTAACACGTGGACACAATAAACAATAATGTAACGATAATGTAAACGCGTTGTTGTGAATGTTTGAGTGTGTGAGTGGTACGTGTGTGCACGTGTTTTAGAATATGCTGCATATCATGTTCACCTTTGGCTACATCTAATGCTATAAATGCCCGTCCAGCGTATACATCTGCATCTTTCGCTCTCTGTAACATGCGTAGTAGACTTTCCTCCTCTAATACCATGACGATGACTGCAAAATACACGGCGTAGGCAACGTATTTAAGCAACGTAACTGTTAGTTCGTATGACATAAGATCCAAAGTAGTTCCGTAAAGTTTTTAAATGGTCAGCTGCGACTTCCGGGTTGAATGGTAAAATAATTTGACATTTTATTTTCAATTATTATATTTCTGTACTTGTACTTGTTTTTTCCTTCAAGATGATAAATACTTAATACATACGTAACATGTACATGTGAAAATAGTAAAATCATTTCAACTACATGAATTGAGTATGTTATAATACAAAATAGTGCTTATTTTATGTTTTTTCTGTGTGACGTACGACATGGTTATATCTACGTCCTGATTATATCTACAACTAATCTTGTATATTTCCAGGCCAGTTTGTCGCCTAGAAATACTGTTCTTTTTTATCATTATGAGTGAATGTGTCCGGATGTGTTTGCGTGGCTGTCTTAATGTATTTATTATTATACATATATTTTATTGTTTATTTTTCAGAATACGATTTCTTATTCCTGTATTTAATAAAATAATTATTATGTTTATTAATTATAAATTGTATTGCCCAAACATACACGTTGACCCCGAACCCTGGCAAGTACGGGAATAAAGCATTGTCAACTCATATCGTGTTCTTCAAATTGTTGAAAACGGCAACGAATGTTGTTTGTCCGAGGAGGTCAGATGTAAGATAATAATACTGGATAAAAAAGCTCATTTTGAGAACAATGAAAAGTGACATGGCGTGTAGTTATTAAACGGCGTTATGTGCAGTTATACTTGATTCCATACTAATATTTGCAATATGTTAGTGTTACCTTAAGCGAATGGTGTATCATTCTAGAGTTAAACCTATTAATTACTTAATATGATGTTCTTTACACAATGATAACTATAATAATAATAATAATTGTAAACTTCTATAGCGCCCGTATCGATCCTTAAGAGTTCAAGCTCAAAGGAGCAACAAACAAAATCATGTGGCTAGTCATACACGGGGGGACAAGCAAACATTTTCATTGGAGAATGGAACCGCCGAAATTTACAGTGGAAAACCAATTTCAAACAAATATGTTTTAAGGTTTTTTACGAAAGGTGTCTATGGTTTCAAAAGATTCAATCGTAATAGGGAGTTGATTCCAAATTGTTGGCGCAACCACAGAGAAAGCACGTTTGCCAATATACAGCTTAGTTTATATGTTGAAGTTACACATAACAATGCACACAATTTGAAAGTTTCCACCTCGCGACGCGTTAAATACGTTACCGAAACACCTACAACGTTACCGAACTAACGCAACGCTCTTTGGTATCCAAAGGTTCCCACGTTCCAGATACCATACTTCCTATTACAAATCACTAAGCTCGTTAAATCCGGATAGATGAATCTTTTAAAATATACATGTAGCTGAACAGACAAGTACAGCAGTGTGCAGAGAAGCTTACCTAAGACTAATGTTTGTTATTCTGCACTTGAAGGATAAGAAGCAGGAAAGATGGATCTAAACCGAAACTACCTACTTAGTGCCTCGTCCGTCATTACTGTTTTCAATCGATTTGCGAGAATGGTATTGGTTTCGTCGACGAAGTAATCAAACGTGTGCCTGGCGAAACAGCAGGAAGACATTATTGAACTTATTGTGAAATTTTATTGTGACATTTTATTGTGGAATTTTAGCTTAACTTAATAATGTTATAAATATAATGTTTAATACATACTTTGTAATATAATTGTTAATATATTAATTTTTTGGACGCATTCAATATAATTCAATTTTACATATTTGAATTGTAAATATAATTTGTAATGACATTTTAGACCTCTTATAATATTTATTTATTTGTTTACTAACTTAAAATTATATTTTTTGAATATAATTTATAATTTTAAAGGGCATTTTACATATATTTATTTATTTATTAATTAGATTAACACAATTATTTTTAAATAGATAATCTATCTATATGTTATTTAGTTATTAGATCAAAATAATGTCTTTTTATCATTTTAAAGAACATATTATGTACACTGTATATTATATATTTATTTGCCATATTTCATTGTATTGTATATATAGGCACTATGTGAATCAACGTCAGACTACATTCTAATTTAACATGTTGAAAGTGGCGATAAAGCTTTATTATTATTATTATAACTGAGAATACTCTGTAATCAGGACTCGTTACAAGCGTCAGTCGCCTCCATAGGCCTAGGTGTGAGCAGTTTATATCCTTGCCATAGCTAGCAATGGTTCTCACCGCCACGGATGATCGTGATTTTAAATTCCGTTTCTTTTAATAAACATTCATAGCAAATACAATCGAAGACTCTACTAGTAAAGTTTAAATCTACGAACTAAGAATCAGCAACATTTATTTGTCATACTACTCCAGCCATGCAGGAAGAACAGAATGATAACAAAATGATCAGTAGGACAACTGAAACTTAACGGTAGCATAACATTATGACGAATTGTGACCCAGCGAGAAATCTCAGTAAAATCACAAATGGAGAACACTTGATTGAATGATGGATTGACTGACTGACTGACTGACTGGCTGACTGACTGACTGACTGGCTGACTGACTGACTGACTGACTGACTGACTGACTGACTGACTGACTGACTGACTCGTTCGTTGGTTCGTTGGTTCGTTGGTTCGTTGGTTCGTTGGTTCGTTGGTTCGTTGGTTCGTTCGTTCGTTCGTTCGTTCGTTCGTTCGTTCGTTCGTTCGTTCGTTCGTTCGTTCGTTCGTTCGTTCGTTCGTTCGTTCGTTCGTTCGTTCGTTCATTTATCAAACGCGAAGAGAAGCAAGACGACACTCACCTGAAAGTGACGACGTCAGAGTTGCGGAAGTTCTGTTCCAGCAGTTTACCTATGTCGGCGTAATCACGCTGAGTCGACGTGATGATGGCTACTCGTTTCCAATTCATGTGCTCGAGTAACAACAAAAACACTGAACTGAGATGGTGGAACGGAGCAACTACACGCGAGAACGTTGAGAAGGTGTGCTTTTCAGACAGACTGGAAGCTGTGCATCCAGTCGAGATGAACGGTATGTGAGCAGCGTCTGCCATTAGGGCTACCGTCTCGCATATTTTGCTGGAAGACACGATGACAAGAGACCATTGTGCGACTTTCTTAGGTGGTTTTCACAGTCCAAGTCTAAAGCTACGCTCAGATTTAAGATCTAATGTTTTATTAAATGTTTTATTTTATTAATGTTTACACCTAGACTACGCCATGGCAGTATGGCACCCATATAAGATCAAACACAACATTGCCTTAGAAAACATTCAGAGGTGAGCCACTAAAGAATTACCAGGTATGAGGTACCTATCATATATAGAAAGACTTAAATTACTAAAACTACCTACATTAGCATGTCGAATATTAAGAGGAGACATGACAGAAGTCTACAAAATACTACACAACATTTATGACCACGAATCTGTACCACATCTTTTGAGAAACAATGAAATATCACAAAGAACAGGAAACAGGGACGCTCTCTAAAATTATTCACACAAAGAGCCAAAATTAAGCTAAGAATAAATGTATTTCCAATTCGAATTACCAAACCATGGAATAGTCTCCCTGATACAGTGGTAGCAGCTAAACCCCTAGAATCATTCAAAACACGACTAGACAAATTCTGGTATACCTAGTATATTGTGTATGATTTTGAAGCACCGTTAAGAATAACTAACAACAGAACCGGAACACGCGATCTTGTATTAATAGATTATGAAAACGAAGAGCTGATCACAGAGGAACACAGAACCCTACGATCAGAACCGTCCTAAGGTATCCTAAGGTATTAAACCCGTACGGATGCAATTGTGGCAAAGTGACTAGTGGTTTAAGTGTTGAACAGGGACGTTTAAAACTTCTCAAATTTGTTGACAGCAGTAATTCAGTTAATAAAACATCATACCAGAACTGGTAATTTATATGATATGATATGTAAGTAGTTGTCCCTAGAAATATAAGTGAGGATGTACCTAATGTGTTACACAGTCATATTTTATTTGTGTGTGCGTATGTGCGCCAGTCTCTCTTTTAATAGTAAGATGGTTTCTTGTTTCCTTCTATTTAAGCGCGAGGAACACTGAACACTGACTACATGAACCTTTCTCAAATACCTGCAACGTTCCCCGATAATGATGTCTGCAGGAAATCGGTGATGCAATGATCGTGGGTGCAAGATAGCGCGAATTGGTTTGAAGTTACTATGGTCACATTTGGCTTTAGCTATTTTATGAGTGATTTTCCTGCCGGGCAAAATGTCTGTCGCGATCTTTTTTATAGCTAAACGCAAGGCGCTTTCAAGGTTACAGTCGATCTTCGTGGTCGAATCATCTCTGCCAAGCACTGCCATGCGCAGCCCCGTTTCACTTCTTAAGCAGTCCCAATAAGTACTGTCCGTCTCTCTACATTGAATTTTCTTTGAATCATTATCTCTCCACCACCAGACAACACTTTTGTCCTTGTCAAGCGACTTTGCTGCCCACGAATATCACATAAATTGTCAACACACTGATCAGCAGCGTATTTCCTCCAGTAACGTCGCAACGCCTGCAAAACACGAAAGTTAAGTATTAGCAAAAGTATATTATATATAATGATATGCCCTGGTACATGTACTATCCGAGCATAGGTTTATAAAATTACTGACCCCCTGCCTCGTTGAAACGGTCATTGCGCTGTATTAAGTACACATTAAGAAATGGGTAACATAAAACTGTCTACGTTTATGAAGAAATATTAATCTAAGATGCATTCATATGACTGCCCAGGCATATCTGTCCAAACATATATATTCATACAACGCATATCATATGAGGATGGAGGGTCTGAGACTATATAATAATTAGTTATAATCATAACCAAAATTATATTTTTGTTGTTGACCCCAAGTAGGTACAATATTTGTTGAAAATGCATCAATTTCGTTAGTACATTTATGCAAGCATATATATGTGTACACATTATTTCATGTTCATATACCAGTATTAGCCTATACGATAGACCAACAATACACACAAACGTGTGTACTTATAGTAATTATTATTATACCAAGAAACCCACAATCATATTACTTACAAACTGGGGTCGGTAGCGCCTATTAAGACAATAGTTTCGCTGTCATAGGAGCCACCATAATTTCATGGTGAAAGGTAATATGGTCCTTTATACAAGGTGTCTATCTTATGTTTATTTGGAAGTGATTGTTTGAAGTAAGAAAGTGTGTGGTCGTGTGGTAAATATAATGAACATAAACATATATTGTATTTATTGATTCAGTTGACAGGTTTAAAAAAATTATAAAGTACATATATCACTGTAGTTATTTAGCAAAACAAATTATATTAACATATAAAGCCATGCAAATTGTGAATGTGTATTTTGTTTTTGATTACATCAGAGGGATGTCATTTATAGTATGCGGAAGGCTGTATCTAAGACATATCATTGCAAATTCATACTTAGTTCTAAAGGTATGTATATTATATTTTACATGAGACTTATAATTATATATATATATATTAATACTTGGTATAATTTGCCAGTTTAGTAAATATGGAGGTAATTGTTTATTAATATATTTAAAATAAATTGTAATTGTTGTAACTTTAATATACCTTCTACTTCCAGTAGTGTACGTTTTTGAAATATGGTTACTTACGTAAATTATCATGTTATTCGCACAACCTTTTTTGGATGCTTGTAATTATATTTCTTTGATATGCCTAAATCGTAATACAATAATTTGTATGTGATAATATTACGGTGTTATATGATAATGTATTTTATGTCTGATGTTAATACATGTTTTAATCTGTTTAATATGCCAATTGTTTTTGAACATGTAATTGTACTACGTGTGTTTTCTCCAATTTAGATTAGTGTCTAAAGTCAATCTTATAAAGTTAAATTCATCTACTCTTTCAATATACATATAATCTATTTTAAGTGTAAGAGTTTGCATAAGTTTATTAGGCATAGGGAAAACCATATATTTAGTTTTGCTTTTATTTAATAATAATGTATTTATATTTAGCCATTCATTAATTTTATAATGTTCTTCATTTATTACGGTTTCTGTACTTTTACTATTAGTGTGGTTTTGTTTAGAGGATTTAAAGAGGTAGATAAAGTAGTGTCATCAACATATATAATAAAAATTAAATAACTGACTAGCTTGTGAAATATCGTTATATAAATGATAAATAATAGTGGCCCTAAGAAAGAACCTTATGGCATACCGACTGTTATACATAAAATGTCTGACTTTTCTTGTTCAATTTCGGCATAGTGTTTTCTGTTTTGTAAGTAACGTTTGAACAACTGCTAATTGTTTTTTTGATGTTATAGACAAAAGTGTCAAATGCCTTTGAAAGGTCGAGAAATACATAATTTATATCCATTTTAGTCACAATTCTATCAATTAGCTGAAGCGCAGCGAATTCTGTTGAATATGTAGCTCTAAGACCATATTGATGATCATATAAAAAATCTTTTCATTGTATAAAAGTATATAAGTTTCTCTAACAGTTTAGAAATAGTAGGAAGAAGAGAGATTGGTCAGTAATTTTCAAGTAGGGATGGATCATCTTTCTTAAATATAGGAATAACGTTTGCAATGTTCAGTTTATCTAGGAATACGCCAGAGTATAAACTTGGTTTATTTCAAAATTACAAGTTCAATTATTTTGAGCACTTTTGTTGAGATACCATCAAATCCACAGCTGCTTTTGTGGGAAAGTTATTGATAGTTTTCCTTACAGTTTCTTCATCCACATTTTCAAAAGTATATACAGAAGTTACATTGTTATTTAAATAATAACTGTAATTGTTGTTATCTTTGTATTTAATACCTTGTGTAATGGACTGTCCTATGTAAAATAAAAAATATCCTTTGTATCAGTTATTTTTGTACCATTGGTATTGTATGTTTCTGATATTTATGCTTTTACAGAGATTACCACCATTTATTTGGACTATCAACCCTACCCAGTGTTCATACATGCTTAGTATTAATTTGACCTCAGATCTATAGTTATTGACGACATCTATGATTAGCTCTCTGTAGTTTTACTGTATGTTTATCTTGTGCTAAATAGTCATAACCATGTAAGGACAATTGTGATAAGTCATAATTTATTTGATGTCCAGGTGTCCTCTAAACAAATTACACTAAATTAAGAAAATTACTAGTTAGCTCTTCTATGAAGTCCTGCAATTCATTTAATTTAGAATTTATTGATTGAATGCTTGTGCTTCAAACACTAAAACATTTTTTTTTCTTTTTGAGTTAGTTCGCTATACTTGTCAGAATCATATAATAGGATGACCGACACATTAGTTGAGGTTCATAATATTCATTACAATTTGTGTCTAAGATGTTAATTAAGTCATTATTATTAATACCTCCTAAATAAGAAAGGAATGTTTCGTCTGACGTCATACTTTTATATAATATTCCAATTTATTGTGGGTTTTTATTTACAAAGAAAGTGTGTTTGTAAATATATGTTCATAAAATAGTGACATATGCATATCCCTACGTTTTAATTTATTAGTGGGATAGTGTGCGTTGATATTTAATAACGTGATGCACTGAAAGTAAATGCAAAAATGCTTGCAGATATGACGGTGAGAACAGGTTCAGATTAATTAAACAAAATAAAAAAGATAAATTGCATTTTGAAATGCAAGGGGAGCTTTTCGTGAGAGAGTTATAAAGCATAAACTTTTAAAGGGTTTTTAACACGCCACTGCATGAAAATATATGTTATAACATTATTAATGTATTTCGTAGTAGCTTGACTAAAGCACATGATTACTGCAGTTATACACTTAATGTTTTGATTGGTGTAAAAAATCAAATATAAAGTAATACAATCAAGATATGCATTGTGTTTAGATTAATTTTGCATGTAATAATTTGTTATTATAGTATACACATATACATGATAATACAAAGACGTGACATTTGTTTTATGAATATAACACAATGTCTACTCATTTTCATTGAAGAAAAAAAACCTAGATTCTGTGAAAAAGCTACAATAATTTATACAGCGCTTTCATTTCATGTTTGTCGCAAGTTAATTGCTCAGTCACTCTGATTAAAGACGTCTAACTTCCGATGGCGGTCCGCGACGGGCCATGCCGAGCCACGACTGATCAGAGTTGTGAACGTAACATTGTCGCGAGTTCTCTCAAAACAATGCTACGAGAACAGAAGTCACGTTATTTATTTTTGCATGCCTAATGAGGCGTAACGTTTGTTTCGCTAAGTCTCTGTTGAACATAGGTCTGATCCTTTCTGGCACATCAAATCAAGCGAATCAAGTATCGCTTACAACATGATGTTGCAATAATTTAAATGGAAATTATAAAATAAATTCAGCCGTATAGTATATGTAGAATCTACAGGTAAAACTTACATTGCTCGGTCTTGATAGTTGTCGGAAAAGCAAGTTTTTTTCAATTAATGGTAGACTGTATACATAATACTACCACTAGTCATGTAGACCAGAGTTGGATCATCCCCATCTTTTGAATTACGTAATGATATAGTGCAAATGTGTTTATTAGCTACGTCACAATACAAATGTTGCGCGTGATTTCCATTAAGCTTGGCCTATTCCAGCTTTGCTGATGGAAGCAAAATGTGTGTTTGCCTGATTCTTTATTTGCTTTTTTCTTTTTCTTCATTTTTTTCCTTTATTTGTTTGCCTGGTGTATGCGTATGTATTAAAATTGATGTAGGCCTACCGCTTGAAAACAGGTAGATATCTCCTGGCTAATTGTCGCACATAACAACAATACATACACGAAAATTTCTTGCAGGTTCGTATTTCACGAAAAACAGAATATACCCTGCTCGCAGCGCCAATATGACTTACTTGTGCAGGCACAGTGACGCCTGCGAAGATCGCAGGCTGTTCCGACGACCGGCGTCGCGACTCCTCGTAGAGGTGCATGGTGGCGTAATGACGGCTGCTTGACTCGGACCCTCACCGGCATTTATAGGGTGTGGACTAGTGTAATGCGGTATTGTGTAGCGTATATCCGGTCTATTTTCATGTGTGTCCCGCACTACACCTGTACATATTCTTATGGTTTGGATTATATAGTGAATCCAAACCTAACGTGGGTAATAAATGTTGATGAATGGCTTGTTTTAATGTCAATTTGATGAAGTATGTAAAATAACCAAATTTACAAAATGGCGTCCGTGAATGTGTCAGCTTTCTCAGATTGCAAAGCAAATCGGTCATTTTGCGACGCTGATGCTGATGTCATTCTGGTGCTGATGTGATTCCAAACGGAATCCATTGGCTGGGTGAACGTTGTTAATTTCGCGCTTTCTTTGTCTAAGAGTAGCTGGTAAAACCATTTTGCTGCGTCGAGTGTGGAGAATATCTTCGCTGCAGCAAGCTTCTGGGCTAGGACTACATCTTCCAGTTTGCCGAAATTTATCTTTCGCGTTTTACTGCTTCATTTGATTTTGAAGTCAACACATATGCAACCGTTTCGATTTGTTGTGCTGTAGGGGTACACCCAGCTACTGACTTGGGCCTTCAAGTCACTGACGCTTGCATTTTATGATTCCAGCATCACGTACCCGCTCGGGAAGCAATGTCGATGCCGATTGCGTTTTCACTGGGGAGACACGCCTAAGACATAGTCCAAGTCCAAGCCACCAAAGAAGACGGCCCCCACCGGCTGATCGTCGACACCATGGCACATGCCCACAGCCTCACAAGGCCTCCTCAACGATAGGCCGTTGGCTACAATGTTGTTGAAAGGGGTTTGTGTGTGTGTGTGTGTGTGTGTGTGTGTGTGTGTGTGTGCGTGGTGCGTGCGTGCGTGCGTGTGTGCGTGCGTGTGTACGTGGGTGTCTGCGTATGTGTGTGCGTAGTGTGCCAGCGCGTGTGTCCGTGTGTACGCGATATGTTCTCCAAGACCCCGTGAGGAGTGTACTCCAAGCAGGTTACGCTAGTCTTGTCTTGTCTTGTCTTGTCTATATAAGAATTATTAGAAAACAGATGGGAAGAGTTCAACGTGCCCTTGTCCCTCCTACCACTGTGAGCGAGCGAGTTTTCTAACTTTCCTCAAAGAATGTTTGCAGATGAAATGATTTCTTTATATGTATTCTTGATATTATACCGTATCCTGCGTAATTGTGTCTAATTATTTCATTGATGCCATAAGGCCCCGCTGGACCTTCGACCTAAAGCGGTATATACAGATAGCAATGGGTGTTCGTGTCCTGAAAAGTAGTTCATGCAGAAACAGGCCTTCAGATGCCCTTACAGAAGACCAGCCAATACACATTTTTGTGTACAATGTAAATACGTTAAGATACCACTATGCACAATTACAGGTAAACCTAGTTTTGAAAATAAATTGGAAGACTGGAAATGTACCAGTTGCCAACTATGCATGAGTTGTCATATGCAGCGATAGTAGCCTAAAAGAAAGTCTACGCAAAATTTGAAAAATAGATATGAGAACTAATGCGGAAAGCACAAGCAGGGTGGTGCCATAAGACAAAACAATAGTTAGTCCTCCTTTAGAATATTATCTACAAGCATGGAGGCCATATCGCAAGAAGAATATTGATATGCTATAAAAAGTACAAAGGAGAGCAACCAAAATTATACCAAAACTCGGGAATATTAGTTATGAAATGAGTCTAAAATGTGTGGTTTAACAACACTAGAAACCAGGAGAGTGAGAGGAAAGATCAGATAGAAGTGTAAAATATTTAATGGGCTTATGGGCATGAAAATATTGACAGAAATATTTTTTCTCGGTTAAGGAAGAGAGGACTTGGGGACATGGAGTTACATTAGCAAAGAAGCAGTGTAGACTAGATATTAGAACATTCTCATTTTCCCAAAGAACAGTAAATGAATGGAACAGATTATCAGCTGATTTTGTAGGTGCTAGTAGTGTTAATGTTTAAAAATAAAATTGACATATACCTAAGAAGGGCGGGGTACATTTAGATAGGTTGGACTCTCGATAAGCCAAGGGCTTCCTTGTCCACCTGCCATCTAGAGTTGATTCTCTAGGTGGCGATCTTGTTAAATAAGTCATTGGACCTTCGGCCCAAAGCCTATTTTGTTCTACCTGCTAAAACTACAGCAATGCGTTTGATATATTTATCGATGTGTTACCAGAATTGAAAATAAGGATACGAGGACACCCTGTGTAACTGGGGAACTGCGTAGATATGAAACTGACATAGATGTGTGTCCAACTGGTAGGTTTAGTTAAATAAAAAAGTTAAGGTAAGTTCTAATATTGCGAGGTATCCAGTCCTCAAGACTGCTCAAAACCCTTTACACTTTACTTCACTGGCAGACCTGTTCAATCAAACACCATCTCAACTTCTCTGGGAAGCATCCAGCCACTCCATAATTAATACACGAAAGCTGCTCGTACACCACTGTCTATAGTCAGGTACTCATTCATACAGCTGAGTGAACTGAACAGATGTAGAGTGACAAAACAGTGTCACATGGCAGCACAAGATTCTTAGTCGACAGTCCGGAGCTCTACCCATGAACCACTGCGTTCGTTAAGGTTAACTGGTGCTGGTGTGTACATAACATGACGAATAACACTAGTATAAAATATGCTTTATTTATTCATATGCTGCAGTATGGTGACTTATAATATACAGCATGTCATACGATGTACAGCAAATCACAACATATACAGTCCCTCGGCTTACCTATAACATTCATGTAGTTGGCCCAAACGTACTGCAATTTTAGGAATGATTCCACCTTGTTTTAATAATAACAATAAAGCTTTGTCTGCTTTTTTACCACTTACTACTACAAACAGCTACGAAAGAGTACGTCAAAATGTTCGGGGAGTTGTGAGAACATCTGCAGATGAGGACAGTGTATTTGTACTGGTACACATCATTGCTTGTATAACAGCACTTCAGCTCCGTGTGTAGAGACTCTGGGTCAACGGCGCACGTATGTACAATGCCTATTTCAGACACTCCTTCGTACAGTTCCATCGCTACATCAAACCGGTGTGTCAGTTACACAAGAATACACTCGTCTCCAACATGGCGTTTACATTGTGCACGTATAAAACTGGCCCGTTGTCGTGCAGCTGATACTAGCCGTGGACACCGCATGGCGTCTCCAACTGAGGTTAACGCAGACGCACTGTTTATAACACACAACACGCAGGTGTAACAAGATAATATACATAACAATTTGCCACGCAGGCAAACAATGTCGCCGCTTTTGTGTACGCCATTGTTATTTGTAATGGTGGCCCCTTGTGACGTGCATGGAACACTGCCCGTCGTCATGTCACATGACTTGGTGACCGTCACAACTTGGTGACACAAAGACAAGGGGAAAGGACTGGCAGTGCTGCCAACGACTGATTTTGTTTGGTAACGACAAATAACAGCGGCATTGCTCTGCAAACCTCAGAAACAGTCTGTTAATTATGACACAGGAATACAGACGTTAACAGCAATGTTGCAAGCCCCGTGGCGACACAAAGCTATAGTGAAAGAAGTTTACTTTCCTATAGTAAAAAGCGGTTATCGTTGCATGCGTGACGGACGCAAGCAACGGCGTGGACTAATAGAAAACATCGGCTCAACCAATACCAACATGACTAACTACAAGTATTGTCATTGAATGCTTACAAAAAACCCTGAAACAAATCAGATATGAACACATTATAACGGACAAGGCAATATATTACAGCTGCTATCAAGTCAAGTTCTACGAACCTATCACTAAATAATAAAAGTATCGTTATTGTTTGATAATGATAACACGTACAAGAACACAATATAGCTTGTGATATGATATGAACTAATATGGTAGCTCCATACTAGCATTGATAACAGCATGTAACTATGTCCCACCACATACATACAAGTCAACCATGTCAGATTATCATTTACTCAGAAATATCACACAGCAGTGACAGAATCGACACACTACCACACACAATCTGTACATGTTTATATTACTTATTATCATATTCATGTGGACTGTGTCAGTGAGGCAATTTTGATAGCATGTGTATATATAATATCAAGAGGCAGCTTGGAGCTATCTTCAAATACTACTACTGTACACATTTTATTGGGGGAAAAGAAGATTAGTGGATGACGTGACGCTATTATGCCACAAACACTGGCCCCTCACCAAGTACAGAAGCAAGCTTCACAACACTTACTTGTAAAATATGTCACATTAGTAAACCATTGGGTAGATTTCATATAACCCATTTACCACGGTTAGATACGATCCAAGGAATATGTCTGCATAAAATGATACGACATTCAGATGTGTCATATGCTAATTCGCTCATGTGACATGGTGTTATTAGAATTATTTTCTTATCCAACTATTTTATTTTTAAATCGGGAAGACAAAATAAGTCCCTTCATATGCCTATATTTCAGTGTATCTTTCTGGCAGTTTGACATAATATTGTCAAATAAGAGATGAATATGGTGGTGGTGATGTTCAGAACACAATTTCTCTTTCACAACCTCAAATATAGCTGTTTTCTATTATTATATACATTGGTATTGAAAATCTAATAACACAGTTTCAGATAAGTGTCCACCACATCCAGATCTGTCATCAGTTATATTTAATAGGTCTTATCGAGATCTTATCTGTGCCTTTCTTCCATATGATTTGCATGAATAACATAGA
Organism: Ridgeia piscesae; assembly: GCA_025642075.2. Classification (NCBI taxonomy): domain Eukaryota; kingdom Metazoa; phylum Annelida; class Polychaeta; order Sabellida; family Siboglinidae; genus Ridgeia; species Ridgeia piscesae. The sequence goes on along the minus strand of JAODUO010000360.1, from coordinate 387,958 downwards.
TGGTGTGATCTTACAGGTCTGCTATGTGAGAACCACAAATGCATACATACAACCAGTAAACCCATTTACTATTGGCTCTCATTATTAGGAACGTGTCGTCTTCATCAGAGTATTACTGCCATCAGTTAATCCACGGGCAATGCAAGCCAGAATGGTAATTCCTGTATTGTTCTTTTAAGTGGGAATTCTTTGCAACAAAGTCTACAGAGGGCATCAACAGTATTTAACATAAAGCAACGCTTGTAATAAAAATCAACCATTTACAACTACAATCAATAATATCATGCTAGTGGTTTAGCTAGAATACATTTTCGTAATGGATGATTATCAGGATATCTCAGTTCCCAGGTTGAGCAACAAGCACAGTTTCCTTGACATGCACAAATTATCAGCTTGTGAAAGTTTAATTATGTATCTTCAACAGGTTTATTCTAGTATGCAATGTCCAAATATATATATTTGATTGTAGTTGCAAATGGGATATCTAAGATACATATATGCCCAATAAATGGCTATATTTCACTTTAAAATATTTACCTGTGGTGTTGGATGAAACGTGTTCCTAACAAACTTGCATCATAACGACTACAAATTAGTCAGTAGATGTAGTAAACACTGCTGCCCCTTGTGTGACACAGAGTGATTACGTCAAGACGGACACATATCAGCGTCTCACCCCACCTTGGTGCTAAGAGCAGTCTAAAAACCCTAAAACCTACATGTTGGTAAAACGGTACTAAAACGGTTGCCTATAACTTTACTTCGAACGCCTTTGTGATTGTGTCGCCTGCCTGGAATGGATTTGTACTTTTTATGCCCGTGATCGCCTTTGACTGCCACGCAGCCTCGAATGGATCCGACACTACCGGCGCCACCATGACGGTCTGGCCATTAGCCGAGTTCGACGTTGCGGCTGAAAGCGAGCCGTTCTGCTCCGACTGGAATTGCGGGACAGCTCGAGTTTGCTGGGATAGTTCGTGCAGCGTTATAGCGTGCTGACTCGGCATATACATGTTCGCGGTGTCAACCGAGTGACTGCGCAGGTGTGAGATATGTGGCGCCCTCTGTGTAGGGTGCACTTGCACCTGCACGGGGAAGGCGGTCGCGGCGGTGGGTGCGCCGAACGGTGTTGTGTTGTTGAGAGGAGCAAACGGCATGGCGTTGTTTGGTGGTGGCGTCGCCGTGCCTCCGTTCACGACAGGGTGGCCCTGCGAGGCAAGCGTGGGATCCTTCGCTGCTGCTATCGACGACGCAGTCGAGTGAAGCCAGAAGTCGGCCATTGACACTCCGCCAGATGGTGGCGCCTCCCAGGGGTTCGTCTGTTGGATCGGCTGGATAGTGGCACCAGAGGCAGTCGCTGAAAAAACAGCAGTATTGATTACGAAAGACAGAACAAGAGAACACAACATAATAGCAATGTAAACTGTATACCAGAAAGTAGCAGAGGAATTTAAAAGGGCATATTAAGTTTTGGGTCCTTCAGAAAAATCTGGTCAAATAAATATTTCTCATGCATAGTAGCAGTACCCTAAGTTACGTCTTTGCCTAATTATAAAAAATAGATCCTCGATGCTTTCCGTGACATACAGCTCACAGTGAATGGCAGACACAAAGTGATGTCGTAAGTCCGTTGGAGCTCGGCTCAAAGGATTAGAAAAGGTGCTATGTTTTAATAGATTATATTAAGATCTCATTTAAATACCACAGGCCACAAGTAACCCAGGTCTGTGCAATCCAATGATATCTCAGGTACTATTTGACCTCTGACCCGGCAGATTTTATCACTGAATAGAACAGATCACACGGAATGCAACAATATGTCTCATGTTAAAGACGGCTGTTCGTGGACGAATGTGAATTATCCAAAGCCATTTATACATTTTCTGCAGTTACAACGAATAATAAACACATCAAATGTATACAAACAATTTTATTTTGTATTTAGATGTTAAAAAGTTAATATTTTTTTACATAATCATGAACAATAAACATTGAAGATTCACACCACATAAAAAAGAAACAACATTATCATCGTGACCTAAAATCACATTTTTGCCTGCGATGCCTGGCTTTAATTTCCAAATCTAAAGAATCTGATTCAAAGTTTTTTCATGGGGCAACATGAAACACAGTAGTACATACCCTGTACACTAGAGGGTGGCTGAGTGTTGTTCATTGGGGTGCCATTGGGGGCGCCAGTGAAGGACTCATCAGTGGCGAGTGCCGACAGTCCCTGGGTCAACTGCTGACACATGTCAGCAATGTCCTGTTGCTCCCTGCTTGGTGACACCTCTGGGATGGGGCTGACTGCTGCGTGACAACCAAAATATTGATTTATTGTCACTCTGACAGATTGACAATTGTTACATCTGTAGGCTGTTGCAGTCGTCTGGTTCCAATCTAATAATAATAATTTTTTTTTTTAAAGCGCCATATACATGTATCCGGAAAATTATATAAAAATACATTGTTACATATACATATTAAAAATATTCATAATCAGTTTAAACTTGCACGTAAAGATGAAATGTTAAATGATATTAAATAAAGCTTCTAAAAATCCTAGTTCATAAGCTAAACTTTTCAGCAATAAAATAATAATAATAAAATAAATAATAAAATAATAAATAAATCATAAAATATATTAATAACTTAATAATAAAGTAAGTAAATTATATGCAAAACTATAATTAGTTTAAATAAATTAATTATAGCTTACAAATGCGACCTTAAAAAGATGTGTTTTTAAGTTGTCTGTTTTCTATGAGCTCATATATTCTACTTCTACCCTACATCAGTTGATCAGTTGAAAATTGACGATGTGTAACGATCACGTTTTTCAGCACTTTGCTGTTGCCAGCATCACAAACATTCAGCACGGTTAAAAAGGACACATTTCTCAATTAAAACATTTCTTGACTAGCTAAACAACTGGCCGTTCTTTTTTGACCGACAGAGTTAAAACTCACTACACGATCACATTAGAAATTCACCTGCTTCACATAGTCACAAATTATTCTTATACACAATAAAATGCAGAATAACAATGATGCACCCCACTATTACAACCGCCTTATTATTTGTGTCATGTTTGCCCTGTCTCAAGGTAACCTTAGCAGTAAGCCTCCACGGTGTAGCTGAATACGTTATAGTCACCGACAAGAACACAACAGATATGTAATGCAAAAGTCATCGTCAGAACCACTGAGGATTCATCGGGTCATCTACCTGGTCCATTAGGTTGGCTGTTCTGCTTCACGAGCTGCTGCTGGCGCTCCAGGGTTGACGGCAGTTCGTTGAGACGCAGAGAGAACTGCCTCTTGAAGGGCGACGTCTCACTCAGCTTCTCAAACCCTCGGAATGAGTACTGGCGTTCAAGCATCGACTCCGTCGCGTGTGGTCGCTGCACGGCGAACGGATTGGCTATCGACTTCACTGGGACTGGCTCTGTGGGACCATAGTAACAAGCGCAAATTAAGTTGCTATTTAATCATTGATCTCCAATCCTGATCAAAGGATCAGTGTTGTTATTTCTCTCTGTCAGTGCTAGTGATGACAGCAGACCGAAAGTTCCAACTACAGCAGCGAGTACAGCTGTATGTCACCATACTCTGCAGTGGCTGGGCATTTATTTAGTTGGCTGTCCCTAGTTACGTTCATTATTTCACTTGCCTGTTATTCATTGTGTTGGGTATGTCTGTATTTTAGAATGAGTTGAACAATGGTCGACACACGGGTTGTGGTAATCCGAGACAAATGATTAAAACATGCGTTCCTTCAACTTGTAGTGGCATACTTTCTTAATGGATGTTGTGATGGTTTATGAGATTTTGTGGCGTTATCAACATAGAACTTACAACATAACAAGTGGCACCAAACGGTGACACTTTCTCTTCCCAAACTGGTGTGAAAAACAAACAGTTGCTTACACGTGATTGTTTTTAAGATACACGCTAATAGCATTGTTTGCAGGATAAACGACAGCCTTTCTACATGAGTTCCTACCTGCAATGATGGCACTCTGGGGATCAGCGAGGCGCTCCGTGAGGGTCGCCTGCCGGAATGACCCCATTCGGGTGAAGCTCGTCCCCTTGTCATTGAAGGTCACCGTCACCGAGTCTTTCTCGCGCTTCTGTTTCTTTTCAAGACAGATGGCGAAGGCACATCCAACCGCATGACTCAGTCGCTCTCCCTGTGTATACAGACCAGTGTCACATCACTACAGGAATATCTTATGTCTTATGTGTGTCTTATATTAAGCACTGTGAACACTCTGAATGTGATGTTCTACAAAATGAACAATATTATTATCACGTCTACACTCTTTTGCACACATTGTCTCACCAGTTTGCGCAGTCATAAAATGCAATAGTTTAGCACTGGTTCAATGTGGGGGGGCCCACCAATACAGTGTGACAGATGCAATTCTACTATTTAAAATACGGTATTTCATTAATACATATTTCCTTCACATGTTGATATGTATGTAGCAATTTATTTCCCATGTGACAGGAGGAGAAAAGAAGAAGACTTCACAAATCTTATTATGACCACCCAATCCAGGAAACTAGCGTGACAGACATGTAAGGAAGAATTGTTTAACAGAAGCAACTCCCTGTATCAGCCTGCATCGCATTTTTGATCACTGGATCTATATAACAGTTTGACCAAGTCACAACATGTTCAAAGTGACAGTGACAGCCACAGCTTACACTTTCATGATTCTCTTACTAGATAACCCATATTAGAGATTCTGAATTTAATAAATTTAATAAAATACAACACATTTAAATCATCTTACTGTGGGAAAGATTAAGAATTGTTCTTCCAGTTTAATCATTTTAAAATATGATCATCTTAAATTTAATTTAATAATAACGCTGTCACATATGATTATGGAAAGAAACACAAATGGTAATGTGGGTACCTACGTAAATTTGAATTTTTACTTGGCAGTTGCTGTACATGTACATGAAAACATGTAATAAATATAATGGCATATCATAAACAAATAAAATACCTACCAGGTAAATGGCATTTTGTACAATTTCAGAAAGTATAATTATTACAAATCATGCAAACATCATCAACACGCTGAAATAAACCAGTCAGTTGGACCAATGAATCAAAGAATCAAGAACATTTACTCAAACAAATCTGTTTGTAATACAATTTAAACATATTTTACTCAGACCTTTGTGCATGATAACATTACAAAAGCAAGTTCGAGGTAGTCTTGTAGTGGATGCTATTTTCATGATTCACGCATGAATTGTGAACCAAGTGCAATCACTATCAGTCTTTGTCACTAACATGTGGCTGAATTCAGCAATGAACACAAACAATTTGTAGTCTCGTCTTGGTTACAACATTGTCACATTTGTTTACTCATTTAGGGTACACGTAATTAGCATAATTAGTATTTCCTTTCCTATTTTTATTTAATAATAAATTGTGTTGATGGTCTGCAAAACAATTATACTAATGCTACTATATAGAGAAGTGCTCTTAAACATGTTACTACATGGGTGAAACCCCTTGCAGACATAATCCCTCACCACATTGCCCTTCTGAACATAATTTTGCAGACAAAAACAAAACTTGGTCCATGTCTTTCTGACCAAGATGTTTAACCCAGTTGTGTTAGTTGTGTGTTAGATAAAACAGCCATAACTGTCCATGTGTTTATTAATAATATGAGCATCAGCCGAGCTATCGTAACTACCTTTACCTTGGACCTGGTCAACAGATGCGTCATCAGTGAAAGGTACCAAAAGGTGGAGTTGATGACAACCATGTGCAGCCTGGGCTGACAGCCCAGTGACTCCACAACGTGATGACAACCACAGACCAGACCGCACAGACTACGCAGACAGCACATACCACAGAGACTACACAGACCACACAGACTACATAGACAACACACACTACAAAGACGACACAGACTACATATACCACAAACACTAAACAGACCACATAGACAACACACACTACACAGGCCACACAGACTACACATACCACACACACTACACATACCACACAGACAACACACACTACACAGACCACACAGACTACACCGACCACACACACTACACAGACACCACAGACTACACATACCACAGACTACACATATAATACAGGTCACACAGACTACACAGACTACATATACCACACAGACAACACAAACTACACAGACCGCACACACTACACAGTCCAGATAGACTACACAGACCACAGACTGCACATATAATACAGATCACACAGACTACACAGACTACATATACCACACAGAAACAAAACTACACAGACCGCACACACTACACAGCCCAGATAGACTACACAGACCACAGCTGCCAGTCCCAGGCTTGACACACACTGTGCAGAGAAGAACCACTTAAAGGAATATTTCGGATAAACTACAACAAAATGTAATGCCACTCACTTTAATCACTTGTTAATCGACACCGTATGTGGTGCAGGATGTATACAAATAGTATGTGTTATTGTAGGTTAAAAAACGTGGAGTTTTAAATAACTGAAATGAGAACCAAACTGAACTTGTCTCCCTAGTACAGTAAATAGTTTGTCATTTGGTTTATCCTCGTCCAGAACTGACTGAAGTATTTGTGGGTCAACTTTGGCCTGTTAACTGAGCATGGCAATTAACTTGTCTACCACAGTCTGCAGCCTCTGCAATTAGCCTGTCTGTGGAGGGTTGGTTAGTGCTACAGATCCCCGTCTAGGACACTACACGGGGGACACTTCTCATCTGACTCAGCAACATCTTCCTCTAACACACATCTTTCACAAATACGTGTTGTTACTGCTTGTACGGGTAAATCATAAGTCTGTGTAGTACACCGTTGATCTAATATAACGTATGAGACTTCTGATCTGAATATAATACACTTTACAGTGTGCACGTAGACTGAACTGTAACACAATCATGACGTGTTGCTGTATTGATCACAGACACAAAATATGATGTCAATTCTGACACACGCGTGCACACTGTTACATAACGTGGCTGTGATTCAGCAGTGTGACAACCAGAGCTGTAAGGCAAAGATGCAAATAGGCTGCAAATATGGAAATAAACAGCAACATCTTTCTAGGTTCTCCTACGGGTAACCACCCGTAGGGACCACATTTATCACTAACAATCAATATTCAGTGACTTCATCAGTCTTATTTCTACCGTATTTAACAACAGCTCCTGCTGAATAACACAAAACAATGGTGAGATAAATTTGTCTGATGTGGTCTCAAAGCCTGCTAACAATTCTACAAAGAAATTTAGTTCAAGAAAAGGTAATACATCAATCTGATTGTATCATCTTATCACACAACTATTGCAAAGCCTTCGTTCTCCCGTGGCAGGTGCAACAAATTGCAGCCACTTTAAAATTGACTACGCTCAATCAAAACACGAACAATCACTGGCTAGGTAGGATTGATGTTATGGTGACATTTGAATCTTTCCACTGAAGACAGTGTAATTATTATGGTCACAACTACTATACTTCATGTATACATGCAGATACATTTCAGGACAAAAAATAAAATCTGCACCCACAGGGCTAACTGAAATACAACATATGTTTTGCATACAGCTGGAACAATCTGTAAAATAACATAAATTGCAGGCATGCAAAGTGACGCCATCACCTCGACCGCAGTGCTGTCAAGCAATGCAGTAACATTTGCCGTGCGCAGTGCAAACAACCAAATATTAAAATCTAACTTTCTGCTCTCGTTGCATTCACACAATAAAGTGCACCTTTTTAAGATTGTGCATCAACCTTTTCACTCCTGCCTTTTACAAGTCACTTATGTTCAATTCTTGGATAATTTCAATGACTGGTCAAGAATGATTTCTTCTGGCCAAATTTAACAATATTCTTAAAACGTATGTTGGTATTTATAGCTACATAGTTTATAAGTTATAGAAATTGCTATAATTAAGCGGTGAGAGAACGAACCAGTTACATGGACACCACATTACAATCAATAAATCATATTTTATCAATTGATCGATCATACTTATGTGAACCTAATTTAGAAATTAATTTTAAAAATAATCTACAGTGTTGTAACCCTTTGAAAGGGACATTCAAGTGTAACAGTTTAAAAACTCCTGTCCGTGTGTTTCCAGATATTTCAATACTTTTGTTTCAAGTCCAGCTAATTTTCATCACCTCTTATAGTTATGTTAGCCTCCCTGGTCATGTGACATTACCCACAATGCTCTGCCTGTCTACCATGAGTGTACCAAGTACGAATCTATGTATGTGAGTAGGGGCTGCCTGATGCTTCTTTCATGCGTGTAAAGTGGTACACATCAATCAATTTCACTACTAAGTGTTTCTACGTACTCAAATTTTTTTGAATAAACACTATTTATCAGATGTTTAATGTAGCATTTTCATAAAAACACTGCCACACTGATTTGCAGATTCTGAATAAAAGTTCCGTTTGCTGTTAACTAAAACACCGGGTGTTTGAATCTTGATTGACGGATCCTCGTGCTTTTCCTAGAAGAACCTCCACTGACGAGACAATAATGGCCACATGTATGTGACTGGAACCCATCTACTACACTGAATGATCACAGCAAACGTTTCCCAGAAACTCAAACACAACTAGAAGCGACAAACGAAACAAAGTGGAGAAAGCAGACATGGAGAAGCGCCGCCACCAAAAAGACAAAGGCGTATACTAACACTTACAGACTCCTTGAGGGCAAGGAAGCCGTGGCAGATCCAACGGCGTGTCGTGCCGTCTCGACAGATGTACGCAAAGCCCTTTTTCGTGGTTTCTGTCCGGGGCGCAGAAAGACACCTTCTCTATTGTCTGGTCAACAACAAGACCCTGAAACAGCAACGACGGAATCAACAAATGGCTACTATGACATCCGTTGTGGCTGGTATCGTGTACAATTTACTACACTGAGAAATATGTTGCTGTAATATTTTAATTACAGCTCATGGAACTTGAGTTTTTATAGATGAAATAAGAAGTAAATAGTGACGTTTGCTAATTGAGGCTGTCATTGTTATCTTAAAATGAGGGTGTCCTAGGGTTTTTAATCTAATGTTACCTTCTTTTGACTACAATACACATGTTGAATGTTTACTACCTCCCAAATTGTGGTTTGATACTTTATTAAGCTCTAAGCGATATTCACAGTTTGAAAGATTCCACCCACAACACATTCAAATGGTAAACAAAACAGCCAGTTTCAAAACAAAATCGATTGGCAATAATGCCGGAGTGTGCAGAGTACCAGTGTTTCATGTTTGAAAAAACCAGGCAAGGGATAAATCGCTTGCCTAAATATGCGAAATAATTTAGGTGAGCGATTTATACTTTTGTTTTATCCGCCAGGTGGCGTTCTATGTTATCCACTGTGTCTTGTGTTTGCGTAAACACCTATGCTCACGTATGTACATGTAAACACATCATTTACTATGTCAGTTATCTTATTAGCATTAAGAACTTTCTTAGTCGCTTCATGAGACCAGTCCCTGGCATGTTGTCGACTAGATACGGGCTTGCATTTTGATGGGAGCAATTATCGTAATTAGTGCAAGTGATAAATCGCTCCCTAGATGGGTGATTTGCGCGAGTGATAGGGAATGAGCCCGATCGCTCGCCTTAAAAATGAAACACTGAGGTACCCTTTCATATTTAACTTTAGCAGACTTCCTGTTACAAACTGCTGCTCTGCCAATTCTGGGCAGAGGATCTGACACCCTCCCTTTAAGATGTCTGTGTATGTGTGTGTCCACGCCCGACCATGTGTATCCATGCACAAATGTAATGAAATATCATATTTATTATGTCCATTGTCCTGACCAAACATGTCCATTATACCAAAACATCCTTCACACAAACTAGTTTCTGAAACGATAATATGTTATATCATCATTATTGGTTTTTTCCCCAGCTACACTGTATCTGGAAGTCAATATCTATGTACTGCTCACAACTACACAATGGTCTGTGGGAAACATCAAAACATGACGTGGATTCCATGCACAGTGCACAGAACTCGGAAATGGATTCACGGCAAGTATCGATTTGGAATCGTTTACATGCACTGGCCTTAGCTGGATGAACAATAAGGACATCACATTTACGTGTCGCGAATGGCAGCATAAAATGTCATAAACAGCACCATAAACGTGCTTCCACATTTACATCACAAGTACCACGGCAAGGCTATTTTAAAACTGACAGGTCTGTCATAAATCGTACTACGTCATTTACAATGTGCTGCTTACTGCGGTAATGTGCATTTTTACATAAACATTACTTAACCAATACCAAAACTGTTATAGTGAGGACTGTCACAATCACAAAATCCTTTCCTGCATGACTCACATACACTCAGTATCTTGTTTCTGGTGCTAGTTTCTAATTATACCCATGATCTGATATTACCAATTGAAATTTTTGAATATGGGTGCCAATTCAACATTGCATCATTTGTACTTATCAGAGACAGCTTGAAATAAAAACACGCCTTTAACTATTTCTAGTGCACAAGCTGAGTAAATCTAGTAAATCGATCATTTATATAACCATAATGTTACGGCCTTATGGCAAACATGAATATGCTTTGCTCTACAAGGTATTTTGTACCTAGTCCAATGTCACCATAGATGTACAACATGCTACATTTAACAATAATACTGTATTCAGCAGTGTCAATAGCAAAACAAGAAATTACCATAATTTTTCATAATTAAAATGTTATGTTGATTCCTGTGAAGAAAGCATTTTTGTTACTGGATCGTGCTGTATTTACAGGTATATAAAAGACCTTCAGTTGTTCAATTAGTATCCAGATTGTATCGATCAGATACATGAAATACAAATTCTCCCTCAACTAGACCCGGCCAATGTAATCACAACTGATGGCCTGTTGGTTGATCATGTCATGTCGTCAGTTTAACTAACAGTACTGTTGAAACATCATTACTTTAGCACTAAACCTGACCTATTGATTCCGAATACACACAGCCTTGATAGAATAGCACACTGAAGTCTACAGTTAGTTAAATAGTTCAGGAACCTATCAAATGGGGCTCTCTATGATAGTGGATAGAGCAACAAACTCCCACTGTCAATAGTGACAGCCTCGGTTTTAATCCTGTATGTACATATATGTGTGTGTGTGCGTGTGCGTGTGCGTGTGCGTGTGCGTGTGTGTGCGTGTGTGGTGTGTGGTGTGTGTGTGCTGTGTGTGTAACTGTGTTTGTTTATGAGTGTGCATATACACATGTGGACATAGACATTCACACAAACTATTACATGTGTGTGTGTGTGTGTGTGTGTGTGTGTGTGTGTGTGTGTGTGTGTGTGTGTGCGCGCGTGCATGCATGTCCAGTGTACGCGTGTGCGCGTGTGTGCGCGTGTGTGCGCATGCGTGCATGTGCCTGCATGTGTTCGAACACACACATCCACATACACAGTGATGTCCATCTGGAGTGATATATCCAGTGGTTGACCCCTACACCTCTGTCCAGACTGTCTTACCTTGCTGATCTCATCGACCACCCTGAGTGCGTCCCCGGACACGTAGAGAATAGCTCGCTGGTACTTGCTTTTGCTCTGCTGCAACAAGGCACACATGACTTACATTGTACACCAGACAAACTAGCAGAGAGCTCAAGGCTCTCTCCTCACTGTGTAGGCGTGTGTCTAACCTGTGACATTTAACCGCAACTGTTATAACAAAGGAATGGCTCACGGACAGAAGTCACCGTGTTATACACAAAACAGCCCAATACTTTAGTTGGAAATAACAAGCATCATTTGTTCTATCATTAATTAATCATGCTGTCATTGATATACTATGTACAAATATCCTAGTTAGCAAATTAAACAGCCAATGGCACTGTATACTTAATTATATAAATTATTTCAAGTATACATGTATAAGTTAAACTTCACTACTTTCAATGACAACTAACAGAACAAACAAAAATAAAACAGAAAAATACAAAACAAGGAAACAATATTATTTTTAAAGCTGCATAATACACACAAAAGAGCATAAGAGGTGGTTCTGTTTGCAAAACACAATCATATGGCATAGGACCTACGTGTGATCATGATATGCGACCCAAATTCATGCATAATATTTGAGACAGAAAAAAAATTACATTTTCAATCAATACACATATCATGGTTATCTACACGTCTTGGAACAAGTTTGGTAAAACTGCTTAGAACATTGAAGGAACAAGGGTTTAAATTATCTCGCCGAACAGATAGTTTTCACACCATGCTGCCACAGTTGACACTGCAGGACTACCTGGCAGTGGTGTTATTGCAGGTGACAATTACACTGACTGGTTGATAAACACAAGAACACACATTTTAACCCTAAAAGCACTGAAACCTACAAAATCAGAAACTTGTGTTGATTTGCAGATCTGTAAGATGTTTTTGAAAAAAATGAATGGATTTGATACATTCATCTACGTGTTCAGTTTAAGACTGCCACGATTCTACAAGACTAGCAGAGTAATCAAAATCATAGCAAGATTTGTTTCCAAATTCCTATCAATATGACAGATACATGATATCATACAATCCTTGCAGGGTTCATCAACTTGAATTAACCATGACTTCCCACCTTGCCACCAATCATCTGCAGATGCGCATACACACAACTGGACATGTGTCTTGTCATAACATATTTGAGCAGTTCTAACAAACAGGCATCACTGGCGAGAACTACACGCTCACACATACTTTGTATTTTAATTAGGTAGATCATGTAATACACACGTGTACAATGCCAGGAACTAACCTTGCGTACACACAATATCCTCAAACAAGTGCAAACAGAAGAACTCACAGCAAACTCTGGGTGAGACTGAAGTAATGAGTAGGAAAACACCTCACGAGGCAATGTAATAAACGTAAGCAGAACAAATGCTGAAGGTTTTACAACCCGCTCCAGTGTGCCCCAGACTTAGAGGGCATGGCTACAAATGCAAGAGTATGGAAAGAGCACACACACTCACTCTGTGACATGGCCAGCCAACACCTAGATCTTCCCAAACGTAAGGACAGGTGGGAAATGCAAGGAACAGCTAAGTGCAATAGATGGCTTTTAAAGCAGACGAGAATGTGTAAAATCATTACAAAAAACCTTGTATGAATGAGATTACTAGTAAGTGTTGAATACTAATGAATTAAATGTTGTGAATTTACTAATTACAAGGAAAGGGTTTCGAATAGCTGTGTCAGGATACTATATTGTTGTTGATATAGATAGAAAATCAGTTGGGAATAATTACATAAAGTCACAGTAGTGGCTGTGTTGTGATATCAATTAATGGCATTATCGTCTAACCTTTCTTTTGCCCAAGGTTCATTTAGTTTTGTCACATTTGAGATATTTTACAATATACGTCTTATTTCCAACATGGGAACATCAGTTTGAGTTGTCCTGGATGTGTACTTTTATTAATTTTATTACAAGTAATACAATTAATAAAAGTACACATTTTGGCAATTAATATTTGATTAAGGGTATAAAATGAAAATGTCAGACTGAATTACGAAAAAAACCTGAACTACTTGATTGGAGAAGATGGCCTGAAGGGAACAGATACGGACAGAAAGGAATGCCTATCTGAAGTAGGGAAGCAGGGAGGGAGGAAGGAGGGAGGGAGTGTGACAAGGCCGCTACAGGAAGCACCTTCACCCACTGCTAGTGGACAACCACTGACCTCCTCTGGCTGCGCTCGCTGGTCTTTTGCCTAAACCAAACATCCATCAGGTCAACAAACAGTCGGTCAGTCGGTCACACACAACAGATGCATAGCTAGATTCTGACAGTCCACACAAACTAGACTGTGACAGTCCACACAAGCTAGACTGTGACAGTCCACACAAACTAGACTGTGACAGTCCACACAAGCTAGACTGTGACAGTCCACACAAACTAGACTGTGACAGTCCACACAAGCTAGACTGTGACAGTCCACACAAACTAGACTGTGACAGTCCACACAAACTAGACTGTGACAGTCCACACAAGCTAGACTGTGACAGTCCACACAAACTAGACTGTGACAGTCCACACAAGCTAGACTGTGACAGTCCACACAAGCTAGACTGTGACAGTCCACACAAACTAGACTGTGACAGTCCACACAAGCTAGACTGTGTGACAGTCCACACAAGCTAGACTGTGACAGTCCACACAAGCTAGACTGTGTGACAGTCCACACAAACTAGACTGTGACAGTCCACACAAGCTAGACTGTGACAGTCCACACAAGCTAGACTGTGACAGTCCACACAAACTAGACTGTGACAGTCCACACAAGCTAGACTGTGACAGTCCACACAAGCTAGACTGTGACAGTCCACACAAACTAGACTGTGACAGTCCACACAAGCTAGACTGTGTGACAGTCCACACAAGCTAGACTGTGTGACAATCCACACAAGCTAGACTGTGTGACAGTCCACACAAGCTAGACTGTGTGACAATCCACACAAGCTAGACTCTGTGACAGTCCACACAAGCTAGACTGTGTGACAGTCCACACAAGCTAGACTGTGCGACAGTCCACACAAGCTAGACTGTGCGACAGTCCACACAAGCTAGACTCTGTGACAGTCCACACAAGCTAGACTGTGTGACAATCCACACAAGCTAGACTGTGTGACAGTCCACACAAGCTAGACTGTGTGACAGTCCACACAAGCTAGATTATGTGACAGTCCACACAAGCTAGACACTGTGACAGTCCACACAAGCTAGACTCTGTGACAGTCCACACAAGCTAGACTCTGTGACAGTCCACACAAGCTAGACTGTGTGACAGTCCACACAAGCTAGACTCTGTGACAGTCCACACAAGCTAGACTCTGTGACAGTCCACACAAGCTAGACTCTGTGACAGTCCACACAAGCTAGACTCTGTGACAGTCCACACAAGCTAGACTGTGTGACAGTCCACACAAGCTAGACTCTTGTGACAGTCCACACAAGCTAGACTTTGTGACAGTCCACACAAGCTAGACTCTTGTGACAGTCCACACAAGCTAGACTCTGTGACAGTCCACACAAGCTAGACTTTGTGACAGTCCACACAAGCTAGACTCTGTGACAGTCCACACAAGCTAGACTTTGTGACAGTCCACACAAGCTAGACTCTGTGACAGTCCACACAAGCTAGACTCTTGTGACAGTCCACACAAGCTAGACTTTGTGACAGTCCACACAAGCTAGACTCTTGTGACAGTCCACACAAGCTAGACTTTGTGACAGTCCACACAAGCTAGACTCTGTGACAGTCCACACAAGCTAGACTCTTGTGACAGTCCACACAAGCTAGACTTTGTGACAGTCCACACAAGCTAGACTCTTGTGACAGTCCACACAAGCTAGACTGTGTGACAGTCCACACAAGCTAGACTCTGTGACAGTCCACATAAGCTAGACTCTGTGACAGTCCACACAAGCTAGACTCTTGTGACAGTCCACACAAGCTAGACTTTGTGACAGTCCACACAAGCTAGACTCTTGTGACAGTCCACACAAGCTAGACTGTGTGACAGTCCACACAAGCTAGACTCTGTGACAGTCCACATAAGCTAGACTCTGTGACAGTCCACATAAGCTAGACTGTGTGACAGTCCACACAAGCTAGACTGTGTGACAGTCCACACAAGCTAGACTGTGTGACAGTCCACACAAGCTAGACTCTATGACAGTCCACACAAGCTAGACTCTGTGACAGTCCACACAAGCTAGACTGTGTGACAGTCCACATAAGCTAGACTCTGTGACAGTCCACACAAGCTAGACTGTGTGACAGTCCACACAAGCTAGACTGTGTGACAGTCCACACAAGCTAGACTGTGTGACAGCCCACACAAGCTAGACTATGTGACAGTCCACACAAGCTACTCTTGTGACACGACACATCCACTCCTTCTGACCCACATGGCCTTGCCTAAACTCTGCTGTCCCAGCAAGTTAATAAAACACTAAGACATGATCAATGATTCAGATTGCCATACATGCATGTGCTATTGAAATATGTGTCCAGTAAGAACAATACAATACTTCATAGTATATAGTAAGACTGCGAAGTTCTATCCATTGTGTTATGATGATAGCAATTATGTTTTATATTAGCATCTAACCAATCAGCATATATGCCAGGGTTTACCAAAACTGTACATTTTTGCAGAAGAGTGGATAGCAGAGTGAGTGAAAAAGCACAACAGTCAGTTTCTCGTGGTGCAAATAGTACACACAGATTTAAAACACACTTCTATGCTAAGGCAAACGCTAGTGCTGAAGTGCCTACAAAACTGCTTCTGACTTTTGCATGAAAAGAACTACCTAATCTCACCACCACACCTACTTTCAGACATACAATATATATTTCCTTTTATTCCTACGGGGCATTTTACCGGTGAATATAAGAAAAACATCGACAGGACATTGCAAAAACAAAAATGCAAATATGCCAAAGATTCCTTCTTCAGGGAAATCAAAACACTCAGATCTTGCATGAGCACAATAAAGACATTCTGCACAGACATCGTTAGATGATCAGACAGGAGGACATCTGGTTTACACTAGGAGAATGATGGGTGATTGATGCTCCCTCAGTGTCCTTGCAACTGGAGGAAATACCTGCCACACTGGCTCTCACAGGATATGTGTGTGTTATCAGCTAACAGTCCTGGAGTGACACCCACTGGCTCCCAAGTACTGGCTCCTGAGTGCAAGCCCCAGTCCTACTGCCACATGAACACTGATTAGCAAGGCCCAGTCTACAAGATATGTTCTGTGTTCACCCCAGTAACCTACACACATACACATAGCTGTGGCTCTGGTGTCTGCAGTTCAAGGCAACTCTAGTTCAGAGGAGCTGTGGCAACCTTACCTTCTACCACGTCTCTGTCTCATGCCATGTGCTTTTGCACAATCACGACTTTTCTGTCATAATAATAAATTAAAATACTAAATAATTATTTTAAATGATCTGAGTACTTACTAATATTGCCTTTGATTTGTTAAGTTAACATTCCTTAAAATCATCCCAGATACGGTTGTTTAACTTCTCCTGAGGCAACTATTGACAAGAATTTATATCATAACATAGTTACGAAAAATATTAAGGAGGTAAATGCAACATTTCTGTAGTACCAAAGGCTGCCAAGACATTGTCTGCGAAGCACACGTGCTATAAATAGTGAGGATAGTTTACATTAGAATGGATGCAATAAACATGTATTGTTATTTGTTAGGCTAACTATAAATGATGTACAGCCTACGTTTCCAATAAAACAAATGTCTCCTGATATGGGTCAGATTAAGTAGAAATGACATCTATAGAACCAGACTTGGGGGTCATCTCAGTAGCAGTTAGGACCCTCTAGTACCCAATAGGTACTTCCTATCACTGACAATACATTCTTCGAAGTGTAACTGGCTTACAAATGGGTCTGGTTTGTTAGTATGGAAATTTGCGTGGGTTGGATAGCAGCCTAATTAATATAGTCCCTGTGGTGTATGAATATGGATCAATATGAACTG
This sequence comes from Ridgeia piscesae, assembly GCA_025642075.2. Taxonomy (NCBI): domain Eukaryota; kingdom Metazoa; phylum Annelida; class Polychaeta; order Sabellida; family Siboglinidae; genus Ridgeia; species Ridgeia piscesae. Next base: position 370,365 of record JAODUO010000360.1, on the reverse strand, counting down.
ACATCCAGATGGAAGGGTCTTATGCAGGGATTACTCATCCAATTGACTCATACTTCATAGCTTTAGGAAACACATGTCTTCCTCCCGGTGGTATTAAGCACACGTTACATTATACAACCATGAACAGGATGTCCATTAAAAGTACACTACTCACTGTAGCCATGTCTGCCCTGAGGCAAGATAGGATGCCCAAGGTAAGAGAATCAACTCTTCCATTCCATACACGATACAGGGCTGACAAAATTTAATCTAAAATACTTGATTAAATATTAGTATTTGCAATTCCACATTTAGAATCTAATCACATCACCATAATATAATGGAATAATTTTTATCATTTCGATACTAACCATGTAAAGTAAATAAATAGAAATAGGCATTAAAAGTCATTGATTTCTTGACGGAGATATAGTTGACTGTTATAATTCCAAAATACCATGACCATTTAATAACCGTGTAAGGTTCTCTAATCCATCAGTCCCACAAAATTTGGGAAACAGACAATTAAGGTAACCATGGATTGGTTTAAAAAATCAGGGTTCCTCTTTTCTTTGGGTGCTGCCTGAATTTCCATGTGTTTAAAATTGTCTTAAATTTCAAGTTTTGAAACACCCTAAACCGAGTATCGCACAGGTCATGGAAGTAGACACATTCTTTCAATATGACATAGATGAAACAAGTAATCTAAATGAATTATGGAATTGCTCGAACATTTAAACTGGGATTTTTATGAAAATGTCATACAGATCACTGTGGATTAGTTGACACAAATAAAAAAAACAATTATCATGAAGAAGTTAATATTTTATATCTTAATTGAATCGTGTATATTACAACATTTACATTGAACACAGCTCATCTATGATCAGACGTATTTGGGTTTTTTTCCCTATATAAGTGGTGAGCATTTCTTTGACATCTAAAAATAATTTGGATTTGCAATGTTAAAATTAAGCTTATTTTTATTTTACGTTAAAAAGCAGAACATACTTGTATATGACATTTTGAGTCTGGCGAGAACGAGGCATTTCATGCAACAAGTTTTTGAGTGATAATTGCGGCCTTCACCAGCTGTTGTACCTGGATGTCAGTAATCATTGGACTGTTAACCATATGTTGGCTCGGTGTTACACAACGTAGACAGAATCAATACTTAGAAAAAGGCGGCGTTGACTGCCGTCTAAACAGACTCCACAGACCCGAGGCGAGTTAATTAAACAGACAAACAATAGCTCCCTGCGACAAATGTCAAGATATGTGCAGTGTGTGACTGACTGCTTGACATTTTTACACACTTCAAGTGGCGACCGTTTTTTACGGTATGGGAAATAGTTGTGCCCTGTGAATCATCAAAAGGGAAGAAAATGTTCCCACATGTCCACCATCACAACCACTAGACATCATCCTTAAAAAAATTGTTAGAAAACAAAACGGTTGGATTGTTTAACACGGCTGCGTGGCATTGGTTGGCGATTTCAAAGGAAATGCAATGCTGATTGTCCAAGGGCGATAAAATAACAACTGACATCTCTAGCGAGAATTATTCCATCCACACTTGAAGAAACATTGTGTGCAATGTGTTCACATCTACATTGGAAGAAACTTGTGAACAAAGAAACATGTACAATGTGCAAATGTGTAAGTCTTTGATGCATTGTTGCATTCTAGGATAAGATTAAATCTGAATGCACATAGCTTCTAAATTTTACTCTGATCTTGCAGTGCACGTGTCAATGTTGAAATACTGAGTAATATGTCAGATGGTGTTGTAAAATTAATGAAGCACTTAACAAATGTTTAGCCATAGTCCTTATGACCTGAACATTTGTTAAGTGTTTCATTAATTTTACAAATTTACCTTTCACCATATTTAACAAAAGCATAGTTTTTACAGTCTCTCTAAAGTAGCATCATTGTTGTCAAAATATTATCAAATGTGATAACATGTGACAAGTTTCATGAGCTACACAAAGCTGTACAACGATTTTCATCAATGGATTCAAATAATTTACTTTTTTTCGTATTTCTGAGTTAAAAGTACCTTTTTCCTGAAACATTAGCGATGGAGAAAGACACATTTGTGAAATTCAAAAAAAGCGTAAATTATTGGTTTGAAATGGGAGCACTTGAAGACACTGATCGTGGTGAGAGAAGTGACAGACCAAGTCTAACCACAGCCACAGTCTGAAAGGTGAAAGACAAAGTGAAGACAGAAGACGCCCGCCACCGAGAAGCCCGTGAGAACCACACACAGGTGGCGTTACTGTACCTTCGTGTCCTTAGCCTTCCTGCGCAATGACATGCGCGACCACAGACTGCGATTTTTCCTCTGAAACAGGCACAGCTAGCAAGTGACAAGTGTCTACACCACAGGGTGACAGACAGGGTGACATGACTGTCACTTGTGTTAGTGGCATTACTGCGCAAGCCCACATATGACGCGGTTAGTAGGCATGGTGAGTTGATGACACAGTCACCTGTCATCACTAGACACTACTGGGTGTGTCCTTCTCAAGTTCGGTGCTTCACATGTGTCTGTTAGTCGGATTGTGGGTCTAGGTTAGTGGAACATGTTAGTCTACAGGGTTAGATACCTCTACCCAGGACAAACAGTAGCCATGCACTGTCCAGCTTGTTACCGAAGCCACAAGATTCAGCTCAACTGCACTGGCCACTGAGACATGTGTGCAGTGGGCTGTGAACTGAGGCACCTGCATTTTACAGTCTGTTTGCACACAGAATTCACCTCCTGTGCGTTGTCCGTACATGTAGTGCTGGCACACACACGCACGCACGCAGCCCAGACACACACATCACACATGCATGCATGCACACAGACACATTCTACTTGCAATCAATAACACTAGCACACTCCAAACAGACACACGTGAGCATACAAATACAGAGACGTGGCATTGTCACAACCCGACAAGCTCTACACAGAAAGAAAGCCATGGGTGTACAGCCAGCAATCAGAACACAGCACCACAGCTGCTACAATCTGTCTGTGCTGTATCAACACTGGCAAACAATTGGTGTGATTACTCAACACATAATCAAGATAACTGCTGTCATGTGACTGCCAGTCTGCCCTGGTTTTATACCTGGTTCAATGCCATGAGTGAGTGTTCCAAGTTCCCAACTAAATATCCAAGTGTGATATTTCTAAAATGTATCCAGTACAACTGCAGATGCAAGAAACTTCACGTACATAATTTTACAATGTAATCTGTTATTTTTTATATGGTGCTTAACCACGTTATGATATGTAGGAAACTTGCGTTATATAATACACTAATGAACGTATCATTTGTTAGCTCAATGCTTTGCTATAAAGATGGCATATTTCAGAACTGTTATTAATATTACGGTATCATATTATGAACTAAAAACATAATTAATACCGAGTTGTTTTGAGTCAAAAGAACAAATAACTAATCCCAATGAGTTATCAATGTATTCTTTATAGCAGAACCTGAAGCAACCAAATAATCCTAGACACAGAACTGATCGCCGCTGCAATCTAGTACAGCCAAACATGTCCTTTGAAAACGATCTCCAACTTTCTACAAGTGGGAATATTTTATGTACAAAGTTTACACAGCGCAGCTACTTGAAACGTTTCTGTGCCAACTGTCATTTCATTTTTTGTAATATTTAATTCAGAATTTCAGAGCACTCGGAAAACTATTACAGTGTATATTGTAAAATGTTACCATCTGATTTTTACGAACTAAATACATATGAATGGAGTGGTGATGCATAAATTAACATCTGCTTGTTGTTGCTATAGTAGGTACCAGGTGCCATTATAGATCAGAATTAACTGGTCATTTAGTTGATAAACATGTCTTAGTGAAACTGTCTGGCTGCAAGACTTTAACCAGCGGAAACAAAGACAAGGAAACTGCTTATAGCGTATTTTGGAAAGGTGGTCTAGTGCACAGCGAACCGTGTTTTCCATGGTAATGGATGAGTTTCCCATGCAGGTTCAAGCACTGATGAAACGATCCCTGGCTCCCACGCTGAGAACCTTAGGAGTGCTACACTGTTCCCAGCGGTAAGACTCCGCCAGGTGAAGCGTCTTCCTCCGGTCCCTGTAAGACTAATTAGCAGACTGTCTCTGCCAATACCAATGACTATGACTGGGACAGAGGCATCAGCTGGCTGGAGCCACTGATGCAGGTGGACTTAAAGATTCACGGAGCAATTGTCTGCTCTACAAGAGCCGTCCGTGTACACTGTACACATACTCCAGCACAATAACTATTAGTGTGGACTGTGGACAGACCAACAGACAAGTAGAGCAAACTACACTGAACCTCACTACTGCAGTCACCCTTTAAACTGGCCGAGTGGCCTGACTAGCAAGGTGACCATATTAGCAAGACTAAGTTCCCATGTTACTGTGTATTAAGGGAGTGTACCACCATGACCTTAATTGTGAGGTGGCTATATTACTGATGTGACCTTAATTGTGACATGGCTATATTACTTGACCTTAATTGTGAGGTGGCTATATTACTTATGTGACCTTAATTGTGAGGTGGCTATATTACTTATGTGACCTTAATTGTGAGGTGGCTATATTACTGATGTGACCTTAATTGTGAGGGGGCTATATTACTGATGTGTCCTCTGGCCATATTATCGTGTGTGAAATCATAATAATACAGATGTTGTCTTAATAGTTAATGTTACCAAATTAAGGTTAATGAAACAAAATAAATATTTTTGTACTCGGTACATGTCGTTTAATAACAATTAATTGTCTTTGACAAAAACCATGAATACTACTTGACCAGCAGGGTGGGTTTCAACCAACTAGAACTTGTTTTTGTCAGACTGATCTTGGTACAATTGGCATCAACATGTTTTTACCGGAGAAATTAACATAAATTTAGAATAGATATGGAAAAATACAGGCAAAACTGGAATCGGATGTACCATGTGTATTTTTACATGTAAAATATTGTCAAAAAACGTAGTTAAGAAAAACTCTTATTTTGTAGATTTTTTAAATGTTTCCAAAAACATAGTCTGAACACACAAGTAATTATGTAACTAATGCAAAGTTACCATTGTCCATAATGGACTCAGTTTAGCAAGCATGGTTTCCACATCAGCCATGTTCAATATCCCCAACTGTTTACAGCAAGTTCCACACATCAGCATGAGACTTCACCAACCCTTAGCATGGAATCCAATTTAGATACTCAATTACAAACTTTGTCATATTAGCGTTGGTCCCTGGACAGACAGACAGACTGTATTGAAGCTGTGAGGACACAAGGCACAGGAAGACAGGGTTGTCAACTGAGTCGACCTGTCCAATTCTAAGGAAGTCTCCCACCACTAACGACTTCCCAAGTCTAACGAGAGTGCACTGCAACACCGGTCATGTCAATGTCATTCGCTTGTCGCAAATAAAGCAATTCACAGAAAAATTGAGATCGCTATAAATCGATGACTGCAAGTACTGGAATTTTACAGATGCACACACATATATAACAGATGCACTAGTTCAACAATCAGCCCTGACCAGAAGCTTGATAGAGCTGTGATGTCAACTAGACTTGCTGTTGTTATGTGTGACATTTGAGTTCTCTACTTGATTAACATCAATTAATTATACACACACAGAGAGACAGACAGGCACCCAGGTTAAGTGGGGACCGTGTCACAGTAATGTCACCAGGTACAACTGTAGTGGACATGGGACACTGCCACCCACACAGCACCGTTGGTTCGGGCAGTTTAAGCGCTGTCATTTAAACCGTGTGTACAACTGTTCATTACAAAATAATCATGACATCCTACTAGTAACTGGTGACACAATTTGTCCAACACAACCATTATGTTAATATATCTATGACCTCTTTCAGTTTCAGTTTCTTTTAATAATACTACAGTCATGCACACACATGTGCACACACGTGTATAAACGCACGCACGCACGCACGCACGCACCCACCCACCGCACGCACGCACGCACGCACGCACGCACGCACGCACGCACGCACGTACACAGACTAGATAAGGTCAACAGTCAACCTTGATTCTAATATTTACTCTCAATGGCCACTTGAATCCTGAAGACTTGAACTCATCACCCTGTGTCATCTCCACGTCTCTTCACCACATCCCTCAGACTCTTACCCTCTGCACTCCCTGGTAGCCTTCTCTCATCTTATCATATTATCTTTCTCCCTATCTACATACACCATGTATGTATAGTCCTAGTTAGCATTCACTCACCCCCAGCATCTAGTACATCTAGTCTACAAGATAAAATGTAAACTGTCCAGCCACTCATCTACACATGATCATGGTTTACAACTTCGTGTAACACCAGTGTCGCTACAGTACGTATGTTGCCATGTCTGGCTAAAATGGAAATAAATCCCACCAAGCAATACCGCAGTACAAAATTATTATGTCTGAGTAATTTCCGTTTGGGCTGATCAGTGCATTAACCGAAGGCAGCCTGTGCAGTCAGGCTGAGCTGGTAATGCCGACCAAGTGCTGTTTACTGGTGATGGCACAGTGGATACTAACATGCCTGAGTTGTTCTGGTGGGCTCCTGAAGACATACAACCCCAAACACCTTACTGATAGACCAACCAACATTACACTTGAGTCTGGATTGCTCCATAGCTTTATGCAGAGACCTGTCCACCCCGACCACCGTCATTTGGACGGGTAAAACCCATTGCGGACGCAGAGGTAGAAATATGGGTGGACGGGTATAAAAATGGAGTAGCAAAAAACATAAAAGGTCTTCCAAAACCATACATATTGTCAGTTATGCCTTAAACGTGAGTGTAAATGGTGTCACATGTGTGTTTTTGGTCAAGTTCTCGTCATCAAACATATTTAAAGTTTGTAAACTGGCTTAACTTTTAACATCCATCTGTCGACCAAAACATGTGTGACAGGCAAGAAAATGATCCTGCAGAAAGCCTGGAGTGCTCTACTTGTGGCTGTGTGGCATAATCACGCATTCAAAGCGATTCAATATGGCGACACTGAAACATCCTTTCTGAATGAAACAACAGTTGTGTTCAAATGAAAGCTGGATAGCTTTGACAATTCGAACCACAATGTACAATTATGAGGCAAGCGTTAAAATATGTGGTGCACTCTATCATTAGTATTAGTAGAAAGCTTAGCAGCATGCAAATGTATAACAGTCATCATCAAATGCGGTCAATCAGGGTTTAAAACTTTTTAAAAATTCCCATACAAAAATATGAACATCCCATGCACTGTTGAGTTGCTGTAATATAAAAAGTTTATAGTGTGTAGTATATTTTTAACGATTATACCCCCTACAACAATGTTCACATTTATTATAACATGATCGCATTTCTGATGATGGCTGTTAAGCATTGATGTTATTTCATTTAAAAAAACATGCACAGGCAACAAAAACTAGTAACAATACAAAATATGACAATATAAATTAAACAACAATACAAACTGCATATGCATAGTCATCAAAAATTCCTGGCAGAATGACAAGACTATGTTTACTCTATTGACTCATGTATTTAGGAAAGTGTTCTGGCTCAACAATTTGGAAAATGCTGCATGGACTGATTAAAAACCAGCGCCAAATTTGTTAAATTTTTACGTAAACAACCTTGTGCTGAGACCAGCACTGACCTTCACTAATTTACACATTTTGAAACGACAACACGTCTCTGATGATTCTAAATCAAAGCAAGGCTCAGCTGCTCTATCGGCATTACGTGGATGGTCCAACCTTTGACATACCAAAAAGGCCAATCAATATATACAGGATTTTGTATTAAATGCTAGATAAGCACACTAAAAGCCAATAATTTCATTACTCCATAGGAAGCCAGTTACAATATGCCATAGTGCCCCTGCTCTGGGGTGTGTGTTGTACAATTAACTGTCCCTGAACTTAACCAGGTTTGTTTCTGCCTACGCAAGAACCTAAAAAGGTCACTAGCAAGTAGCACTGCTGTTGGCTAATCAGAGTCAACAAAATAAGGCACTTTTCGCTCAACTACCTAGTCTTACTGAGCAACGCAACATGTAGAAAACAAGAACGCGTAATTTAGCAGAATAAAAAGCAACACCAAATAATAGTAACGAAACAAAAATCTTTACAAATAACGGTTCATATTGGAACGTGTAGGTAAGGATCACGTACGGCTTTGAGGGCCTTTACTGCTTCTTCGCATACTTGGATCCCCCGCGATTCAAACACTTCAATGCAGCCAAGGTACTGAAAACAAACAGTAAACTAATGTAAACACACACTATCAAACAGTCAATATTACCCGTGTCCACTTGTCACAGAATTGAGAACAATCTTAGCCCTTCATGCAAAATTCTTCATTACATAACACATTGTTTTTACATACAAACGTTGTCAACAGCTGCTCAAGATGATCACATCACTAGCTGGAAACAAAACAATGAATGTTTTACTTGGCCCGTTCAAAATCCTTCTGGAGTCTTGTTACTGTGTATCTTGTGGTTTGAATGCATTTTTTAACACTGAGGAATATTACAGTATACAAATGAAAACAGGTTTGTGAAACATCAGTGCCATTTTTTGAGAGTTGGCCTAGTTACTTCACATATAGTAATTCATGTTTGTTTTCCAAAAACGCCACTTATTTTTCAGTGATATGGACATTGTTATTTAAACTACCCCGTTAATGCATAATTAACTCCACTACTTAAGGTAGTAGCAATTTCTCTGGAATTACTGATGCATAGTGGTTAGAGCAGCTAACGAAGTGAGCCATACAAAAACAATAAATAAATACTGGTTCACAATCAGTCAATCACATTCCTCTTTTTTGTAAATCTGTACAAATGATACAGCAGCCTATGGCAACATTGCCTTGTATTGAAGTTGTATGATACAAACAGTATACTACACACCCTGGGGATTCACAGTACAGCTGCTATTGTCAATTAATTATGTAATCTGAGGGTCACTAATTGCCATCAACAGAGGGCTGTAGGACCTGCACTGTAACCTAAATCTGACCACACAAATGAACTGCATCAGTTCACACTGAGATAAACAAAGTAATTCAGCTCAAACCTATATGGCTTTTCCTGGTAACACCCATAACATTTAGCTCACCACTACGGAGATAACAGTGGAAATATTGATGTCCAGTCAAAGGCATGTTTTATTCACCCATTTCGGGCCGTTAATGTTGTCCCTGGGTACCCAGAGATTCTAGCGATTTTACAATGACACAACAAATCTTCTGTAGGGTAATTTCTTACCAAGAGAGTACAAATTGGTCAAACTGTGGCAATGAACAATTAATACATTCCTGCGGATGGAATTTAAGCACAAGGGGAATTTGTTTGGTAAAGATTTCATGGAAACTGCCACTGGTATGTTTTTTGATGAATACAAACAACTGTTGTTCTAAGTCATCTGGCTTTAAGTCTAAAACAGTCCATCTTCTTAAATAATGATAAAAAAATATTGTACCCTGCCCAGGGTCAGCAATTAACAAAGTACATTTATTCTGTTATTTTACATGAGTAAAAAAATGTCTTTACTTGAGTAACAAAGTACATTTTTTAGATGTACACTTACTTGTTTAACTTTTATCTGTACTTAAGTACATTTTAAAAAAACATTGACTTTATCTGAGCAACATTTTTCCAAGTAACTTGTGCTTTTAATCAATTTTTTTATATTTCTATCAGTTTTGTTTTGACCCTGCCGAAACTTACACCAAATACTTTCAGGTAAACAACAAGTGTCACTATTTGGGGGGCAGGGGAGGGGGGTCCACCCCTACACTTGTGTTGACTTAGAAGATTTTTGTTTTAGGGAATCACAGGTGAAATTTTTTATGTACATATATTTTCCAAAACTTTCTGGTTAATTATTACAAATGTGCAGTCTGCAAAAAGATATCCCCATACTGTCCTAGTGATTATTATTGTTTAAAATAATAAACACTGAATAACATAATTCATATAAAATTATGATACTTCATGTATTTAAAATAATACAATCGCTAACATTTGTATGGCATGGTAACTCATTGTACCCTTCATTCATCACCCTCTTCACAGAAATTGCAGCTGGTAAAACTGGATTTAATTATGTTTTGGACTGTATTAGGTCAGGGTTTAATTAATTTCCCACCCTCCATCCCTGCTTTGGCAGACATTGTATTGTATTTTATTCTGTGTATTTAGTTAGTGTAGTATGATTTGTAGGTCATGAGAGATCAGTTTTTGCCAATATTGATTACTGTATAATTATGTATATGATTCCATGTTTTGTAAACATTAAACCTGATCTACCAGTTCACCCACAACCCTGGTCTTGTATTTGTGATATATGTTTATTTACACATGGTTTAGCTATCGTGATTAATCTGGATTTAATTACGTTTTGGACAAGGCAAGAATGGGTAATTGGAACAAGCGCTAAGGCAGTGGTGACTCACCCGCACTTGGAAGCTACATGTGCCTTCCCGTACTTTCCTCTCGTCCTCCTGCCACTGGTGGGGTTTGCTGCACTCAGGCACCCTGTCCTTCTTCTTGCGGAAGCTCAGGCTACGTTTTAACCTTTCCATCTCACATCAGGCACCAGCAGCCTGCTGAAAGAGAAGAGAGACGTGGTCATTAGTACAGCTCACTCCAGGCAGTTTGAGTATCACGAATAGATTGCATGCAGTCAAGATTAGACCATAGTCAGCACTTAGATGGCGATGTATAATATTTCTAGCACTGAGGATTAATAGCATTGTCGGATGAATCAACAAACATTGCCAACAAATCTAGTTCAAAAAGGTGATAAGCTAAATCTGTCATGCTTGACTTTGTAATGTGACATTCAGTGTTCAGCTGACAACACTATCCCGAAGGAGGTACAAGGATTTCATTTAAAATGTGTGAAACAGTTGCATTATTCATCATGTCAGTCACACAATTGTATTGATCACGATGGAAAAAAAAAACCATTTCAACATAAAGGGGCATATTTCATTTAGTTTCTAGATCGCAGATTTGTTTTAAAAAACCTATTTTTATATTCAAAAGTTCTTTGCAAAACAATACTACAGGCCTATGCTATATGCTGGAACAAATTTTGGCCAGTCCAAAAATGTTTCAGTACAAAATACTACACATACACGTGTGCCTGAACTCGCTTGGACAGAAGCCAGTTCAGACATGTATGTATATGTCCAGAAATATATAACCCACACGTACACAAGTGTAACACACATAACTGACAACATAACAGAAGAAAAACCGCTTTTGCTCCTCAATTTTTTATCCATCCAACCACACATTTTACTCGTCCAAAAATGGACTTTACGGTTGGACAATGGACTGCAGATAAAGCTGTGCAATAAAACAATCTAGGCATCCACCACTAGAAACAACACTCAAAACAGTAACATTAACAGACTGTCAGTCTGACAGCGAATGTTTCCATTTTACATTTTAGTTCTGGTGCACATGCACTTGACTTAGGTAGCATGAAAGAGTATGCTTGTGTTATGACTTATGACTGCCCAGTCATAATCTAAGAGGACGGAGGACAGAGGCAGATAAGTCACACATTTCAGTGAAGTCAACAACAGTGCACTAAGCACGCCTAAACATGTGCATTCATACACTGAGGTCAACTATACTGTCTAACAATGACTTGTGATAATATCATAGAATCTAGGCCAAAGCCCCATCTGCAAGTCATTCTGCACATTGTACTGTATTATGCTACAAATCTTGTAATGGTTGAGCACAGACTTCAGAACATTGCGTGGATTATTGATTCTGTCAATAATCCATGCAATAATCCACGCAATGTTTCATATTTAAATATTTGTAAAACCATCTCATGCATATATATATATATATATATATATATATATATATATAAAATATATATATGTGTGTGTTTGCGTGAACAAAATATGGTTTTACAAATATTTAAATATGAAACATCCATGGACAAAACAAATCAGCTAAATACTAGTACTTACTTACTCTGATTAAGTCATTCTTTAATTGGTAAAACAAATGTATCCAGTAATGCTACAACACTATATCAACTCAGTCAAGAAGTTATACATCTATGTGAAACAGATTACTACGACTAATATCACATATCATAATGACCATGACTCTCTTGTGATGCGGTTTTTGTGTTTTATTTAAACACCCTGATATTAATAGATTCAGCTTAAATTCCTGTTCAGGCTGACTGTGTTTGATGGACTATGACACTGCAAGGTGACTCATGACCACAACCCTGACAGTGACAGTCTAAACAATTACATCACACTTTCCATGCCTACAGCAATGCACTTCTGTTGGGGGAAAACAGGAAGTTATAAACAATCAATCTTATACAGTGGCTTAACCATCAAACAAGGCAATTTTTTTTACAAACAATTAGAATCTCCAAGTGATGGTTTCACTGACTTTTAGTTTGTGTAAACATAACACATCTTACAACTGTAATAAGTTCTCTAGTAATTAAGGCAGTTCTATTCTGATAGTGGCACGCTATGGATATAACTATGAGGATGCCGACACATTTGACTAAACATAGAGTAAATGAAAGGTAAAATCCTGGTCTTGGCTCAATAAACAGAAGCCAGGTGAATGCATGAGACAGCTAACGAAGCCAATAATGGTGTGTCTCCCAAGGACACTGCACCATCCTGATGGAGTACAGTGTACCACAGTTAATTACAAAATAAGAACGCTGCTGAATCTGTAGTAGGCAAGTTGCTATCACAGATGTATGGACAAATAGGAAACCATGCAATGTGTACATACTACTTTTAGATAATATACAACAAAATACAATACACTGTGTCTGTTTCAGTTTTGTATATTGCACCTTTTATTTTGTTAATGGGAAACAAAAGTCAATGCTTTGGTGATATGGGCCTAATATACTTAATAAAAGTAACAACTTTCAATGACAATTGTATCTTAATGTCAGCATTTACTAGAATTTATTTAGAACACAGTCATCAAGTCTATGGACTACGCCATTTTAGAAACAGAATGACGTAGTGCAGTCAACTTGTTCGGCATGAACTGCTTTTACTTTCTGACCTAACCATGAAAACTACCACCAAATTTCTCACATATCTGTACATACACTGTTACAAAAAATTCACTTGCAAAGAAAATTCACAAAACAAAAGTGCAGATTTCGATGGCAATTACTTTGGCTGCTCCATGATTTCCGTATAATCATATTATAAGTTAGCTTTACACAAAATACTGTTAGGTGGCATGTTTGTCTGCATGATTATTTGTATACTTTACTTACTGCATTCGCACATGCGAAATAGTTTAATTAATAATAAATAATATAATAATAATTAATTATTATCACCATTATGATTTTCAGGAAATTATCAATTTATTATAATATAATAATCATATCTGATTTCATATAGCGCCAAATCCATAATTGTTTGTAGCGCTTCACATCATACTGCTATTAAAAAAATATGCAATAAGAAGTAATATTTTAAAATTAACAATAAAAATACATGTGTCTATACAGCATGTATATGGCATGTCAATAATGAACATCTGTGTATTATGTTTCGTGTTATGTGCTAATTGTGCTTTTCATTAGCCAGGTTTGTTTACCTTAGGCTTACACTGACATTAAACCGATCAAGTGAACAAAATTTAAGAAAATCAACACAATCTGGTGCCTGCAATAGCACAAGTCACGCGGATAACAGATTTATGACTTTCTGCATTCATGCACGCAGTCAACACAGTTACTAGCTGTCAATGCAGTGTCATCGCCCAGAATACAAAGTACAAGTCAAAGTCTGTATACAGCCACATCAACTGTCCATTGGTCTGATCCACCACCTTTCTTATTTACAATCCGTTTTGTGGAACAAACAGTCAGCAAAAAGAACAAACAGATGATAATGGCTTTATGTATAATTCCCAGTGTAATAAGAAATAAGCAATGCTGCTCTTGCTGCCCTCCTGTATACTGCAGAATTAAGGAAGCAACCATAACAGGACAAGTTTCCAGTTTACTGCCAAATTTAGAGCCCTAAAACTGGAATAAAAAGCCGTTCAACCAGGAAGTAGCCATGACGGTAAAACACTGACAAATCACAGCTACTTCCTTCTTCCACGATGAAAGCAGACGTGAATCACAGCCAGTCCCTGCCGCCTCACTCACAGGTGGCACGTACCTGTTTGATCTGCCACCAGACTGAGCACAGCTCCCCAAGCAGGCACTAGACATGGCCAGCAGTACAGGAATAGCACAAATGCATTCTAATTTGCCAACCTCCACAGACAGTTATTGCAAGTTCACTGACAAATGAGCCAGGCTGATTCTGTTAAGTTACATGGCTTCTCCAATTGCGGGACCACCTTTCAGCCACTCTGCCAGCCCTGTGTGATTAACAGGCAGATATAGTTGACTTCCAGGAAGCTACTCTTCACCCATCAGCAGTTCTTGCCCACTGCGCCAGTGTAACTGGTGCAGCACCCATGCATGTCTGTTTATTGTTTGTGTTACTGTAATGTACAGTCCACAGTAGGTCTGTGAGTGTAAATTGATTTTGTGTCCACAAGGGGCTAGCATAATACTGTTATGATAATCTGGTTTAGTAAACAGTTTGGCTGCTGTTGGCTGCTTTTAACCCAGCACCACAAGATCAGGTTCACCGACCATATCATTCTGTTATCATATTTCACTGCACTTACACATGCAGCAAGGCTAACCTTGTGTGATATGTTGATTTTATGTTCAAGTGCTCTCTTGACAACATATCTGTACAGTTGCATGATACTTGTGTCATTTTCAACACTCTGAATTATAACCTGAAATCTGCTACCTGGTAGACCTACGAATCATGAACTTCCATACTGCACTGGTAGACCCATAGATAACACTAAAATAACCACATTCTTGTCTAATGTCAGCCAGCCAAGCAACAGTAGTGGTTTTCCTGTGAAGGACCAGATAAAAGTGTTTACAGTTCGAAACAGTCACCAGTAGCCTAGTAGCAGTGTGGTCCTTTGCTCCTATGAGCTATCCTCATCATTTGCACTCTAGACTCTGTTGCACTGGGTTACTCTTACTCATAGGCACACCAACATCCGTCAAGTCATGTGTCTATCTCACATGATCACATCCCCAACAATCTAAACAATTACATCACCCTCCCAGTCATAACTTTATGCAGAGACCCGTCCACCTGTCATTTAGACGGGTAAAAATCGGTGTTGACGGGTAGAAATATGGGTGGACAGGTAAAAATGAAGGAGCAAAAAAACGTGTTCCAAAACCATAGATATGGTCAGTTATACCTTAGAAGTGAATGTAAATGGTGTCACATGTGTGTTTGTAGTCCATTTCAGGTCATCAAACACATTTGAAAGTTTGTAAACTGGCTTAATAGTTAACATCCATGTGTCCACCAAAACATGTGTGACTGACAACAATTTGGTCCTGCATAAAGCCCTGCTCCCAGTATTTACAACATAGAGTTTTTGTGAATATATATATATATATATATATATATATATATATATATATATATATATATATATATATATATATATGGAACTCATAGAACACATACAGTTACTGTTGTAGTCAGTCAGTGTCATATTCTGTGATCTTCAGTGATGGTTTCTACAGGTCATTGCCAGTCACCCCTGCAATGATCCCAGTGCTCAGCTCCTTCACCACTCACTACCAGCTTCAGTACCAGGCCTGATATTTGTGTGTCTTCCTAATGGACCAGCAAGCACAGCACATGGTGCAATGGTTAACACTTAACACATCATGCCTGAGATCCCTCCTCATGGGAGGCAATGATTGCTGCAACATGTCCCTTCAGCACTTTCTTGCCGTGCCTCAGTGAAGACACCTGAGCTGATAGAAGGCCTGCATCTCTGGTGAACAGATCAGGGCTTTACTATATTGTCAGCTACCTCCCTATCGACATATAGATATCTATATAGCTCTTCACAACACCAGCTTAGAAACCAGCACTTAAATGAGCGTTCAAGGTTGTTTCGTATGTGTCTAGTTTGCCATCATCCTCAATCCAATGATGCAACCTTTGCGGGAAGTTATCCATTTACCTTCTTGTTGTAACAAGAAACTGTTAAAAATGAAATTTTCCATGTTTATCTATACATCAACAACCATCAACAGAACCATCAAGTTTTCAAGTGTAAGACTCGTACATTTCATCTCTCACTCTCACATGGCTGCCTGGATCTTTCCAGATGACAAAATATTACTAACAGGCCAATTATCAATGCATGTATTGATGTTTTTTCATATGGATGATAGCACAGAACACCCATGGAGTCTGCTAAGTTATTCTTATCACCGTTGGTGATGCATATTTAAAATGTCTTTGGGAAAATTTCAATGACTAAATGTGCTGCCACCTGATGTAACCCTGGGGAACTGGAGGGCTGCCACTAGGTGTCCATTTTGGGAAATGCACATCCCCCAACCTGGTGTAGATCTCTGCGTGAACAGCCAGAGACCTTGAGTACTTGGAGTGGCTGTATAAGAATACAGCAGCCTGTGGTGTAGACCGACTGACTCCCAGTGCCACTGACCCAGTTGCTGGTGTCTGGTCTGTGTCAGGGTCCTACTAGAATCAGCAACCAAGTCTAGCTGAAAGGGTTCTACTGGTGGGGACACAAATTGTCCATAGCTCCTTAGGAATCTAGACTTTAGCCAACTTGGGTAAAAACATTTTAGGCACAATGCTAGCCTAACATCTGTCATAATGTTCAAAATATCTTTTTAACAAAAACCTGAACAACTTATTCCATAAATAAATCTGTTAAAATTCTAAATCTGTTACCAAACCCCATCAGAAGAGAAATTTGTTTTGATTGCAATACGTCAACTTATTAAATTAAACCAGCAAAATCCAAACCTTTTTAAATAAAAAATTCACTGCGTCAAAAAAAGTATGGGCCCTAACTGTGCTTCGTAAAGCACCCTATGACCAGAACATGTCATGCGCGTCAGTGCAAGATCAGACAAAACACACTGAGGTCATTAACAATTTAGCATACAGAATTTCAGTGACACAGTATTTGACCTGGCACATTTTACTTGAGTGAGAATTTTTTAAACTATGGTCCAATCATAATTTTTTTTTTTTAGATGGATATTTAGCATAATGTACCCTCTGGGTAGTAACTGTTCACTTGTGTAGGTACATGCATATATTATGAAGGTATGTACAATGTGAATTATCTTGGTATTAAATGCCTTGGTCAGTGATGACTGCCCAGATAGTCAGGTACAGATATTATGGTGTCTAATTGTATGTCAATCACGAGTCATGCATGAATTGACACGACACAGTAACTATATCAGCACACATAACAATGGTTGTGGAGTTTGGAGCTGTTCCAAGCACGAATACTGGTGCTGCTTATTTAAGTTGATTCCAAGAATGAGAGTTATGATATATCTAAGACACTGCGACAGTAATGGAGTGCACGACCTCTACATTACCTAGGTAAACTGTAAACATACCTCCGCTCTGACATACTATCAGGCAAAGCAACAAGAAGGAACATTAAATGTTGGCTGTGAATACATAAGTGTCATTATCATTTTAACACTTTACATAAACTCCTGCTGAACTTGTAGCACATATTGCAACCAGCAAGGCACCCACATTCCATGCATGGATACTTGTGAGTTGTAAGCAGCACACTCAGTAAAATAAAATCAATACGGACCGGAAGGTTACTGCACCAATGAGTAGTCTAGCGCCAAGCCAGGTCAAGTGTGGCTTCCTACACAATTGCGTAGTGACCTCAGGCTAAATACTTGGATCTTGTCAATATTATTATTTGATTTCTGAGTCACGACAATTTTCACAATGTTTTCCTACGTGTGTACAGTGCCCACTGTCTATAACAGACAAATGTACTAGATACGGCTACATTACTGTGCAGGTGTGTCACCAAAGATCAATCATTTGTCACCAGCCACACCTGAACCACACAGCTCACCCAGTTTCACTCTCAGTGCCATCCAGCTTCTTCTAGAAACCCCTTTAAATCAAAGCCGTCTATCTACAGGTATGTACGTCATGGCAGCTACAAACACATCCCAAAATCAACAACGTTAGTGAAGTACGACCGATGATTCAAACGCGACCATCTGACAGCACAGTAGACACCCATACACACAATGGATAGCTTCACTGGGATGACTTCAAAGAAACTAGGTCAACGTAAAACGCAGTATAACTACTCGAACAAACACTATTGAACCTTACCTGTAGTGATTTGTGTATCTGTTTACCCTGCAAGATTAACTGCACAAACGAACATGCAACAGTTTGCCAGAGCATTAACACACAGGGCACACTAAGCCTTGGTTGAGCATGATTGATTTTACACTACCTGTACTAGACACCTAGCCATTGGAATGGAGCAGGAGTGTGGGAATTGTGTGTACACCTGAGGGCGGTCATGCATGACACAGAAACAGGCAATCTTAAGAGGGCATGTGGCTTCTTAGCTCAGTGTCATTACTCAATCTTGAAACTGGAACAGATTTCATACTAGTTTTAAGATAATAATCTTATAGTAGAACATTTGATCTTTAAAAATACCTCAACACCAGTGGACCAGAACCATGTCCAGACAGTTTATGAAAGGGTTTCGCCACAGTTCTGCCTTCCCACAGCTGATGCGGGTCAGTGATTTTGCACAATGTTCTGACCGCTGCACTGCCATTAACTCATACTGAATGGGACATCCTATGGTGCGGTGACAACAGTTACAGAACAAATGGTCTGGAGCCATCAAACTGAGCACTGGTACTAGCTAAAACTATATTTTAAAGGTGCACACTGCATAGACTAAACACTAATGCATATTTATAGATACTTATGAAACAATCCATTCTAGAGAACAGAAATAAAGTTACATCAACATTTAGCTAACTATTTACAAATCACCGACAGAACAAATAATATCTACTTTTTATTGTAACAAATGTGTTATCTCACCAAAGATAACACTGGCACCAGCCAGGCAAGTGTACACTTTTAGAACAGGACTTTTTATCTCCCAATTCTGGTATGGTATAAAGTCCAACAAACAATGTTCATATGACGTGATGTACTTAGCCAACTGTTTTCTTCAATAACAATCAAAACTAGTTTGCTAAAATCATGAATTAATATAAGTATCCTGAACCAGAAGTTACATTGTTATTTCGTCAGGTTGTCAACAAGAAACAGCCACAAAAAAGATACATCCATGTAAAATACTTAGCATATCAGCATGTGGCGTAAGCAACTGCTAGTTATAATAATAAGCCATACAATATATTACATGTGGATTGATGTTGACAGAAACCACTGGTAATCAAAAAATAATACAACGTGGGATGTATGAGTACATATGTACAATGCTTCATCTGTACTGTCAAACATGCTAGTAATATAACATTTGGCATAATGCCATAATCTCGACTAGACATTTCTGTAGTTATGTTTTTAAAACTATTTAAGTTTACAAGTTTGATTTCACTAGAAAACCTGTTCAGCATCCATGCCAATCCTGGAGATCAAGATTAGTAAACCTGATCACTTTGCTCAAAGAGTTATTTGGGAGAAATTAATACTTTTAATATAGATCTGCATACCGATTTAAGATGCAACCCAGTATACACTAAACTGTTCTTGGAAAGATATTCACAGTTCTGTAATTTTATTTAGAAACCATTAAATCAGGTTAATTGCTAATCATCAGTTATGTACTGATTACACGTAGGCCCTATACAATCATACTTTTTCTATCAATACTCTATCACCATATCCATGAAAAGTCAAGATTCTAAACACTATTTCAGCATTGAGACTATGTACATAATTTTCCCTATAACACAAATGAACTGTCGTGGTTGTGACTGTCAGACCATGCATACTGCCACACTGTACTAATAAAATAGCATATCCATTATTGCTGTAACCACCCCTTATCTTCTACCAAAGCTTTACACAGATGACCTACATTCTACTATTTGTTGGGACAGCGACAATTCAAAATAAAAACTATGTTAGTATTCATCTCAATTACCAATTGGTAGACTGAACCCATTGGCCCAAGATTAAAATATTGCATTCATATGTTAGTCTTGCCATAAGCTTTTATTACTTGTAAAGTGGCGTACATTGAGGTAAAATAAATAAGTTGTAAGTGCATGCTAACTTTATATCTACAGGTACTGTGGGTAACTGTGCTCAGGCAACCAATGCTAACATAGGCCATTTTTGAAGCAGAGACCTAAACTAGGCATGTCTTTTTAGAACGATGAACATTACAAGTTAACCACCAAAGTTGGCTCTGTCTCCCCAAGGAACCATGTCATGTGATCGCAGCAGTGTTGTAAACTCTAAATCTGTTCTAGGAAATACCTCACATGAAGGTTTTAAATCAGATTGTGGGATTGCCCTATGAACAGCCCCATTAGTCAAGTTCAATCAATCACAGACTCTCAAACTAGAAGAAACAAAATAAGCTAGTGTTGTGACTGGCTGTCTACAGCTGTAGTGAAGATAGTTTGAGTAGAATGCCTCAGTGACTAACATAATATCAGTCAGCATACTATACTTAGTGATCACTGGCATACATCATGCTATATACCAACATAGAGTCACAGACAAAGGCACATGCTGTGCCAAAAGGCTAGATCTATGTACCAGTTGTAGGTTTAGTTTTGTTTACATGGTGAAATATATATTTATGTATAAATATCATAGGTAAAGACAGCACGAGTTACGTTATTGACCTACTATTAACTGGGAGTTGGGTAAATAATATTGTTCTTGCAATTTGTATAACTGTACATGTCAGTCAGCATATTAATTTTTACTTGGTTAACAGTCATATTAAAAACAATGAAGAATACACAAGCACCACCATCATGCTTCTTCATGCCATGTTGTTACAAAAGGCCAGCAAGTGGCTTGTCCTAGTGGGACTAACCACTCAGCTAACATTGTTCAGCTACATGTCAGCTGCCTGTACAACTCTATAGACAATCAGAAGCTGTCCCTATGCACTGCTGACAGACTGACAACTACACTGGCCTTAACACAGTACTCACCCAGACAATGGTGTCCAGAGACACTGATACCAACATGTAGCAGTTGTATGACTTGTGTACATGATGTATGTTTATGCCGAGTTTATTGCTGACCTGTTTTCAAAGTTTCAAACAAACCTACAGACTGTGCAAAAATGCAGATTTCACAGAACCCTCCAAATATGCTATGTAACGAACTTTGACTGTGCATGACTGCATGTACTTTTTTGCATAGCATGTTTTTTTTACTGAAACTAGATATTTCATTTATTAAATTATTATTATATATTAAATATAAGTAACCCAATAATTCACAACAACCCAATCATGTGTGGGACATAACTTTAACTAGGATAAATTTATTATATACAATAATTCATAGCAAATACCAGATTATGATTTTAAAGAGAGCGAGTCTCAGACTTCAAGTTTTGTTTAATCTAGACTCATTTTATGCCCCTCAGTGGAAGTCCATATTACTCCCCAGTTTTAAAAGACAAATCCAGTGTTAACATGACTTAGGTCAACAACCCATCAATTTTATGACATAATGTAGGCTGCATTGTGTCTCATATTCGGTCTGTAACAACTGATCATACCTGCATAGATCTATATTAATTCACAAAATATATTTGTAAGCATCACACTGATCTCGGGTCTGGCACAGATGCAGCCATCTTGGATTACAAGCTACACGAAGGTGTTCATCTGCGATTGGTCTAAATATCGGCATGATTGTCATATCTGTACGGATGATCGTTCAGACTCTCCATTTTTTTCACAATCTCCAGGCTTTGTGCAGGATATCTTTTTTGGTGAACATGTGGATGTTAACTCATATAATATAACAAAAAAATGCATATATACATACACATATATACAAGCCAGTTGAGATGTGTCTTATGACCTGAAATCAACTACAAACATGTGTGCCACCCATTTTCAGTGTACCAGAAACAGACATACAGTTCAATCAAATAAAAGCCACTGAATAAACATCAACAACCAATCCCTTTGATGAACACTGGGATACAATGTGAATGATTTCTAAAGAAAGTTGACACCACCAGTAGTACCCAAATAACCCTACAGCATTAGGCAATGTCCACCAAGGTTAATTGCATGGAATTCTCCATGGGGCACCAAATTGTTGATTGTGGAATCTCAGGAATGTTAAGGACAGAATCTACTGTTAACTGTTAAGAAACCAAGAACACATAAACAAAAGAACCAGATTGAGTAGACTGACTATGTGTACCTAACTTCAGATGATAATGCAACAGACATTTCCCACAAGACATGCACAGTTGTTTTGGTTGTGGGAAGAATGGTTCCACAAATAAAGACCATAATTTCTATGTATTTTAACAAATTTCTGCTGTGGTTGCCCATCTAAAAATGTAAATAAAGATGGGCCATTCTAAGTGCTTCTATTCAATTACCAAGTGCTGTAACTAAATAACATTAATGTCCAGGGTAAAAAATTGGCATTTCATAACAATGGTAACTGAATGTAAATAACTTGTAAATTAATCCATATTTCCCAAAATTTTGCCTTGCTTGGCCAAACATGGAATGTAACAACCTATCAGCAGGCTTTGATTTTAAAGGGAGCCTGTGGGTCAGAGACTTCTTGTTTCATCCACAGACTCATAAAATGTCCCTCGGTAGGGGTCTGTGTGAATCCCTCGATTTTAAAGAGAAAAATCCAATGTCAAACTAGATGATGTTAGTGGCCTATCAGTTCAACTTATGATTTCTGCTGCAATAATACATTTTAACAATAGGAACATCATATATTCTGAACGTTGAAAACTCAACATGTAATGTAGTTACTTAGGATATATTTTACTTTCATAACCGTAAACCTGACACAATTATATATAATTCACAATTAGCATAATGACCTAATAAACTGCTGGTGTAAGTTGCAGGTTTGCCTCTGTCGGTAATGTTTTAAAAGTTTATTATTACCTTACAATGATTGTCACCGGTTATATCTGACAAACTGCATCATTATTATTATAAAAACAATCCATCTAAGTTATTACTTAGTAAATCGCTACCAATGACATAAGTAATGTTGTCTGCCATTACTAGTCGAAGATTTTAAATCAGTAAAAAAATAATTCTCAAAATAATTCAACAGGGCAATAACCTTTGATTAGCATTATTATTGCAAGTCATCAGCATAAAAGGCTACATAGAACATGTGCTTCTACATAGAAAATAATTGTGAGTAAAAACTATTTTAATAGCAGACAGTGTCAATGCCGCAATAGGGCCTGCAAGTGGGTCACGATACATGGCGTGACTCCGCGCGACTGGAGCTTATTGGGGACTAAGCGAGACTAATTGGGGACTGGACACAAGAATAATATTCTAACGATGGATGACAGTTGTAGCTTCCGACTGATGAATACTAGGAAAATCAGTTCATAAATATCTTGTGTTATACGTTTCTTATCTTAAATGTCCGATTTAATGTTGAGTTTATCATACTATCATAGACACATAGCGATTTACATAGTGCAGATAATCGACACGATGCTAGGCTGTATGTGTCTTTTACGGGATTTGCGTTTTACATTGCTGTACGTTGTGGTTTCGATAAGCACTTATATCTGACAAGTTGTCTAAATGCACATAATCATAACACATGTATACGTTTGGCCCAAACAGGTTGTACTGCGCAAAAACTGGCACTCTTCATTATTAGTCAAGATCGCCAAACACAAGTACTTGCCGCTATTGCCATGGCAACCACCATAATAATCGATTAAAATTCATGATTTCCGTGATCATTGTCACCGGCAAAATGTTCCACTGCTTCTGCTTGTAATAATCCTTCGGACACTATAACTGAAATACGTTATTTCGGGACAGTTCGATTATTATGACCAAAACAAAACCCTATATGTTAACATGGAGTATATGGACCTCCTGCCCGCAACTTCGTTTTCGCGTGCGAGACTTGCACGTCCTATACTATAGGGGTTTGTCATATGGAAAAATCCAGGTAAAATAAGTGCCCACTCCCCGTATGGGTGGTGAAAATGGTATGCATTGTGGATTATGGATGCCAGAAGACAGTCAGTTAGTCACAGAACAATCATATCTAACAATGTTCAACTTGATCAAAGTCAAGATTAGTTATACTACTCAAATCAATGCAATGATAACTGAATCATTTTTTGAGATTCAACTTGCCATACATAATCCAATTTCAATGGCATCACGGACAAAACTGAAATGTTTACCAAATATACACCACTTATAACTTACCTGATATGCGGACTATTTCCAAAGGTAACTGCGTTACTCACTGCCGACACCAACAAACGGACACTCCGAGTAAGATTATTATCTCCAGACAACCGCCGCCGACGGAAACAGCGTTGAAAGACTATTCGAGCTAGAACTGTAGTTTCACGCTTGTAAGTATCGAGTATCTGGTGTTACGTGACTAATACACAGTTCCGGTTGTGGTCGGATATTCCTTGACTTACGCTAATGACTCGTTCCAAGTCGGCGGGTGGTAATAAGTGCGGAATTTGAGATCTAATAGCGGGCTGTATCAAAATAATCTCAGCCCACATAAATGATTGTTCCGGCCACACTGCGCCTGCGCAAGTGAGTGGGCACCTGGCGCTGATGCTGCCACCTAGTTTCAGTAGCGACAATCACTTGGACATGTCACTCTTAGCCTCGGTTACCCAGACTCTGTGAGGTGGCAGCACTTTTCAGCCCCCTTTATCAGATATATTAACACAAAATTAATAGAAATAAAAATGTGCAGTTGTTTATAAAATAGGAATTACAACAGTATCCGTGAGGTGGAAGCAATGTTTGGTCCTCCAGGTTGGGGGGTTTAACAAGTTTGAACAATATTGTGCAAAACCCTGACAACGTACAATTAACCCATGCAGTCATGTAAAATAAAAAGCATGTTTAATTTTTTGGAAACCACCACAATCCGGCATGAAGAACTTCCAAAGCCGACGAGTCATATGACGGGCAGTAGTAAAAACCGAACGGAAACTATACTGGCATGAAGAAGGATGTCCTGAAGGTTGAACGCCAAAACACAAAGATCACAATTGGATTCTTCTCCTCACATATTTTGAATACTTATACATACACTACATTACAAAAAATCACTTGCATTCCTCTAACGAAAAAAATCACAAAAACAAACGCGCAGATCTCGATCGCAACTTCTACGGCGGCTCCGCCGTTACCGTAAATTCGCTATGTAAGTTAGCTTTACACAAAATACATTTAGACGGCGCGTTTGTGCACGCGAATGTTTATAAACTGTATTTACTGCATTCGCACGCGCGAAATAGTTTAATCACTTATAAATAACATAACAATAATTAGTTATTTCATCACTGTGGTCTGCAGGAAATTATAAGTTTTATTATAATATAATAATTATATTTTATTTAATCCACATCCATAATTGTTTGTGGCGCTTCACAACATACTGCTATTAAAAATATATGCAATAAGAAGAAAACTACCCAAAGGTAATATTTTAAAATAAATAATAAAAATAGATGTGTCTATACAATAAAAAATGACATATTAGTCATAAAAATACAAAACAAATTCCATAACAACAATAATGATAAATGAATGTAAAGGTATGATTAATAGTAATAAATAATAAAAATGGTAAAATAATAAAAGTTATTACGCCGTAACAATAATTTTCATTCAACACACACACACACACACACACACACACACACACACACACACACACACACACACACACACACACACACACACACACACACACACACACACACACACACACACACACACACACACACACACACACACACACACACACACACACACACACACACACACACACACACACACACACACACACACACACACACTTATTTAAAAATAATGATATTGTCTTAGTTACTATTGTTAAAAACATCGCTTACGTAATATAAGCTTGATTGCGTGCTCGCAGCACACGCGGGATGGTTAAAGATATATTGTTAAAAAACAATGCGACATCGTCGAACAAAAAGTAATTTCCATACTTATAAATCATGTTATATTTCGGGCGATAACATGAGTGAATCAACAGGCTTTAGGCCCTACATTCATTGTAAGTTTTGTTTATCTTGTTTAATCGATTTGTTTTTACATCTGCATGACAAACCAACACATTTTCTAATTGACTCAAAATCGTGAGTATCCAAATATGTTTATAAGAGAAGAGCGGGTTTTCGATTTCCTGCAATCTATGTCGGCGACATCCGTGGCGTGCGCCGCTGACACGTCATTTTCAGCCCTCAGTTTCACTAAATCACGGACGATAGGTCACCAAATAAAAATACGACACACTTGAATAATTATATCATCGTAAAGATGCTGTCGTTTTAGTGATATTAAATATGTACTATTTAACGCTGAGTGAAATGCATAGAATGCTCGACCAATACATGTCTCAGTTCAGCATCAGATCCCGTCGCTACCAACGGGTAAAAACAACGATTGCATGAACAATTTCTGTGGTCGCTGGTTGCATTTGTCAAGTAGTCGTTCATTGTCGCTAGGAAAACGGTCGCTCAAGACGAGTGGTCGCTCATGACAGAGGTCGCACAAGACAGGTTTTACTATATTTGCTAGATTGATTATTATTATGTATTTTTAGTACTAATGGGTAATTGTAGTTAATTATGGATGTGGCGCTATATGAAATAAATTATGATTATTATATGGTAATAACACTTATAATTTCATGCAGATAATAGTGATGATAATAATTCATTATTATATTATTTATAAATAATTAAACTATTTCGCGCGGATGAATGCAGTAAGTAATGTTAATAAATATTCGCGCTCACAAACGCGCCGTCTAACGTTTTTTTGTGTAAAGCTAACTTATATAGCGATTTTACGGTAACGGCGTAGCCGCCGATGATGTCGAGTTGCCATCGAGATCGGCGCATTTGTTTTTGGTTTTTTTCTGAATATTTTTCGTTATTTTTTGTATGTATAACAGAAAATAATATATCGTGTAAGATATGTGAGGGGAAATTTGGCGGCTGTTGGTGGTCATTTCCATGGTTAGGTCAGAAAGCAAGACAGTATGCACAGTTCATGCCGACCAAGTCGACTCCGCTACGTCATTCTATTTCTAAAATGGCGTAATACATAGACTTTCGATGGCTATGTGTTCACAAGTTTTTCTGGTAAACCGCTGACATTAAAAATATGATTGTTTTTGGAAGTTGTTACTATTAGGTCCATATCACCAAAGCGTTGACTTTTGTTTCCCTTTAAGGATCAAACTTTGTTTGTAAAGTGCAAAATGGAATTTAAGAGCTGATAATAATGTTAGTGACATAAGGCCGGTCTCTTAAAGCGGCGTGACTTTACGCGCAATTATGCGGTCTACTGGTCGCAACTAAAAGCATATCGATATCTATAGAATATGGATCCGGCGGGTATAAATTCTATCATAGAATATGGGCCTGCCCCATAGAAGTTTGACCCAGGTGGTCCATATTCTATGAGATCCATATCCTATACGTCTCATAGAATATGACCGTGGGTCATATTCTATGGGGGTTTATATTATATGTGTTATTGTATGGACCCCTTTGAAAATGGACCCTGGGTCCATATTCTATGGTGGGTCCATCTTCTATTTGTGCTATTGTATATGGACTGGTGAAAGGAAGGGAGATTGATCTGTAACTTACATTTCTGTTTCGTTGTTTGTGAATTTCTTTAGATGACAAAAACTAAATGAATGAGTGACTATTACTCTTAGTTATATTTGTTCAACCATCCCACATTATGGAACAATTCACACATTTTAGCAGTTGGTAGCATCCACAGTATTCACAATCAATGCTTACTGGCATTTTTATGGCAATGGTGGCTAAAATGTATAAATAATAAACATTGCGTTTACAAAACTGTTATAAATGATGGCTGTGATATTCTAGTTACAACCCATGAGCTGCACTATGCTATACTATTTACCAATTTGTTCAGGTTTTTGGTTTAAACGGAGGTCCAAATTCTATAAGGGATGTCCAAATTAGATAATAGAATATGGACCCCCGGGTTCATTTTCTATAGTGGTCCACATTTTTCTTCTACCATATGTGTATCCTCGAGAGTGTAAGACGTGTTTACGAAGTGCCTGTTTCAAATACATATTTCTGCCAGTTTTAATCGATCTTAACAGTGAATCTTAGTATTATATACGTGTTGATCACCTTACGATTACACGTATATGTGACATCTTCCATTAGGCTGAGCCGATGTGATACATTTTTAGTATTTTAATATTTGTCTGAATATCTGGGCCTTTTATCGCTCAACGGGTGACTCTACCAGGTGAACGAACAATAGGTAAAAGCAATAACACCAGCTTACCCGTAACCAATTTCACCGGTTCCGCCTGAACAATCACGAACAACGACTTTAGTCCGGTGGCTAACAGTTCATGTGATAACTGTTGCGGATCACCTGTACTAACAGTACATCTGCCGCCAGTAGACGTCACTTGTGACCCGGTGAGTGACAAGACAAGAGAAGCGCGCCGGAAAGCTGCGAAAGATAAGAACGCAGACAACTGGAAATACTGCGTGAAGAATTGCGTACACAACGGCAAGGACAACCATCAAATGGTTCAATGCCATATGTGCCAGGCGTGGGTGCACCCGGAGTGTGTGGGTGAAGACGATAAGGACATTATAGGCATTTGGCTCTGCACGTCCTGTCGTATGCTACCGACACTCGTAGAGCGTCTACTCGAGAAGACGTCCATGCTGGAATCGCTGGTCGTCAAACTCGAACGATCAAACCAGCAGCTTGTCTCCTTGATGGGTGAGCAGAGCCAAGAAATACGAGGTATGCGAGAAGACATAGCGACAAGCAAGCGTCAAGACGGCGACGCCAACGACGGGGACCACAGGCAGTGACACTGCTTGTGGGGAACAGCCTGCTACGTGATGTACGCGTTGATAAAACGTCCAATGGCAATCCCATCAAGATTCAACGGAAATCAGGCGCCACTCTCGCCGATATCGAACAAATGATCGACTTCATGGCTGATGGCGGCGACGGCGTCAACCACAAGCTCTCCTACAGCTTGTCCTTCCTCCCCGTCGCCGCCGGAATGGATTGCTCATAATAAATGTAGCTGCAAAAGTGATATTACTCTCGATTCTAGTTCCATTGATAACAAAATATTTCTTTCTTTTGGGCACCAGCGGCCACTATGGCAACCACCTCAGATGTCTCGGATTGTTCATGGATATCTTCTTGATATCCGCCTGATATTCGTCATAGAGGTCCTAAGGATCTTGAATCCAGCGAGAAGACTCTCAGTCAATCCGAGGTTAGACACAACAATCAGCTTTTGCAACCAGACCTTCTGGTCCGAGGATGTCAATGAACGGAGAAAGACCCGTGTCCACCTCAGTCCGTTGGCACGCGATGAACCGCTGTTTTTAAAAAATATATTTTAACTGACATGAGAAGTGACGTCACTCATTACGCTAAATTATTACAACCGGTGTAACTGTATTATTATATGTTCCTCGAAATATTAATTGTTTTACTTAATTCCATGTTTTTATCATCATAATATAATCTGTTAGTTTTTTATGTAATATGTGACTCCATAACCATTCAAATGGCGCGGGACTGTGATCACGTGATGTGCGTTGTCCCTGCATGGCAACCAGAAACGACGTCGAAGTAGACATAGGGACCTACGCGTTTCACGAACAAGCAGCAACGACGAGTTCGACGTGTTTGGACTACTTCAAAAAATGACAGAAGGAAGGGTTGTGCGCGGTCGAAGAGACAAGATGCTGAATAGGCCTCTACCCAGAAGTTGAAGAGGCGGCGACTGTTACGATGGTGACAGTAATCTTTGACTTAGACTTAGTTGTATAGGACGTTAAACATCGTTTTAAGTTGCTAAAAGGTTTGGATCACTGCGTGTGGTTGTAATTTGTTTTGGTAGCCATGGTTGGAGGGAGAGTAAATTCCTTTCGCAGTTAACAACATGCATTTAATTGCGAATTGTATTAAACTCGCACTTAAGCTTATAACTACTCCTGCCGCTAGTAGCGTACGCGCAAGTCTCGTCTATCGTCATGTCTTTTTGCCATTTTAAATTCAGGATCCGGTCCCAACGACTCGAATGAGCTATGACTATGCATTCTTTCGCGTAACAACCACAACATAAACCTCCGCTGTAAGTTTTATAGCCAACAAACACTCATCTATGAGGTAGACATTATTATGCAGATAAGTTATTATCTTCAAATTGTCTACGTATTGCCAGTATTGCAGTAATGAAGTAATTATGACTTTGGATACGCCTACGGTCCGGACAACGAGGTGGGATCAGTTGTGTTTTGTCTCATTAAGTATCCCTTAAAACGGACCAGATACGTGAATTAATACCGTGCCCTATACGGGCCTCGCGCTCGAAAACGAGTTTGGGGCACTTGGGGGCAGGAAGTCCATATTCTCCATGTTCAAAGATAGGATTTTGTTTTGTTTTTGGTTGTAATAATCGGGCTGCCCTCAAATAGTCCCAACTAGCTATACTTTCTGAAAGATAATTACAAGCAGAAGCAGTGTGACACTTTGTCGGTAAGAATGATCACGGACATCATACATTTTAATCGATTATTATGATGGTTGCCATGGCATCGTCGGCTAGTACTTGTATTTAGCGATCTTGACAAGTAATGAAGAATGCCATCTTTCGCGCAGTACAACCTGTTTCGGGGCAAATGTCTACATGTATTATGATTACGTGCATTTTATCACCTTGTCATATACAAGTGCTTATCGAACTGTTGTGAAACCACAACGTACAGCAATGTAAAAAGCAAATCGCGTAAAAGACATACACATCGTGTATACTAAAATCGTGTATACTATCTGCGCTACGTAAATCGCTACATGTCTATGATAGTGTGGTAAACTCCATGTTAAGTTGGACGTTAATTATAAGAAAGATATCACGCAAAATATTTATGACCTGATTTTCTTAGTATTCATCAGATGGAAGTTGTCAGGACATCTAGGACGTCATGTGTCGTTAGAATATCATTATTGTGTCCTGTCCCCAATCAGCTCCAGTCGCGCGGAGTCTCGCCTGTTTCTTGACAAACTTACAGGCCATATTGATTTTGGGGTTTGGAACTCGCATTGCAGTTTCCTTTGATCGCTTACCCGCCAACTGTCAGTCTTTTCAACGTCCAGATTGGTTGACAGGCTGATTGCAGACTGGTGTACCATTTCATAGTACATCAAATGGGAAGCCAAATTTGTATTTTCATTTATTTTACACATGAAATAGTTATTTTACAGAGCAATTAAAGGAATACTAGATTGTTAGAAATGAATGAAGCTTTCGACGTCGAGGTGAT
The DNA here is from genome assembly GCA_025642075.2 of Ridgeia piscesae. Taxonomy (NCBI): domain Eukaryota; kingdom Metazoa; phylum Annelida; class Polychaeta; order Sabellida; family Siboglinidae; genus Ridgeia; species Ridgeia piscesae. The sequence continues at coordinate 338,772 of JAODUO010000360.1, read as the reverse complement.
CAAATCCAAGTCGATATCCGTGAACTTATCACGTTAGTGCAGGAATGTGGTTTTTTTTGTTATCTGTGAATACGAAACAATGAATAGTTAATCTTAATGTGTAAATTAGTGTTAACCAGACATAGTTTTGGTGCACGTAAACTACGTGAAGGTTGCCTCGTGGTGTTGTGACAATTTTTTTGGTTGTCCAGCTTGGGGTTGGTCACACTAGAAGACAGCGGGCGACAACTCAAAGAAAGCCTAAAACGTCGTAAAGTTACAGTTCGATGATGCTCCCGACATGCCCACTCCAAAAAATTATTTAATGTTTACACTGCATATCCTTTACATTCATCATAGCTTGCCATTTGGCATATGAACGGCAACTGCTGCAGCTTACGAAAAAAAGTATGTCCAGAGACACCACAAATACAGGGATTCCCCACCGCGACCTAATTAGGTCAACTATACGTCGATTTATTACGCAAGTGCTAAATTGATCTCATGAAACCGGTGTCAGATAGAAAATCGACCCCCATAGAAAATTAACCCGGCGGTCCATATTCCATTATAGAATATGGTCCCGGCCATGGAATTTTGACCCCCTTTTAAAAACTGAACAATTGGTAAAATAGCACAGGGCAGTTCGTGGATTGTAACTAGAATATCACAGCAATAATTTATAGGTTTTGTAAAAACACTTTTTATTTATACATTTTAACCACCATTGTCATTAAAATGCCAGACATCATTCCCTTTCACCAGTACATATACAATAACAGATACATAATATGGATCCACCATAGAATATGAACCCTGGGTCCATTTTCTACAATAACAGCATATTTTTATTTCTTACAATAACACAGCATGTGGACCCCCATATAATATGGACATAGGGTCCATTTTCTATGGAGGTCCATAACAATAATACATAGAATATGGACCCACCCATAGAATAAGGTCCATTTTATGTGGGTCCATATTCTATGAGACGTATAGAAAATGGACCCCTATAGATTATGTACCCTGAGTCCATATTCTATGATGCGACCATATTCTGAGACTTATAGGATATGGACCCCATAGAATATGGACCCACCCCGGTCAAAATTCTATGGGCCGCATCCATATTCTATAATAAAATTTTGACCTATTCTATAGTGTATGGAATATATATATATATGGGTACATATTCTGTATGACACCGATACCGGAGCCACTGGCAGTAGCGGTCTCCGTGCGTCTCGGCATCACAGCAGTATGCGAGCAGCAGGTCCTCGACGCGTTGGTCGCTAGATGTCGCCAGGTGTACGGCAGGGTCATCGTGGGCGAAGTTACTGCGGCTCAAGACAGGTGTATGTTTATATTATGTGCTCTGATTAAGTGATGAAAAGTAAGTAAAGATTGGCTTAACTGTTTATAATGTTTATAGGTCTCTGTGTTGATTATGTACTTTGCAGAAAAGTATTCTAGCCAAACATTTGTTTTGGATCACCGAGTAGTCAGAGGAGGTGGTCACTTGCTAACCACTCACGTACAAATGCATGTAAACACCTAATGTCAATATTGTCAACCTAACCCTATACAAACCCTAAACCTTATTCCACATAAGAACAACTAAAAATGGGCATTTGTACCTGAGTGGTTAGTAGTCGTAGTCAGATGTGTGTCTCAAGCGTAAATATGTTACGCTGCTAGTGTGTGTGTGTGTGTGTGTGTGTGTGTGTGTGTGTGTGTGTGTGTGTGTGTGTGTGTGTGTGTGTGTGTGTGTGTGTGTGTGTGTGTGTGTGTGTGTGTGTGTGTGTGTGTGTGTGTGTGTGTGTGTGTGTGTGTGTGTGTGTGTGTGTGTGTGTGTGTGTGTGTGTGTGTGTGTGTGTGTGTGTGTGTGTGTGTGTGTGTGTGTGTGTGTGTGTATAAATGTATTTATATTATATTTATATTATATATATTATATATATATTATATATATATATATATATATATATATATATAGGCGTATAACAATTATAAGTATTACTATCAACATAGTGAGTAATTATATAATATTTCAGTTTTCACGGAGTTAATGAAGTTTGCGAAGATTATGTAGTACGAGTAAAAAAATGTATACACATGATACAGTGTAATTCGTCTGGCCAGTCAATACAATTAATAAGTAGCGACCTCTAGCGGATTGCGGTTAACGATATGATTTCACCCTGCTGTCGAGACCATAGCAATTCTCCTCGACTGCGCTTATAATTAGATTTTGACTAAATTCGACGAGCATGTGTGAGATGATGATAACAACAGTCAATGAGTTTTTTTAATTTTCAGACTTCTGGTTTTCTTGTATTCCTACAAATCGTTACCACGGTGGCCAATGGGAATATTAACTGCGTGCTGACCCCAGAAGGCGGCGCCAAGCTCTACGTGTGTAGCGTCTTTTCGAAGAGGGGATATACCACAAAATGGCATCCGTCCGCCATTGCTGATTGTAGTCCTGCTGAAAAGAATTGCATTATGCAGTTTGTGTAAATTTCTGGAAGCAGTGAATGTAGGACTTGAGTATACATTTTATTTTGTGCAGCATGGCATCAGAGCTGTGAAATAATGACAGTTGTGAAGGGGTGTCAGGGTAGCGATTGGATTGCAGGAGAAAGACATGTCAATTTCATGAATTTTACACGTGGCATCTGTGAATGGAGGCTAACTAATGTCCGAAATTATCAATACCATGGCTTCAAAAAGCGAGTGGGAAATCAAAGAAACGTTACAATGACCGTTTATGGGGAAATCAATAGTGGCCAAGAGGCTAGCGTGCCTACCCTCGCATTGAGTGATAATTACTCTTCTCGCTGGATTATAGATCCTTGAGATCTGTGTGACGAATATCTGGGGGTGGGGGCGGATATCAGGAGGTTATCCTTGAGCAATGCAACAAATATAAGATGGCCGCCAAAGTGGCCGCCGGAGCCACATTAGTGTGATATTAATCTAAAACTCTGTTGTGAATGTTACAATTTAAATTGATGTAATGCAAGCCACATAATGCAAGCCACAGACGGTGCTGAATCTGGGATGAGGATTGGGGATGAGAATTGGGCGCAGGAGCTCTTCCGTTTCAGCTTTTCAGCATCACAGGGGCGCGTAGTATCTGCGGGTACTTTTTTCACCCATGCAACACCCAAATTATATAGCAGTTGGAACAGTTGCAGTAACACAGCCAGTGTGACTGACTACAATCAAACAACCAACGACAGTGTAATTAGATGATTTTATTAATAACAAATCACGAATTGGACGAGACGATTACGATTTGATAAAATAGCAGCGGCCGGGCGATTGATGACTACATGTGTTCGTGTCTGGGAATCCACACATTTGGGTTGTTCGCTAAACTGTCTGTATGTTCACTACTGGCGTTGTTCTCGATGAGTCTCACACAACTCTCGCGCTCCGCGAGAGTTGTGTGAGGTTCGTGCGGCCGGGCCCCCGTCGGCGGCGGTAGCGGCGTCGTCGCCTCCAAAGAGTCCGCCGACTGTCTGCGGTGGTGCGCCGCCCGACACGCCAGTCTGTGCTGCTGCTGGCGCCACGGGTCCCTCGTGTCGTCCGTCAGGTGCTCGAGCTCGTGCGTCTCGCTGCTGTTGTTCGCGTGCGTCACGCTCGAGCTGGACACCGTCGACTCGGACATCGTGTAGACGGTCTTGTCGACGTGGCGCCGCCAGCGCGCGCCGCCGCCGCCGTCGCACGCGCCGCACGTCGGCCAGTGGAACTGACCGAAGCCGCCCTCCGGACCGAAGCAGCGCAGCAGCGACTGGAAGAAGAACGTCGCGTACGTCCAGCTGACGGCCATGACGACCATGAGGAAGGTGCCGAGCTGGCGGTAGGCGAGCACGGTCGACGGCATCACCAGCGCGCCCGCCAGGAACGTCGTCAGCGCCGCGACGGCCACCGGACTGCCCATGCGCGCCGTGGCGCACGCGACGCGCATCTGCCGGTCGAGGTCCGGCGACAGGCGGTAGGCCATGCCGTAGTGCAGCGTGAAGTCTATCGACAGGCCGACGGCCGCCGAGATCGTCACCGACTCGAGCACGTTGAGCTGCCAGCCGAGCAGCACGAGCGCGGCGATCGTGACGAAAATGGCGGCGGCGATGCTGAGCATGGCGTAGAAGGTGATGAGCAGGTTGAGCGTCGTCAGGAAGGCGACGACCGTCGGCGACGGCGATGGCGATGCCGATGGCCAGCGGCGTGCCCTCGGCGATGCTCGCCTGCAGCGCGTAGAAGTCGAGCAGGCTGACGAACCAGCCGTGGCGCATCTCGTCCGGCGCCGTCAGCATGCGCTCCGACACCCAGTCGTCCATGTAGCGGTAGAAGGCGGCGATCTTCTCGTAGCTCAACGAGTACGGCTCCTTGCTGTTGAACTCGACGACCAGCGCCACCAGTCTGCCCGTGTCCTTCGCGAAGCGCGGCCCGGCGTTCGGGTTGGCGCGGTAGAGCCGGCGCGAGTGCGCCAGTATCGGCATGTACACTCGCAGGCAGCGGTTGAACACGTCCTCGCTGTACGGGAACTTGTCGAAACCGCAGCACGCCTGCTGCGCGGCGCTGGCCGTCGCGTCGCAGCCGGACTCCATGAACAGCTTGAAGTGCTCGATGAAGCAGTTCGTCAGCTGCAGCCCCGGCTCGCGCTGGTAGAAGTCCGTGGCGCGCGCGGCCCGGCAGAAGCGCAGCAGCCAGCGCTGGGCGCGCGGCGTCGCCGGGTTGAACGAGTCGTCGTACACGACGCCGCCCTTGCTGAACGGGTCGAGTTTGTCGCCGGCGTCGACGGCCTTCACGCCCCACACGATCGTGATGGGCATCGTGCCGAGGCCGGTGCCGACGCCGCTTTCGAAGTGCCGCTTCATGCGCAGGTCGAACACCTCGAACAGGTGGTCGGCGGAGAACAGCTGGAAGTCGTCGGACGTCGGCAGGCGCAGTCGCGGCGCGTAGAAGACGACGACGACGGCGCCGAGAGCGAGGCCGGCGAGCGACAGCAGCCAGGCGACGCGCAGCCGCAGTACGGCGCACGGCAGGAGCTTCTCGAAGGCGGCGCGCCACAGCTCGCACGCACGCTCGTACGCCGTGTGCGGCAGTTGGCGCGCGTAGTAGGCCGTGCCGTGCTTGCCGTCGTTGAACTCGGCGCCGTAGCACAGGCAGCAGTCGGACAGCCACTTCTCGTAGACGACGAGCGACGCCGGCAGCCACGTGACGACGACGACGAAGTTGACGACGACGGCCGTGCCGGCGAACACGGCGAAGCACGCGAGCGCCGTGATGTGGCTCACGTAGCTCGCGTAGAAGGCGGCGGCCGTCGTCAGGCTCGTCACGAGGATCGACAGCGTCGCGTGACGCAGCGTGTCGGAGACGATCTTCTCGAGCGTGCCGACGTTCTTCTCCTGCTTCGCCAGCGTCCACGTCTTGACGTAGATGAAGACGTTGTCGGCGCCGACACCGATGAGGATGACGAGCACGAGTAGGTTCATGAACGGGAAGAAGCGCACGCTGAAGACGTGCGTGTACACGAAGTAGGAGATCTCGAGCGAGAGGAACAGCGACACGACGGCCATGAGCGTGAGGAAGAGCGACGTCGTGTAGACCCACATGGCGAGCACGATCGCGAGCAGCGCGACGCCGAACCAGAGCACGTCGTTCTGCAGGTACCGGTCGAACAGCTCCTGCTTGACGCCGAAGTCGACGGCGACCACCTTCACCTTCGCCGAGGTCGACGTCGTCGTCGCCTCGAAGCTCTCGTAGAGCGGCACGGCGCCCGTTCCGGCGGCGACGGGGAGGAAGGACATGCTGTAGGAGAGCTTGTGGTTGACGCCGTCGCCGCCGTCAGCCATGAAGTCGACGTCGGCGAGGAAGTGCAGGATGTCGTACACGGCGTTGTAGCGCTTGCACGGCGCCGGCACGTCGGCACACTGGCGGTACCGGTCGCCGCGCGTCTCGGCGTCGTAGCAGTCGGCGAGCAGCGACAGGGCGCGGTAGTACGGCACGCACGTCGTCAGCAGGTCCTCGACGTAGGCGACGTCACGACGCCGGATGTCGTAGCACGACGACCGGTTCGTCAGACGGCTGACGTAGTTGCCGAGCGACCAGCTGCGACAGCACTGCCGCGTCACGGTCGTCTGAACGCATGCGTCGCGGAACGACTGGTGGCGCCGCAGGGCGGTGTCTTCGAGTCGACACATCGCCTTGATGCGGCGCACCGTGAACAGGTTGCCGCCGTCGACGTCGGCGTACACGACACGTGCGTACGCCTTGCCTGAAACACGACCAGTATGTAACCAGATAGGTACCTCCGGTTTGTCGAACATTTGTCGGGATAGTCAATATCTTACAGAAAAAATTTCGTTTTCAATATATTGATTTTTACCTTGTGTGTATATACAAATGTAAACGTAAGTTTCTCAGTGTGTCTTTGGTATGCCGTCATCGTACATACGGGAGAGTTCATAACAGAAACTAATCGACAGAGAATGGAATAAAAGAACTAGACACCCACACAATGGCCAAACATCCATCAGGTCGAGAATAGAGAAAGTATGAATTCTACCACATGTACGATGACGTCATACGAAAAGAGTCCTGAATATGTCGGCACATTACGCCTATATTAGAGACGATTTATTTTCTATAATAAACACTTCCACTTTATACAACTGAAACTGTAAGTTTACTTAAGAGCTTAATTAATTCTGAATAGTCTGGTTGTGTCGCACAACCACTTCAGTGGAATGGTTTCCTTCACAACGAAAGCTGCGCCAACTAGCCAAAATATATACGGAATTGCACCCACGTTCCTGAATGGTAATGTCAACTGAACCCAAATGTCCACCTGTTCAAAACGTTTCTTCTCTGTTTCACAAAGTCTCAGGTGCTATTCAGTACTCACGTGGTCTGTCGCAGAAGTATGCGTCGGGGGCAGCGTACGAGTCATTCCCCACCGTGTAGTCGCTACTCTCGACGTCGTCGTCCGTGTCCACTACGGCGTAGCTCGCGTTGGTCGCCAGGTGTCGCTGGTGCATCTTCGACGGACGCGTGTGTACGGCAGGTGGCGCCAGGCTGTGCGTGTGCAGCGTCTCCTCGAAGAGGCTAGCGTGACTACGGACGCGCTTACTGATCTCCGTGCCACGCACCTCGAAGCCCTGCACGGACAGACCCATTAGTTCATCGATTATACGATCACAATGGAATTATGATAATACTGTCGCCAAATAACTCTCTGTGTTTCCGACAGCTTTCCTGTGGTCGCATTTAATTAATCCATATTTCAAATACTGAATAATTAAATCCATTGGAAGTATTGGTTTTATGAAATTCATAGACGCAGGGCTTGGTAAATAAAAAAACAGTAATGCAAAATTTGGATGTATCCAGGTAGGTGGATGAAAGGTCCATTGTTTTGTTTTTGTTGAAAACATGAGTTCAGTACTCTACAATGTGAGAATTCTCTCTTCATATATATATATATATATATATATATATATATATATATATATATATATATATAATATATATATATACACACACATAATATATATATATCTACACACACACACATTATATATATATATATTATAACACATATATATATATATATATATATATATATATATATATATATATATATATATATATACACACACACAATATATATATGTATATATATATGTATATATATATAATATAATTTATATATATTTAGCCAAGTCTGTAAACGTGTGGTTAGTTTTTGATATAATAAACCAGTTACAATTCACTGCTGTGGAATATGCTCTACCCATTGTTTTCTTCAGTGAGATTTAGAGCACTGTATATACCCCCTGTAGTTACATTAGCAACTCTGTCACTTGAAGATGCAGATAGATGTCACTGCATAACTGCAATTTATTATTTTGTTTAGTGAGGGGTGGGTGGGTGGGTGGGTGGGTGTAATCAGTCCTATCCAATTTTTCTATTATTAATTATTTTATTTACAAATCACCTTATACATTATATTTTTAATACGATATTTGGCTCGCTGTGTATTAAAATAAAATCAACACATTCAACAGTGAATATCAGTAAAACAAGACAGTTTGGCACAGTCACATGGAGCATGGTGGAGGCTGTACAAGATGGTGGGAATAAAATGTACATCACAAAAGTTATTGGTAGCAACTGGTCTGTCCATCCATTGGTAGCAACTGGTCTGTCCCCCCCTCCTAGCAAAATATCCATCAAGCCATCAAAAATGGACGCCAAATTCGGACATACCGTTATACAGTTTGTTGCATTCTTGCCCCCAAAATTGTATTTTTGATAAAAGTATAATGCAAACTTATTATTCAGGCGAGAATTGCATACCAGAACATTTGGCTTAGCAGATTTCACGTGGCATTAAAAATGTAGTGTCTAATTTACATATTACTTGTAAATAAAAACATTATTGGAAGAGGTATAACTTGATGCATGCAATTTAGATTGTGACATTGATGTAGCTTACTCTTCAGTTACGTGGCAAAGAGCAACAAGAAGGAAATTGAAGGGTTTGGGATGGATGAGAGCAGTGAATGACGCAATACATGAGTGAGGCGTGAGTGAGGAAGAGCTGCTCCTGTTGCTGTACTCACCAGGCGCGGGTCTGTGAAGTCTGGCACCGTGCCAATGGTGAAAGTGACCACAAGACAGGACGCTGCCACAATGGCCACCACTGCCAACACCACGTACGGGTAGTGTGTGAGTACACGGGTGTAACTGTAAACATACAGGTAGTGTGTGAGTACACGGGTGTAACTGTAAACATACAGGTAGTGTGTGAGTACATGGGTGTAACTGTAAACATACGGGTAGTGTGTGAGTACACGGGTGTAACTGTAAACATACGGGTAGTGTGTGAGTACACGGGTGTAACTGTAAACATACGGGTAGTGCGTGAGTACACGGGTGTAACTGTAAACATACGGGTAGTGTGTGAGTACACGGGTGTAACTGTAAACATACGGGTAGTGCGTGAGTACACGGGTGTAACTGTAAAACATACGGGTAGTGCGTGAGTACACAGGTGTAACTGTAAATATACGGGTAGTGTGTGAGTACACGGGTGTAACTGTAAACATATGGGTAGTATGTGAGTACACGGGTTTAACTGTAAACATACGGGTAGTGCGTGAGTACACGGGTGTAACTGTAAACATACGGGTAGTGCGTGAGTACACGGGTGTAACTGTAAACATACGGGTAGTGTGTGAGTACACGGGTGTAAGTGTAAACATACGGGTAGTGTGAGTACACGGGTGTAACTGTAAACATAGGGAGGTGTAACTGTAAACATACGGGTAGTGTGTGAGTACACGGGTGTAACTGTAAACATACGGGTAGTGTGTGAGTACACGGGTGTAACTGTAAACATACGGGTAGTGCGTGAGTACACGGGTGTAACTGTAAACATACGGGTAGTGCATGAGTACATGGGTACACAGTGTACAACAGACTCAGACCAAGGTATACATGGTACACTCTCACCAAAATACAAACATTCATACACACAACTAAAAGGAGTACCATATTTGTTCTATTAAGCGTACTGTATGTTTGAATTTTGTTGATGTGAACATAATATGCGTTCTAATAAACATACACCAATTTAATCACTTTTGTTTGGTTCCAAGAACAATTTTAATCTATCATGACAGGGACACATGGGGACACTTCCACGTGACCATGTTCATCCAATAGGTGGCGCTACATACTGCCGTCCATGTTTGTGTTAGTGTGTTGCTCTGTATATGCTTATCATGAGCTTAGCCAAGTTGTAGAACATTGGATGTAACTAGCAGTTGTGAATGACGCAAACAAATTAATGTTACTGTACAACGGAAAAGACAGTTGTACTACCCCGTAATTCGACATGACCATGACATTTGTGAATATGATTCTGGATTAAATCCTGCTCGTGATTATATGCATACATCATCCCAGCACTGACACATGTCAAGGTTCCCGACTGTGCTAGACTGGACTTAGTCCATATCAGTTTCTGATAAATATAACATGTCATCAACACACATAAACCATTGCAAACAACACTGTCCACTGGAGATATCAGCCAAGCCAATTAAGTTTCGTCGCTGCTAAAGGTCAGTTGGACTTGTCTGGACATGTACTGTGTTTGGTAGCATGATGCAGCAGTGGCAGTCAACTAGTGTTGTCAATCTGTCCAGTTAGCTGGACAGGATGAGTAACAACAACATCTATGGCAACAACAATGCTTGCCGGGACCTTCAGTGCTGGGAACTGATAGTGTTGTAGCCAAGATCTGTGGACCGTTTCACTAACGTTGTTAGGAGCTCTTAAACCCGATTGTGCACATTAAAATCAATTTTGATCCTTAACAGTGATCCTGAACACCTGAAAACTGTCGACACCATGACGCGTCAGTGGGACACTGTCATTGGTGTGTCATGGAAACAGTGTCCTTGCTAATATGGCAATGGATATTTGTTGTTTGAAAAAAATTCTTTTAATTTAACAATGAAATTTGTTGAAGTACACATTTTCTTAAAGAGCTCTTTATCTTAGTGAAATGGTCCACTGATGTGGCTGAAAGGTATGGGAGGAAGAAAACTGCATAGGGTCCAAGCAGCCATACAGATCTAGGCAGGGGTCTATATGGGCTATGGTCTATTCAGACACTTAGATAATTGTCTAGTCTCAGCTAAACGATAAGGTCTCAGCTCAACGCTAAGGTCTCAGCTCAACGCTAAGGTCTCAGCTCAACGCTAAGGTCTCAGCTCAACGCTAAGGTCTCAGCTCAACGCTAAGGTCTCAGCTCAACGCTAAGGTCTCAGCTCAACGCTAAGGTCTCAGCTCAACACTAAGGTCTCAGCTCAACGCTAAGGTCTCAGCTCAACGCTAAGGTCTCAGCTCAACACTACGGTCTCAGCTCAACGCTAAGGCCTTGGCACTGTTAAATCTGCACATGTATTCAGATTGTCTAGTGAAGGGATCCATAAAACGTTAATCAAACAGCTGTTTTTATTTTGGTGAGGGAGACAGTGAGGGAGAGAGACTGAGGTGGTGGGAGCAGGAGAGAGACAGTGAGGGAGAGAGGCTGAGGTGGTGGGAGCAGGACAGGGAGAGAGACAGTGAGGAAGAGAGACTGAGATGGTGAGAGCAGGAGAGGGAGAGAGACAGAGAGAGAGGGGGGGAGAGAGAGAGACAGAGAGGTAGAGAGAGACAGAGAGGGAGAGAAACAGAGAGAGAGACAGATGTAATGAGAAGGGCATGGAGAGAGCCATCAACAAGTAGCCCTGTTGTGCGGCTGCAGACAGTACCACACTCTCATTCTGCAGTGGTCGCGTGCGCGTGCGCACGCACGCACACATGCACGCACGCATGCACGCACGCACGCACACTGTGAGAAGAATGACAAGCAATGTCTGCCAATGATCCTATCAATAACATATTATTCTGACAACACCCAATGCACTTTGTTGCATGCTACATTTATTACAGATGTGAAAGTCCGCACTTTTCCCCTGTTCTCCCACAATCAAGTAATGAACACATGTGCAATTAATTACTGCCCACTCTGTCTATTTCCCAACAGGCCAGGCAGAGCAGCACAGACCAGACAAGAGCACCTGCCCTTGACAGATCTCCAATGCCTGTCTTCAGAATCACCACACAGTGTTGCTAGACCAACTACATGTACAACTCCTCAACAAGCCATGATGATGTATCTATAATAAAAAAAATCCAAGCCCTTACCCAGAAATATTTTTTACAAGTCTTGAATTATGAATCAAGTGTGGCTTCCAGTCTATCATTGGCCAATATACAATTTTTCATGACAAAGCCATTTGTGTTATTAACACTCAGATCTATTCAGCTTATTTCACTATAAGTCGAGTCATTAATTTGGGCCAGTAGACTTGAAACCATCACTTAATCTAGTGGCAGGCTGGCTCTCTGTAAGTTCCACCTGTCTTATCAGTTGTAAATACCTGTCTTGGCCATTTATCTGGCAGTCTTGAAGACTGGCAGACGGTAAACCCCTGCTGGTGCTAGTTTTAAGCACTAGTGCCAAGATTCTAACCTAAATTTTCACAAACATAATTTGTGACATAACTATTGACTAGTTTTGGAAGGTGGGTCAAACAGTGTAGACTAGATATTAGAAAATTTTCATTTTCACAAAGAACAATAAACGAATGGAACAGATTATCAGCTGATTGTGTAGGTGCTAGTAGTGTTAATATATTTAAAAATAAAATCGACATATACCTAAGACGGGCGGGGTATACTTAGATAGATAGGTTGGACTCTCGATAAGCCAAATGGCTTCCTAGTCCACCTGCCATCTAGAGTTGAATCTCTAGGTGGCATCTTGTTAAATCTTGTTAAATCTTGTTAAACACAAATACGGTTGAGATACTGTGACCTGTGAGAACCTCTATCAACCCAACCAACACATAGTGATAGACATGTACATGTAGACATGCTATCTCAGCCATCAGCTCAATTATTGCCACAGTGTAGCCTTGCACAAACCACAAAGCTACTAGTTTAATGACGTCCATTTCCCCCTGCGTTTCATCTCCTAAATGACCGCCACACAGTCAATACTGCGTGTCTTTCATGCGATTTGCCACAACACAGGCTATATCGGTGACTTGGCGGCTTACAGCGTCACTTGTAATGACACCGTTTGTTTTCGTTGACATACTAAATATGCCTGACGTTATCTCGTCAGTACATTGTAGCTGCATGTCATTGCGGATGTGGATGTGTTTGGTGAACTATGCGATGTTCCACTTTCACTGCTTCTGTGCAAATCAAATGGTAGAACATCGATTTATGGATGGTCACCCCAATAATACAGCCACCTCACAATCAGGGTCACCATGACACAGGCTGAAATTGTTTCCGCAACAGAAAAATATACAGAATTATTCTCACCAATATGGTCACCCCCCCCCCATATTCAGGTCACCTTGCCAAGAGTGACCCTAATAGCAAAGTTCTGTGATACTAACTTCTAATGAATGAACGAGGGAACGTATGAATGCGTATTTCCAACAACAACAGTAACCAATATTCAAACAGTGGCTAGCGACTACTACATCCTAAACTGAAAAAGGGCATATTAATTGGTCTCATTAACTACAGGTCCACTCTAACCTATGTGAGCTTTTGAATTCCGCAGATTCATGATAATATCCCTATCCTCGATGCTGTAATATGATATCATTCATATTCACCTATTCAGCCGTCACAACTCAACGTCATGTGCAGGCAGGATTACAAGTAATGGAACATCAATTAGCAGCTGCTGTTGTGAAATACACCACTGGGGGAATCTACATAAATTTACCAGTTTACAAAACAGCTGCTAACCCCTTTCATAAAACATTTTGTCAACGTAAGGCAACCACGATTTGAACTGGCCCCTAAAACAAAACACAAGGCTACTGCAGATACTAAGCATCAGTCACTTCATCTGACAACAACGGCAATGGTGGCTTTATTTTATCACCAGACTACACATTGTTGATCGCGTTTGGTGGGCGGATGATCTTGAGGGATTAGTGCTTAATACCATCTGAGACAATGCCATTGATGCCACCATGACCGGCTGGTAATCCTTGTTCTATTTATGAACTAATCACTATGTGTGTAGCGGCAGTGACTACTGGTAATACTTGTTCACGGTTGAGTCACATTAAAGGCAATGACACATCTGTGTACGTCACCATATGGCAGGTATATGTCAACTCTCACTTCACCATACCCTCGACTACCCTGGCTCCATGAGATGGCAGTACTTTTTAGCCCCTCGCATCCGCTTGGCGGATTAATGCTCTGCTAATATTGCCACCAGGGCGGCCTTACCATAGAATAGGGTAGAGATGCTGATGAGCTCTCCGGCCAACTATGAAATAAAAAAATTAGGATATACTTTATGAGATAATGTTATACCTGTTAAAAAGTATTCAGCATTACACTTATATTGACACCAAAATAAACATAAAAATATTTGTCTACAAAGCAGGAATTATGGCATGATTAACCAGGCTCCGTGAGGTGGCAGCACTTTTTACCCCCTCACAAACATAACATTCAAAAGCCAGCTAAGTCACCAGACCATCTTCTCGGTGAAGTCACACAGCTGAGTAGGAGTCGGTTAACTAGGCGAGGCCAACTTCATTGACACTGCAACAGCACAGCCACTGTTTAATAATCACCTGAGGAGAATCACATTATTTCTAACGGTACATAAAGACGCCCAGTTGAACTTTCATTTGTTTTTATATTTTTAAAGTTTCAAAAGTGTAAACCTGCAACAATTCTGTGTGCCAAATGTTATCATTTTGCTGCATCGTTCACGCGTGCATGCGACCTAGTTCTAGCACACACTGGAACAATGTCACGCAATTAAAACATTTAGTGTGGGTGACTGCTTTTCCCCAAATTGTCACGGTAAATATAATTTTTAACTGTCCTTGTTTTTAATAATTCTTTCTCCTCTGGAGACTCAGCAGTTTCTCCTGTGTCCTGACTTGTCCTGTCCGCTAGAGAAGTTGTCCTGTGTCCTTATTTAACCCAGCAATATGGTGTGGTATCTGTGGTGCGGTGTGGTGCGGTGCTGTGTGGTGCAGTGCGGTGCTGTGTGGTGCGGTGTGGTGCAGTGTGGTGCTGTGTGGTATGGTGTGGTGTGGTGCTGTGTGGTGCGGTGCAGTGTGGTGCTGTGTGGTATGGTGCGGTGTGGTGATGTGTGGTGCTGGGTAGTGCGGTGCAGTGTGGTCTGTGTGGTATGGTGTGGGGCTGTGTTGTGTGGTGGTGTGTGGTGGTGTGTGGTGCTGTGCGGTGCAGTGCTGTGCGATGCGGTGCGGTGCAGTGCGGTGCAGTTTGATGGTTGTAACATGGCGTGCCCCGTCCCATCTCGTCTGTGTCAAACGGCTCTTGTAGGTTAAATATTCTCCATTTGACGTGACTTCGATGCATAATTCATGAGAGTGGGTGGGCTGTGTGCACACTCACACACACACACACACACACACACACACACACACACACCCACACACACCCACGGCGGGTCACCACCTGCGCATTGTTGTCACCTCCACGCGACCACGTCCCCTGCCCACACACACCGCATAAACACCGCTGGTATATGGACAATATCGCACAGATACACTTTGTCACATGCTCATTGTTTCCACATGAAACTGCCAGCAACGTTCACCTCGGGTCAGTGCTTGATGTACGTCTGAACAACAGTAGTTGTGACAGTGACACTGACATCAACCATTGATCACACTGAATGATGACAACTGCCATATTGGTAGGTTGATACAATGAGAAACCACAAGTGCCAAAATACACTCTGACTCAGTAGGTATATATACACTGTATACAAGACATGTTTACAAGCGTTTTATTAATAAACCAGCTTAAATATTAATTCGGTTGTAACGTCCATTATGGGCGGAAACTGAACTTGTCGTATGCCAATGATTTATGAAATAGAGCACTGCTACGGTGCTACCAGTGTACCCACTTCCACTTCCACTTCCAGCAAGGTCCCATCAACAACACACAGACACAATTCTCTGGTCACATAAAGACCCACAAGCTGTAAAAGTCTCAAAAGCTATTACTTTCCACGTCACACAAAATATATCCATAAATTTATCTAATAACCGCCATAACAAATTCTGGTCACACACAACTATGAAGCCACATTAACATTAAATACTGGAATCGGAAACCAAACTTTCAATGTTACATCCCAAAGAAAAAAATCTGCTCACCGAGAAACCAAGAGGGTCTTGTGATCAGAACTGTCTTAAGGTATCCAAAGGTAAGGTAACAAAGGTATCCTAAGGTAACTAAGGTATGCAGGTACAGTTTATATATATATATATATAGGCATATATTCAAGGTATATACTGCTTTGTCAACATGTCTTATGAGGAAAGTAGATGACATCATATATTGAGTGGAACATCATATTATTAATGTGCTTTGTCAGTGTTGGATGCTAGAGCCTGGCTGTATGGTGAGGACTGTTTGGACAACCTCGTCACACTAGTTGTACCCAGCGGATACTGGCTGTGGTTTTCTAAGCCATTTGGCGTCACTTCAAATCTCAATTCCTTCAACGTATGGTGGGTTGGTACAGAACCAACCACAAAACATTTACTTTTTTATTTTGTGACCATATGAAACCAACCCCTTAGGATCTTTAGAAACTGCTCAAGTTTTACATAAGCCACAAAAATAAAAGCACTGTAGCTTTATCGAGAATACAAACTTAGCGCCAACTGAACTGTGTTTCGCTACAATTAAAACAATAAAATGAAACAGAAGTAATTTCTTTCTTTTCGTGTGCTGACGTGATTTACTTATAGTTCGATATTCGGACTGCGCAGATACGAGACCAAACACTTGACAGAGGTTTATGATGCAATAAACGTGGCCACGTCGTAGGTAATTAGGCAGTATATTTGACAGTGTGACAACAGAGTATAGAGGCGTCACCCAAGTGTCCCCACCCACGCTAACAATGACAATAGTCGCAGTACTGCTTCTGAGACATCGTGTTCCCACGCAAGTTTCTGTTATGAGTGATTGCCACCAACACGATGATGTCACCCAGGCAAGCAGTCTTTGTTGCTCAGATCACAACGTAACAGGCAGACATACAAGGTCACAACTAAAAATATACGTACACATCAGAAATAGATTCCTGACAAGTTGCAAAAGAAACTCCCACACATGGTCTTATCTGTTTGAAGTTTTATCAGACTGTCTCTGAGTAACTAAACAAACACTTTTCTACACCTAAATACTTCTGTGGTAAAACAGTTATAATTTTGGTAGTTCAAGGTTCATTTTACTCAGCAGCCGTGACATTTAATATCTATGTTTATTCTTATTCATAAAATAAAAAATCCATTTTGATTTTATTCTTAATTATAATTTAAAAGTTTATTCAACTGTGTAACATCATTACAACAACACTGATAGCTATGTGTAGTACAGTGTCAGTACACACATAGCTATGTGTAGTACACTGTCAGTACACACATAGCTATGTGTAGTACACTGTCAGTACACACATAGCTATGTGTAGTACACTGTCAGTACACACATAGCTATGTGTAGTACAGTGTCAGTACACACATAGCTATGTGTAGTACAGTGTCAGTACACACATAGCTATGTGTAGTACAGTGTCAGTACACACATAGCTATGTGTAGTACAGTGTCAGTACACACATAGCTATGTGTAGTACACTGTCAGTACACACATAGCTATGTGTAGTACAGTGTCAGTACACACATAGCTATGTGTAGTAGTGTCAGTACACACATAGCTATGTGTAGTACACTGTCAGTACACACATAGCTATGTGTAGTACACTGTCAGTACACACATAGCTATGTGTAGTACACTGTCAGTACACACATAGCTATGTGTAGTACACTGTCAGTACACACATAGCTATGTGTAGTACAGTGTCACTACACACATAGCTATGTGTAGTACAGTGTCAGTACACACATAGCTATGTGTAGTACACTGTCAGTACACACATAGCTATGTGTAGTACAGTGTCAGTACACACATAGCTATGTGTAGTACAGTGTCAGTACACACATAGCTATGTGTAGTACAGTGTCAGTACACACATAGCTATGTGTAGTACAGTGTCAGTACACACATAGCTATGTGTAGTACAGTGTCAGTACACACATAGCTATGTGTAGTACAGTGTCAGTACACACATAGCTATGTGTAGAAAGTGTCAGTACACACATAGCTATGTGTAGTACAGTGTCAGTACACACATAGCTATGTGTAGTACAGTGTCAGTACACACATAGCTATGTGTAGTACACTGTCAGTACACACATAGCTATGTGTAGTACAGTGTCAGTACACACATAGCTATGTGTAGTACACTGTCAGTACACACATAGCTATGTGTAGTACTGTCAGTACACACATAGCTATGTGTGATGTCAGTACACACATAGCTATGTGTAGTACACTGTCAGTACACACATAGCTATGTGTAGTACACTGTCAGTACACACATAGCTATGTGTAGTACACTGTCAGTACACACATAGCTATGTGTAGTACACTGTCAGTACACACATAGCTATGTGTAGTACACTGTCAGTACACACATAGCTATGTGTAGTACACTGTCAGTACACACATAGCTATGTGTAGTACACTGTCAGTACACACATAGCTATGTGTAGTACACTGTCAGTACACACATAGCTATGTGTAGTAGTGTCAGTACACACATAGCTATGTGTAGTACACTGTCAGTACACACATAGCTATGTGTAGTAGTGTCAGTACACACATAGCTATGTGTAGTACAGTGTCAGTACACACATAGCTATGTGTAGTACACTGTCAGTACACACATAGCTATGTGTAATAGTAAAAAGCTTTTCAAGTACACACATAGCTATGTGTAGTACACTGTCAGTACACACATAGCTATGTGTAGTAGTGTCAGTACACACATAGCTATGTGTAGTACACTGTCAGGCGTAGTGTCAGCACACATAGGTATGTGTAGTACAGTGTCAGTACACATATAGGTATGTGTAGTACAGTGTCAGTACACATAGGTATGTATAATATCATGTCTATACATAAAGGTATGTGTAGTACAGTGTCACTACACATATAGGTATGTGTAGTACAGTGTCAGTACACACATATTTTTAAATTTAAAAATGTATGTGTAGTACAGTGTCAGTACACACATAGCTATGTGTAGTACAGTGTCAGTACACATAGCTATGTGTAGTATGTCATACATAAAGGTATGTGTAGTAAGTGTCAGTACACACATGGGCATGTGTAGTACACTGTCAGTACACATATAGGTATGTGTAGTACAGTGTCAGTACACACATAGCTATGTGTAGTACAGTGTCAGTACACACAAAAGCTATGTGTAGTAGTGCAGTCCTGTTTTTCAGTACACATATAGCTATGTGTAGTAGTGTCAGTACACAATAGCTATGTGTAGTACAGTGTCAGTACACACATAGCTATGTGTAGTACACTGTCAGGCATAGTGTCAGCACACATAGGTATATGTAGTACAGTGTCAGTACACATAGGTATGTGTAGTACAGTGTCAGTACATATATAGGTATGTGTAGTACAGTGTCAGTACACATATAGGTATGTGTAGTACAGTGTCACTACACATAGGTATGTGTAGTACAGTGTCACTACACATATAGGTATGTGTAGTACAGTGTCAGTACACATATAGGTATGTGTAGTACAGTGTCACTACACATGTATGTATGTGTAGTACAGTGTCACTACACATATAGATATGTATAGTACAGTGTCAGTACACATAGGTATGTGTAGTACAGTGTCACTACACATATAGGTATGTATAGTACAGTGTCACTATACATATATGTATGTATAGTACAGTGTCAGTATACATATAGGTATTTTAAAATGTATGAGTGTAGAAGTTACACATGTATGTATGTGTAGTACAGTGTCACTACACATATAGGTATGTGTAGTACAGTGTCACTACACATGTAGATATGTATAGTACAGTGTCAGTACACATATAGGTATGTGTAGTACAGTGTCACTACATATATATATGTGAAAGTACAGTGTCAGTACACATATAGGTATGTGTAGTACAGTGTCAGTACACATATAGGTATGTGTAGTAGAGTGTCACTACACATATAGATATGTGTAGTACAGTGTCAGTACACATATAGGTATGTGAGCAAAATGTTTTAATATCTTGCGATATTAAATTCGTGACTTAGTTCAACAGAAACTTGGCTAATGCTTTAATGTTTACTTACCACCTCATGATTCAGCCTGAGCCCCTCATTGACTGGGAATGTTTGTGACACCAGTGCAAGCAATCACATGCCGTCTTGATCAGTTGATGACACTGTCACGTTGCAAGTAGCGTCTTGGTGACACTCTTACGCTGCGTCTTGGTGACACCGTCACGCTGCTGGTAGCGTCTTGGTGGCAATGTCACATTGTAAAAAGCGTCGTGATGACAGCGTCATACCGCAGGTAACATTTTGGTGACACTGCAGGTAGCATGTACTGTCTTGGTGACAGAGTCCCACTGCTGGTAGCACCTGTGTAAGTGACGCTTCTTGGCCTACATTTCTTGTGATGACCGATGGCACATCGTCTGACAGCACCGTCTGCGAGAAAATAACAGTGGAAGTGAGTAACTGCGTGACACCAGACACATGACAGAGTGACACAGACATGACTGGTGACGCAGACAGCGGCTACAATACAACCATCTGTCGACTACGGCAGCTGGTCATTCCTCCATCCATCTCTCTCGTCACTCGCTCTCGTTGCACCCATTTCACTCACACTCGCATGTCAACTTTTTGCCGATCAGCAAGTGTTACTCGAGACTCTGCGCTGCTCCCTCCCCAACGCTGCTCCCCCACCGAGATGATCAATATGTCCATAACAATGACATGGTGGGCTCAGCCACACTACCCGTGTCAGCAGTGTCACAGACAGTGCACAAGGTAACAGCAGACTGACACAGCTGCTATCCCAGTATACTACCTGTGACACAGCAGTGTTGACTCAGATGACATGTCAATGTGACACGAGTTGTTCCTGGTTGATATACCAAAGTATTATATTGTATACAGTACAGTAATACCAAGGTAACGAGATACCTCTGCAGCTAAACACAGCAACAGGTAATGAGTTACCTCTTCCAGCTAAACACAGCTTCAAGTAATGACTTACCTATTCCAGCTAAACACAGCTTCAGGTAACGAGTTACTTCTTCCAGACAAATATGCTCCAGGTAATCGGTTACTTCTTCGAGACAAATACAGCTTCAGCCTTCAGGTAATAAGTTACCTCTGCCAGCAAAGCACAGCTCCAGGTAACGAGTTACCTCTGCCAGCTAAACACAGCTCCAAGTAATAATAAAGGTAAAGGTAAGTTCTGATATAGTGCAGTATCCAGTCTTCAGGACTATTCAAAGTGCCATTATACTTTACTTCCCTGACATACCTGTTCAATCTTGTTCAACACCATCTCAACATCTCGGGGAAGCATCCAGCTATACGCTACAATTAATGCGCAGAGGCTGCTCGTACACATATCCACCACTGGCTATAACCAGGTACTCAGTCATATAGCTGAGTGAACTGGAGCAATGTAGAGTGAAAAAAATCCCAAATTTTAACAGCACACGATTCGAACCCGGCTCGTCTTAGTCGAGAGTCTGAAGCTCTACCCCTAAGTCATTACGCTACTAATGGCTCTGGGGTAGAGCCAATGAGTTACCTCTTGGAGCCAAACACACACACACACACACACGTCACATATATGTGACACACATGTCACACATACATACACACACACAAGTGACACATATGTGACACACATGTCACACACACGTGTCACACACACGTGTATACATCGCTCACACATCTACAAATGTAGCAGCGTCTGCAATGGAGACCTTGTTGACTAAAAAAGGCCCGCTGCTGCGGCGGGCTGCTGCAGGTGGGTAACTGGATACAATAAGAGCAGCTGTCCTTTCCAACAGGAAGTCGGAATATAGCAAGACGTCTTTGATTTCCGCCATGATGACTTCTCCGAGGCAGATCCGACACCAACATTTGCAATTACACCATCGCCAGAGGAGACTAAGGTTTCAAATAACTAATGGCTCCCCTCATTTCCTGCTGTCGCGGAGATGTCTCTTATTTTCATAAGAATCAGATTGCAAATAAGCAGTGGTGAACTACATGGCACACGTTCACGTAAACATGCTGAATATGTCTACTTAGTCCCCAGTCGAAATCGAGGGTCACCAGCAGACCACCAGAAGCAAAGCTACGACTCGCAAATAAGCATCGTGTCAACATCTTCCACTGTCACATCGTCACAGTATTCAATTATAAATTTAAAGCTGCTAAATAATCGAAACTAAAGCAATCGGTACAAACTTAAAAACAGTTGTTAGCTGTAAAGGTAAGTTCTTACACAGCGCAGTATCCGATCCTCAGGACTGCTCAGAGCTGTTCGCAGTCTACTCCCTGGCAGACCTGTTCAATCGAACACCACCTTGGCTTCCCTGGGAAGCACCCAGCCATTCTGCAATGAATGCGCGAAGATATTCATACGCAAAGGGAGAGGGGAACTGTTGATCACTTTGAGACTTTTTGATGGCCACCAACTATTTTTTGAAGCGTTATGAACAATAACGTGTTACATCATTCACACCTTCGTCTGCTGGGGCCTTTCAGTCATTTTGTATCTTGGCAAGACAGCTTGTAATAGTTGTAAGACATAAGCTTTGATCATGATAAACGCTATCATGTGTA
Source organism: Ridgeia piscesae (assembly GCA_025642075.2). Classification (NCBI taxonomy): domain Eukaryota; kingdom Metazoa; phylum Annelida; class Polychaeta; order Sabellida; family Siboglinidae; genus Ridgeia; species Ridgeia piscesae. The sequence continues at coordinate 316,359 of JAODUO010000360.1, read as the reverse complement.
CCGGGGGGATATGGGTGATAATATGTGACGTCAGTAGTAACTTGGTACTGGTGAGGCTGCTAGGGGTGTCTCAATCCAGAAAAATTTCCACTCAGAGGCGCATAAAATACATTGTAACACATACATATTTAAAATATTCGTAGTCAGTTTAAACTTGCACATAATGACAAAATGTTAAATGATAGTAAATAGATAATTAAATAAAGCTTCTAAAAATCCAAGTTCATAAGCTAAACTTATCAGCAATAAATAGATAAAATAAATTAAAATAATAAATAAATAATAAAATTTATTAATAACTTAATAATAAAGTAAACAAAATTGCAAAACTATAATTACAGTTAAAATAAATTGATTATATATAAAATACCCTACAAGTAGTTTACAAATGCGGCCTTAAAAAGATGTGTTTAAGTTGGACTTAAAAAATAAGTTCAAGTGAGTCTATTAGGCGCAGATTGTTCCTCAGTCACAATAAAAAAGATGTCCACCCAGGACAGCTTCCAAGAAAGTATTGGAGGATTAGTTTGGCACGGCACGGCACGGCACGGCACGGCACGGCACGGCACGGCACGGCACGGCACGGCACGGCACGGCACGGCACGGCACGGCACGGCACGGCACGGCACGTCATGCCATGGAATGCCAGTATCTAGAAACCAATCGACCTGTCATTTGGATGGGTAAGTTTGTTTTGGATGGGTAAAAATTACAGTAGACAGGTAAAAGGTTGAATGAAAAAATCCCCAGAAAAATTGTATATAGGTCAAAATCTACAAACCATCTTTCTGGGCAGCTTAGATCGCGAGCACACTTTTCGCTCATTGTATGCAAAATGCGTGGGTCTAGTGACTCATTCACCGTCTACCAACAGAAACACTGTTATAATATATAGATTATGTTGTGATATTTTTGTGGGTTACACACAATATGTCATAATGTACTTTGTGGCTGCAATGACCACAAATCTTCATGGCTATAAGGTCAGACAAATGCAGATTCCATTTAATAATATTAATGGGTTAAAATGTGCATAATAAAAATGTTATTTACAAACTATCAGTCCATCGCTTACATTTAATTAGGTGAAACCGTAATAAGCTTAAATGAATTTAAACAAATGTACAGCCAGGTCTGGTTGATCTGTTCATCAGTAAACTGTTTTCTTGATGAAATATGCACGCGCTCAATCTGACTTGATCAGTTCTTGCCAGCTGCTCATGTCACCTCCCATTTGGTGACTAGCTGTCTGTGTCATGTCCCAGCAGGTGACACACAGCCTCTGTCATAAGACGACGTCAGCACATATGTCAACACATGCCGGTGTAGCACATGCACCAGTTCTTGGCAAGACTCTTCCAAGAAGTAATTCGTCTGTGTGGCTTCTAGGCAGTCAACGTTGGTGACAAACACTTACCACAGAGACACTTCCTAGTCACTCAACAGTCAGTCCACACTGTCTACATGTGACCCTTGAGCACTGTCATCACACTACCCCGCAACCGTCTACGTCTGACTCTGTCTAGAGCACTGTCATCACACTGCCACGCCACCGTCTACGTCTGACTCTGTCTAGAGCACTGTCATCACACTACCCCGCCACCGTCTATGTCTGACTCTGTCTAGAGCACTGTCATCACACTGCCACGCCACCGTCTACGTCTGACTCTGTCTAGAGCACTGTCATCACACTACCCCGCCACCGTCAACGTCTGACTCTGTCTAGAGCACTGTCATCACACTACCCCGCCACCGTCTACGTCTGACTCTGTCTAGAGGACTGTCATCACTCTCCGACATCACCGTCTACGTCTGACTCTGTCTAGAGCACTGTCATCACACTACGACATCACCGTCTATGTCTGACTCTGTCTAGAGCACTGTCATCACACTACCCCGCCACCGTCTACGTCTGACTCTGTCTAGAGCACTGTCATCACTCTACGACATCACCGTCTAAGTCTGACTCTGTCTAGAGCACTGTCATCACACTACCCCGCCACCGTCTACGTCTGACTCTGTCTAGAGCACTGTCATCACACTACCCCGCCACCGTCTACGTCTGACTCTGTCTAGAGCAGTGTCATCACACTGCCACGCCACCGTCTACGTCTGACTCTGTCTAGAGCACTGTCATCACACTATCCAGCCACCGTCTACGTCTGACTCTGTCTAGAGCACTGTCATCACACTACCACATCACCGTCTACGTCTGACTCTGTCTAGAGCACTGTCATCATATTGCCATGCCACCGTCTACGTCTGACTCTGTCTAGAGCACTGTCATCACACTGCCACGCCACCGTCTACGTCTGACTCTGTCTAGAGCACTGTCATCACACTGCCACGCCACCGTCTACGTCTGACCCTGTCTAGAGCACTGTCATCACACTACCCCGTCACCGTCAACGTCTGACTCTGTCTAGAGCACTGCCATCACACTGCCCCGCCACCGTCTACGCCTGACTCTGTCTAGAGCACTGTCATCACACTACCACGCCACCGTCTACGTCTGACTCTGTCTAGAACACTGTCATCACACTGCCACGCCACCGTCTACGTCTGACTCTGTCTAGAGCACTGTCATCACACTGCCCCGCCACCGTCTACGTCTGACTCTGTCTAGAGCACTGTCATCACACTGCCACGCCACCGTCTACGTCTGACTCTGTCTAGAGCACTGTCATCACACTGCCACGCCACCGTCTACGTCTGACTCTGTCTAGAGCACTGTCATCACACTGCCACGCCACCGTCTATGTCTGACTCTGTCTAGAACACTGTCATCACACTGCCCCGCCACCGTCTACGTCTGACTCTGTCTAGAGCACTGTCATCACACTGCCACGCCACCGTCTACGTCTGACTCTGTCTAGAGCACTGTCATCACACTGCCCCGCCACCGTCTACGTCTGACTCTGTCTAGAACACTGTCATCACACTGCCATGCCACCGTCTACGTCTGACTCTGTCTAGAGCACTGTCATCACACTGCCACGCCACCGTCTACGTCTGACTCTGTCTAGAGCACTGTCATCACACTGCCACGCCACCGTCTACGTCTGACTCTGTCTAGAGCAGACTGTCATCATACTACCACATCACCGTCTACGTCTGACTCTGTCTAGAGCAGATTGTCATCATACTACCACATCACCATCTACGTCTGACTCTGTCTAGAGCAGACTGTCATCATACTACCACATCACCGTCTATGTCTGACTCTGTCTAGAGCACTGTTGTTCAGACTCCACAGATAGTGGGTCTGTGGGTGTTTTCAGGGTATTTCAAGGCAACTGAACGTGGCAAAGCCACAAATAACACAATTACTGCTATTATTATTCCAGCGTCGGAGGTGATACTGACACACATTTGTGGCCGCCCACGTCACCTGCCATCTTCATCAACACCATGTCACCTTCTCCACTACTATTGTCACCTGCGTCATCTCCACCATCACCACCGCCGCCACCACAACCACCACCAGAACAACCTCTACCGTTACCACCACCACAACCACAACCACAACCACTACCACAACCAACCACCCAATTACAAACACTGACGCACTGACTTAACACAAACATTGACTTGCCGCTTGTTTTACCAGGAAGTGCCCGTAGTGAACCTGACATCTATGCAGATTAATTTCCGTTGGGTGTTTTGTTCCAAGAACCTGGCTAACATTGTTACACGGAGGAGAACAGTGCTGTGAGCCGGGCCACTTCGCAAGCCTCTTGAGACCAACTGTGATATGTGCGGTTTGCGTGATCCATTCTCTATGATCTATCACACTAAGTTGGGACAGCACAATCAATGGCGAACATCAAGTGACAATCCACCACTGTGCAGAAGCCACTTAATTGATGTGCGCTCACCACTAGGGGGCGCTGCAAGCACAAAGTCAGCGAACGAGATAACAAGCCTCTAATTGGCCTCGAAGTCAGATCAGGCATACACAACTAATAAATAGACACCTAATTACAATGTAATTAACCTATATACGTCACACATCTGCACGACAATGACAAAAATAACACAACAAAGGGAGCGTGTTTCACCATTTTGGTTAAACAGCTTGAATGTCAGTGAAACTGGAAATATCTCTAGCAAATCGCTTACATACTACAATAATTAAATAAATGCTTAACAGATAAAAATTGCATTAATGAAATGTTTTATGAGGTTTCCACTAAACATTTTAAGTGAACCTGAAGTGAAGTAGGCTGTGAAAGCCTGCAGGACTACGTTATGATAATACCATAATTTACCAATTTGCTGATTTGATAAAGGTTCATATAAAACACCACCAGATCTTAGGACTGCGAAACGTCCTTTACACTTTACTCCCTGGCAAACCCATTCATACAAACATCACCTCAACTTGTCTAGGGGGCATTCCCTCCAACTGCATTACAGTGTTCCAGCTAGCTGCAACAATCACTATGTTGTAGTCATTACACGAACAAGAACAAGATGTTTATTTTTTGACCCCAAATAAGTACATGAATCAATAATCATAAGGTGAAACAGAAACAAAACGTCATCATAAGTACCGTAATTTAAAACAGAACTGTGAAATGGGGGTCGGTGGTTCCAGTTAAGACTGAAAAGTCGCTATCACAGGAGCCACTCGTAGTAATTATACATATAGTTAACCTCTCAATATACGAATGTATAGTATGTTTTACTTCAATACAATTTTTATCTCTTAGTAGTTAAATATATCTCTGATGCATGTGTGCATGCTTCTCTGTAGCATAAGTGAGTAGAAATAATTAAGTAACAATAAAAAATACATATAACATTTCTTTTCATCTATCCATATATGTGCATATTAAAATTCTATTTCTAATGACTGTGTATTTAACTGACATATGTAACAATCAGATATTGTACATATCTTTTGATATTTTTGTTAGAATTTTTTTTAAGTAATACGCAAATCCACGTAAATTGTGAGTAACAATTTTTTCCAAAACTAATTCTGGAGTATCATTTATAATGCGAGGCAAATTGTATTTCAGGTACATTTTGGCAAATTCATGTCTTGTCACAGATGTGTGTATATTTGTAGTTTTGCAGGTATGTATCATGACCATGTATATTATAATTGGGGATAACATTATAATTGGGGATAACTCATTTGTACAGCTTACTCATTTGTGAACAAATTTCCCCAGGTTTGAAGCAACAACACATGATTCAAACCCATCTTCACTAACCACGGTGCCACTGTGCTCCAGAATTAACCGTCATGAATGGCTTATACTTAAAGGTTTAATGTGAAATTTGCTACATCTAAAGCTTATTTGCCATGCCGTGCTACTTAAAATTACGCAGTGCACAACAGAGATTTAGCTGGTAACCGGGACCATTTAAGTGTACTTGTTAGTTTAATTATTCATTATGTTAATGACGTCAGCAGGTTCAGTTTCTGTTCAAGTCCAAGTGCATTATTTAGCAGCTCAATTATGATTAAGGTAGCGCCCGCCATAAGGCAAACTGCAAATTTGTGTTCAGAAAATAAATGTCAAACGCATTGAGTGGGCACAGGCAGGTGTAGAGGAGACTTGTTTGTGTGCGGTCATCAAGCTGAGTGACCCTCACACTGGACACTGCAGCTGCTAGCTCCACTGTCAACACCATCCAAACACTGTATGATGTATACAGACAGTACAGACACAGCAACACAACACTAGACACACTGCTACATAGACACATGTCACGGACACTGATTGTAACACTGTCGGACACTCTCTGTAACACAGACATATGTCACAGGCTCTGTCTGTAAAATAGACACATGTCACGGACACTGACTGTAACACTGTCGGACACTCTCTGTAACACAGACATGTCACAGGCTCTTGTCTGTAAAATAGACACATGTCATGGACACTGCTTGTAACACTGTCAGACATTCTCTGTAACACAGACATGTCACAGGCTCTGCTGTAAAATAGACACATGTCATGAACACTGCTTGTAACACTGTCAGACATTCTCTGTAACACAGACATATGTCATAGGCTCTGTCTGTAAAATAGACACATGTCACGGACACTGACCGTAACACTGTCGGACACTCTGTAACACAGACATGTCACAGGCTCTGTCTGTAAAATAGACACATGTCACGGACACTGCTTGTAACACTGTCAGACATTCTCTGTAACACAGACATATGTCATAGGCTCTGTGTGTAACATAGACACATGTCATGGGCACTGCTTGTAACACTGCCGGACACTCTCTGTAACACAGACATATGTCACAGGCTCTGTCTGTAACATAGACACATGTCATGGGCATTGTTTGCAACACCGTCGGACACTCTCTGTAACACAGACAGCGTCCATAACAAAGACAGTGTCCATGACACAGACGGTGTCCATGACAAATGGACACTGTCTTATAGACTCATGTCGTGGACAGAGTCATGTAGACACTATATGTCAAGTATCTGTCACAGACACTTCTGTCTTGTTGACATGACGTGGATACTGTCACATGACATGCCTATATGTCACAAAAATTGTCTACCTTGCGGACACATGATATAGATACTATCTGTCACACAGGTACGTGTCATGGACACTGTCTGTCACGTAGATGTGTTGCGGACACGGCTCAGCCACTGTGACAAGGACACATCGAGACAGTCCATACATGACATTTATGAAGTAAGCACACGTAGACTAGTTGGCGAAGAAGTGCCGTGCGGAGACAGCCAAAGTGCAGATAAACAAAGCCAACAGAGACAGTTATTTCTGGCCGAATCACACAGCTCTAATTATACAAGTGAGAGTGACACATCACTGTAGAATCACGTTATCTCTCCACCCCACTCAATCCAGTGGGGACTGCCACACACGTCACATTGTGTGTGTGTGTGTGTGTGTGTGTGTGGGTGTGTGTGTGTGTGTGTGTGTGTGTGTGTGTGTGTGTGTGGGTGTGTGTGTGTGTGTGTGTGTGTGTGTGTGGGTGTGTGTGTGTGTGTGTGTGTGTGTGTGGGTGTGTGTGTGTGTGTGGTGTGTGTGTGTGGTGTGTGTGTGTGGGTGTGTGTGTGTGTGTGTGGGTGTGTGTGTGTGGTGTGTGTGTGTGTGTGTGTGTGTGTGTGTGTGTGTGTGTGTGTGTGTGTGTGTGTGTGTGTGTGTGTGTGTGTGGTGTGTGTGTGTGTGTGTGTGTGTGTGTGTGTGTGTGTGTGTGTGTGTGTGTGTGTGTGTGTGTGTGTGTGTGTGTGTGTGTGTGTGTGTGTGTGTGTGTGTGTGTGTGTGTGTGTGTGTGTGTGTGTGTGTGTGTGTGTGTGTGTGTGTGGTGGCCTAAGAAAGTCCCGTGACTTCAATTCAGAGTTACAGGTTAAGAACCACTGACTATTTATTTTATTTTTAAACACAGATTGAGAAAAAATTACCTTAATTATTTAAGCTTATTATTTGTATTATTCATAATTTTTTATTATTTTTTATAGTATAAACTGTTACCTTTTATTTACCATTCACAATTGTCGACCATGTTTGAAACAGTACAGGCCATCTTGGCTTTGAGGCGACACCCAATACTATAAAACACACAACTTTTATTATGATATCAGAATGTAGATGAAGCAAGATGCAGATGAAGACATCAGAGGCTGACAAAACTGCCAAACCTTGATCGTTCCCAAAACTCTCAGGGGAAATAAACGCCACAAGATCTGTGTTAATATATTCCGCACTTTTTGCTGGGCAAATGTCAAGTGAATTGAAGAGACCCGCCCAGCCCCCCACCTCCTGCTGTGGGCTCACACCTGATGCCCGCCTGTCAGCAGACACCAGCAGGGCAGTCACAATCTGACTCTGCATCCATCATATTTCTAATTACTTCTGACAAATCTCCCCACTCTGTGCTGTCAGATGCACCCAGTGTAGGCTTCAAGCGCAACTAGGCATGAATGTCTTGTCACAGGCTTACCTGGCAGAACACCTGCTTCAGGTGTGCAGCAGATGCAACCCCTGTGACTGTAACGTCACCAGTGATACATCATAGTGATCTCAACCCCCAGTAGAACAGACACCTGATGCCCTGTAGAACAGTGATCTCCCACTCCCCCTGTAGAACAGTGATCTGTCACTCCCCTTGTAGAACAGTAATCTGTCACTCCCCTTGTAGAACAGTGATCTGTCACTCCCCTTGTAGAACAGTGATCTCTCATTCCCCTTGTAGAACAGTGATCTCTCACTCCCCTTGTAGAACTGTGATCTGTCACTCCCCTTGTAGAACTGTGAATTATTCCCTTTCAATTTCCTCCCTTGTAGAACAGTGATCTCTCACTCCCCTTGTAGAACAGTGATCTGTCACTCCCCTTGTAGAACAGTGATCTCTCATTCCCCTTGTAGAACAGTGATCTCTCACTCCCCTTGTAGAACTGTGATCTGTCACTCCCCTTGTAGAACAGTGATCTCTCATTCCCCTTGTAGAACAGTGATATCTCATTCCCCTTGTAAAACAGTGATCTCTCATTCCCCTTGTAGAACAGTGATCTCTCATTCCTCTTGTAGAACAGTGATCTCTCATTCCTCTTGTAAAACAGTGATCTCTCACTCCCCTTGTAGAACAGTGATCTCTCATTCCCCTTGTAAAATAGTGATCTCTCACTCCCCTTGTAGAACAGTGATCTCTCATTCCCCTTGTAAAACAGTGATCTCTCATTTCCCTTGTAGAACAGTGATCTCTCATTCCTCTTGTAGAACAGTGATCTCTCACTCCCCTTGTAGAACAGTGATCTGTCACTCCCCTTGTATAACAGTGATCTCCCCTCCCCCTGTAGAACAGTGATCTGTCACTCCCCTTGTAGAACAGTGATCTCTCGTTCCCCTTGTAGAACAGTGATCTGTCATTCCCCTTGTAGAACTGTGATCTCTCACTCCCCTTGTAGAACAGTGATCTCTCACTCCCCTTGTAGAACAGTGATCTCTTACTCCCCTTGTAGAACAGTGATCTTTCACTCCCCTTGTAAAATAGTGATCTCTCATTCCGCTTGTAGAACAGTGATCTCTCATTCCTCTTGTAGAACAGTGATCTCTCACTCCCCTTGCAGAACAGTGATCTCTCATTCCCCTTGTAAAACAGTGATCTCTCATTTCCCTTGTAGAACAGTGATCTCTCATTCCTCTTGTAGAACAGTGATCTCTCACTCCCCTTGTAGAACAGTGATCTGTCACTCCCCTTGTATAACAGTGATCTCCCCTCCCCCTGTAGAACAGTGATCTGTCACTCCCCTTGTAGAACAGTGATCTCTCGTTCCCCTTGTAGAATAGTGATCTGTCATTCCCCTTGTAGAACTGTGATCTGTCACTCCCCTTGTAGAACAGTGATCTCTCACTCCCCTTGTAGAACAGTGATCTCTTACTCCCCTTGTAGAACAGTGATCTTTCACTCCCCTTGTCGAACAGTGATCTCTCACTCCCCTTGTAGAACAGTGATCTCTTACTCCCCTTGTAGAGCAGTGATCTTTCACTCCCCTTGTAGAACAGTGATCTCTCACTCCCCTTGTAGAACAGTGATCTCTCCCTCCCCCATAGAACAGTGAATTCTCCCTTCCCCTGTAGGACAGTGATCTTGACGCACACCCCCACCCCACAGAACAGTGATCTCCCCCTTCCCCCAATACAACAGCGACCTTAACACCTGCACAACTACGCTGTCACCCCATGTAGACAGTTAGCTCAAACTGTGCCCAACGGTGCTCACACCCCCACTGAACAATGACCACAACCACGACACAACAGTAGTCTCACCTGTGTAGAACTGTCACGTTACACCAAGTAAGATTTCACGCCATGCGAGTGACAAACACATTACACTCTCTTGTTCTAGGTAATACAGGTTAACACCAAGTGTATTTCCACAGAATAACAAACACAAAATACATACGAGTCCAGGCCAGAGATCTCCATCAACCTGACCGGCACCACACCAACGTATGCTAATGCCGAGTATGCCACCCTGCACACTGGCAATATATCACTGCACGGTAGTCAAATCAGCCGGCATTATTCCACACCGGCCAGACGCATGCGTGCGTGCATGTGTGCACACGTGTATACATAATGTCGCAATTGACAATGTAATTTTACCAGGGCGATTTGTGACATACCTCATCCCAGTGTCGAGGCAGCTGCAGCCGCTGCTGTTGTTTCTGCTGCTGTTGTTTCTGCTGTTGTTGCCGCTGTCAGTTCTGTCGAGTGACATGACAACGTCGAGGAGCAGTGACACGCAGAAACACTGTCAGCCGTCACACCGACACCAGTCTCAGTGACACCAGTCTCGACTCACAAGTTCTGTGGAAGCAATGCAAGAAGATGACCGTGTGAGACAGTGGAGCCACCACAGACCAGCTCACCCACTACACCACAGCCACACCCACAGCCACAGCATGACCACCACAGCAGCAGCATGCTGGACAACTGGCACTGTCCACTCACACCATGCTGGACAACAACCACGACTCTCCATTCTCCCAGCATGCTGGACAACAACCACCACTCTCCATTCTCACACCATGCTGGACAACAACCACCACTCTCCATTCTCCCACATGCTGGACAACAACCACCACTCTCCATTCTCACACCATGCTGGACAACAACCACCACTCTCCATTCTCACACCATGCTGGACAACAACCAGCACTCTCCATTCTCACACCATGCTGGACAACAACCACCACTCTCCATTCTCACACCATGCTGGACAACAACCACCACTCTCCATTCTCACACCATGCTGGACAACAACCACCACTCTCCATTCTCACACCATGCTGGACAACAACCACCACTCTCCATTCTCACAGCATGCTGGACAACAACCACCACTCTCCATTCTCACACCATGCTGGACAACAACCACCTCTCTCCATTCTCACACCATGCTGGACAACAACCACCACCCTCCATTCTCCCACATGCTGGACAACAACCACCACTCTCCATTCTCACACCATGCTGGACAACAACCACCTCTCTCCATTCTCACACCATGCTGGACAACAACCACCACCCTCCATTCTCACACATGCTGGACAACAACCACCACTCTCCATTCTCACACCATGCTGGACAACAACCACGACTCTCCATTCTCACACATGCTGGACAACAACCACCTCTCTCCATTCTCACACCATGCTGGACAACACATCCACAGCACTCCCCCCTCCATTCTCACACCATGCTGGACAACAACCAGACTCTCCATTCTCACAGCATGCTGGACAACAACCACCACCCTCCATTCTCACACCATGCTGGACAACAACCACCACTCTCCATTCTCACACCATGCTGGACAACAACCACCACCCTCCATTCTCACACCATGCTGGACAACAACCACCTTCTCCATTCTCACACCATGCTGGACAACAACCACCTCTCTCCATTCTCACACAATGTAGCAAACATGACAGCACTTTCTCCAGTGACAAACATCCCTTTCCCCATGGGCAACAACATCTTTCTCCAGTGACAAACCAGCACTCTCCATTCTCATACCTGCCGGACAACAACCACCACTTCTCTCCAGTAGCAAACACCACTTCCATCCAGTACAACAACACACTTTCTCCAGTGACAAACATTACAGCACTTTCTCCAGTGGCAAACATGACAGCACTTTCTCTCCAGTACCAAACTTGACAGCACTTTCTCCAGTAGCAAACTTGACAGCACTTTCTCTAGTAGCAAACATGACAGCACTTTCTCTCCAGTAGCAAACTTGACAGCACTTTCTCCAGTAGCAAACTTGACAGCACTTTCTCTAGTAGCAAACATGACAGCACTTTCTCCAGTGGCAAACGTGACAGCACTTTCTCTAGTAGCAAACATGACAGCACTTTCTCTAGTAGCAAACATGACAGCACTTTCTCCAGTGGCAAACATGACAGCACTTTCTCTAGTAGCAAACATGACAGCACTTTCTCTAGTAGCAAACATGACAGCACTTTCTCTAGTAGCAAACATGACAGCACTTTCTCTAGTAGCAAACTTGACAGCACTTTCTCCAGTAGCAAACTTGACAGCACTTTCTCTAGTAGCAAACATGACAGCACTTTCTCCAGTGGCAAACGTGACAGCACTTTCTCTAGTAGCAAACATGACAGCACTTTCTCTAGTAGCAAACATGACAGCACTTTCTCCAGTGGCAAACATGACAGCACTTTCTCTAGTAGCAAACATGACAGCACTTTCTCCAGTGGCAAACGTGACAGCACTTTCTCTAGTAGCAAACATGACAGCACTTTCTCTAGTAGCAAACATGACAGCACTTTCTCCAGTGGCAAACGTGACAGCACTTTCTCAAGTAGCAAACATGACAGCACTTTCTCCAGTGGCAAACATGACAGCACTTTCTCTAGTAGCAAACATGACAGCACTTTCTCCAGTGGCAAACGTGACAGCACTTTCTCCCAAATAATCTACCAAACACAGCCTTCCATCGATTGTGTGTCGAGCACTTCTCCCTAGTGTAAGACAAATCTTCATGTGATTCCGTGTGATCGTATGCAATGTTCTACGATCATGTGCGATTGTGTGAGTGATGGACACAACAGACTGGACGACAGTTGTAAGCTAATGGTCCATTCAGCAACTGACCAGTGCTGGACGTTAAGCCGCCTATAGCGGTGACTGTCCAAGCACAAGGTATTAGTTGCCAGGTCCAGTGGGTTGCCAGGGCGACTGGAACAGTTACAATGAGAGGTGACTGGACAGAGGGACATCAGTGGAATACACAAATCAACATTCAAAGGCCTTCTGAAAATATCAGACTTGTAATAACTTGTTATTTTTCTTAATATTTCACCAGTGGCGTCATATTAAGTCACAACTTTGTGACATTGACTTTTTTTGTATCATTTGGGATTCTACAGATCATAAGCTTTAAAATGATGCATGGTTTCCTTAAATATATCAGTAGTTAATGATTTTTTAAATGCATGTATTTTGCATTAGTTTCGGATTACTTGTGTAAGAAAATAAAGTTGACACTGAAAGATGAGATTTAAGGTATGCATTTAAATGTCTAAATCACAACATCAAACGAACATGATTGAGACAGCTATTGTTGTAGAATGCAGTGGCTCCGGAGTAGAGCTCCAGACTCACGAGTCAACTAAGAGAACCTGGGTTCGAATCCTGTGCTGCCGTGTGAAACGTTGGGCAAGTGTTTTCACTCTACGTTGCAGGAATACCAGCCATCAAACTGCCTAAACACGACTTGCATAGCTTAACAGGGAAATGTACAAAACGTAAACAAAAGGCTCACATCCTAAATGTTACCGTCTTCTGCCAGTACTACAGGGCAGCTGCGTTATTACTAATGCTCTTCAATGACATTTGCTCCCAGATTCAAGACAATCGATTTTGTGATCTTCCTGTTAATAATCACCACCTCTGTCACTGTGTGATTCCAAATAACACAACAGATCCCATTTCAACAGTAACTGTGTATCAAATTGTATATCACCGTGGGTGGTCTATTACCTGGCTTGGTTTCTGCTTTCTGTGCAGGTGGTCCAAAGCAATGTGGCACAACCACACTGTCTGGGGTGATAACTACTCAAATATTTCTTATTTTTATTCTAACAATTAACATATTAATGAGGAAAGACGTGAATAATTGTAAAAGCATGAGTGAAGGAATTTACATTATACGTTTAAACACCTCTGCTCTTTCTTCTGTGATACAGGTTAATATTTTCATTGGTAGTTTAGGAGTTCAGAGAGGATGCATGGGAGGAACTTACAAGGATGGCAGAGGAGGCATGTGACATGTGACATAGGCCCCACATGGGGTCAAGGGTGAAGTAGAAACTTTAGGACAACTAGGACAGCTTTCTGGCACAAAGAGGAAAGCAAAAACAACAATCCCAGAATGGAACAGCCTGTCCCGGGAGGCAGAGCAGCCTGCCCCGGGAGGCAGAGCAGCCTGCCCCGGGAGGTAGAGCAGCCTGCCCCGAGAGGCAGAACAGCCTGCCCCGGGGGCCAGAACAGCCTGCTCCGGGAGGCAGAACAGCCTGCCCTGGGAGGCAGAGCAGCCTGCCCTGGGAGGCAGAACAGCCTGCTCCGGGAGGCAGAACAGCCTGCCCTTGGAGGCAGAACAGCCTGCCCTTGGAGGGACAACAGCCTGTCCCGTGAGGCAGAACAGCCTGCCACGGGAGGTAGAACAGCCTGCCCCGGGAGGTAGAACAGCCTGCCCCGGGAGGTAGAACAGCCTGCCACGGGAACAATCCCTACCCCTACCCTGCCCCCTTTCCCCTTATTCCGCCTACTACCTACCTGCCCTTCCCAATACCCATATCATACCCCATTACCTATTCCCCTACCTACTGTGCTATACCCTTCCGACATCCAAGCCATGTTGAAGCCGCCTCCTGTTCCACTTCTATATATGACATCATTACCAATACATTGATACTGTTGAAAGAAAAAGAAGACAACTCTAAGACTAGTAAATAACGTTATCAGTTACCTACTTACAAATAATTTGTTCCAGTCTCACGTTGCTCTGGGAGAGACGGCATGCACTCAACCGTCCGACCTACTCATTCAACTCTGTATGCTGCTCCCAGCCAGGCCTGTCTGGTGGGGTATCACCACAACTCCTAGAGCTGTTTCATTTTCACCTAAAGACACTTGTGTCTTTCCTAATGCATAATCCAGCACCCTTTGTGACAGGCGCAGGGCCCGTGTCACACCTGGCAGGACACCCACAGACATGTCACAGGCTCTGTGTCATCCGCCACAGACACCTTTCTGTGGCACTGTCCTTGGTCAGAGGTACAAGACCTCCATCTAGACATCTGTGGGGGATACTGTCATCTAGACATCCATGGGGAATACTATCATCTAGCATCCAAGGGGGATACTATCATCTAGCATCCATGGGGGATACTATCATCTAGCATACGTGGGGATACTATCATCTAGCATCCATGGGGATACTATCATCTAGCATATGTGGGGGATACTATCATCTAGCATACGTGGGGGATACTATCATCTAGCATCCATGGGGATACTATCTGATCTAGCATTCATGGGGATACTATCATCTAGTATACGTGGGGGATACTATCATCTAGGATCCATGGGGATACTATCATCTAGGATCCATGGGGGATACTATCATCTAGGATCCATGGGGGATACTATCATCTAGCATCCCTGGGTTATCATCCTTCATTTTACTCTGATGGATGCTGTCAACTCCCTGTCTACACTCTACAATGGTCATGCATAATTCTTATCAAATACACTCTGATATGCATCTTAGGAACTTAATAATATTGTTTATTGTTTATTTCAGAAAAAAATGTCCATATATGTATACATAAATTAAAAAAGTACAATAAATAAAATGCAATTAAAGCAATTACGGGCCACAAGTAAAAGAATAAACAAGTGGATAATAAAATAAATAGGTCATGAAAAAATTGAATAAGTGATTAACGTAATTATTTAAAATATGGTACAAAAATATAATACAAATGAGAACGAGAGTTTTAGGATTGATGAAGATGACATAAAAATTATGGATGAACGAATGCATTCATTGAAAGATTTAATATAGTTTGTGGCAAACATAAAACTTGCACTACATCTTGATGGTGAGTTAAGTAACATTCTGAGACTGTTATTGTACATGCGACGGTAAAGCTTTTCAGTATATAAATATTATAAAATCCAATAATCAAAAAGCTGTAGGATGTGGCTGGGTAAAGGGTCCACTTTGAATAACTTTTTAAGGTAAAGATGACTTTAGTGCTCCCTAGTCCAAAGTGAACATAAAATGTAGACAAATTCTGCTCTTTATAAAAGTTTATATTCTTTATAATATGTTCAACTGGGCCTGTAAACCTGTGGCTATTTTATCACTCCAATTTATTGGCCCTTCCAATTTTTTTGAGGGTACACGGGATGGGCGAATGGCATCGATCATACATCCCATTTTTAATCATTGGAATTTCTTATCTTTACAAATCCCCATAATGCAGACATTTAGGAGGCGACTAATTGTCCACGTCTGAAATCATTTAATATGTTCTAATGATGGATCTAAGTGCCTGTCTTTCGTCTGTAGTTATCCCATTTAAGCCAATTGGTGGACTGCGTTTCCACTTTCCACACAGTTATTTCATCTGGCCCTGCGCCTAGGTGACGTTGGTCTGTGATCAGCTGGTCAGGTTATGTGACTGCTGCACATATTCAGCCCAACTCATGCTCACACCAACAAGTGTTATTGCACAGAACAGTCTTCTTTGATGCAATGTCAAATTCTAGGAAGGTTTTCTAAGTACTCCCGCAGTGATCTCCGGTGTTTCTATCTGGTATCTGCATTTCCTCATCAAGCTGACATGTCCGGTGTTTCTACCTTACAAAATGTTAATTAAATCTGAGGTAGTAGACGTCCTTACTGATGAGCCACGGAAGAGACCACAAGAGCATTAAAGGAAAAACAGATAATTATTGTCCTTTATCTCAGCCATCCTGGCATCAATATGAAATATGATAGTTCATGGCAAGAACAAAAAGGTGAGACCATAAAATGACACATTGATCATGACATCAAGTGACATCCAATGTCTGGATATGTCTGCAATCATATCCCAAGTGGACAAGAGCCGCCAGTTCCAAGAATCCAGTGTCTCTTTACCCTAGATGTCTGCATAAGTCCACCTGCTGCTTTTTGCATGAAGGTAGCATTTATTTTGAATTTATTCCTCCAAAGGTTTCTTCAAAACACTAACAAATACAATTCCCAGGTACTAACAATTTTGATGCAGTACTTATGGGAAAACTCAGAGAAAACACACAGCACTATGGAATGAATACAAAAGAAAAAGGGCCACAGATTATGTTCAACACACTGCTGAAATGTTTTGATATAATAATAATAATCAGGGCTTTGTAAATATACAAAATTCCAATAATAAAAATATATGATTGTGTCCAGATGAGTCCCAAGTACACTGCAGTGACAATATCAGGTGTCAATTGACACCAAGTATGTGATAATGTCCAGGTGTCAACTAGGTGAACTGACACCAAGTATGTGACAATGCCCAAGTGTCCAGGTATCAATAAGGTAAGGTGAGGTCACAGTAAATCCTAGTGTAAGGTGAGGTCACAGTAAATCCTAGTGTAAGGTGAGGTGTCAGTAAGTCCTAGTGTAAGGTGAGGTGTCAGTAAATCCTAGTGTAAGGTGAGGTGTCAGTAAATCCTAGTGTAAGGTGAGGTCACAATAAATCCTAGTGTAAGGTGAGGCCACAGTAAATCCTAATGTAAGGTGAGGTCACAATAAATCCTAATGTAAGGTAAGGTCACAATAAATCCTAGTGTAAGGTGAGGCCACAGTAAATCCTAGTGTAAGGTGAGGTCACAATAAATCCTAGTGTAAGGTGAGGTGTCAGTAAATCCTAGTGTAAGGTGAGGCCACAGTAAATCCTAGTGTAAGGTGAGGCCACAGTAAATCCTAGTGTAAGGTGAGGTCACAGTAAATCCGAGTGTAAGGTGAGGCATCAATAAATCCTAGTGTAAGGTGAGGTCACAGTAAATCCTAGTGTAAGGTGAGGCCACAGCAAATCCTAGTGTAAGGTGAGGCCTCAGTAAATCCTAGTGTAAGGTGAGGTCACAATAAATCTTAGTGTAAGGTAAGATCACAATAAATCCTAGTGTAAGGTGAGGTCACAATAAATCCTAGTGTAAGGTGAGGCCACAGTAAATCCTAATGTAAGGTGAGGTCACAATAAATCCTAATGTAAGGTAAGGTCACAATAAATCCTAGTGTAAGGTGAGGTCACAGTGAATCCAGGTGTAGCCTATTGTAAAGTGAAGTAACAGTGAATCATGTTATAGCCTATTGTAAGGTAAAGTCACAGCAATTTATATATTAGAGAACTAGTCTCAAAGTCTGTCAGTGTGTAAAGCATAGCTTTATGTAGAGACCATCCACCAGTCATTTGGATGGGTAAAAATGAATATGGACAGGTAGAAAAAAAAAGGGTGAACGGGTGGTGGACGGGTAAAAAAATGAAGGAGCAAAAAAAAATCTTCCAAAACCATAGATACAATTCTATTGTTAGTTATGCCTTGAAAGTGAGTGAAAATGGTGTCACATGTGTGTTTGTAGTCCATTTCAGGTCATCAGACTGGCTTAACAGTTAACATCCATGCGTCCACCAAAACATGTGTGACTGGCAATAATTTTATCCTGCATAAAGCTCTGGTGTAGAGTGTATCTATACCCTACAATATGTGCAACAGTAGACCACAAAATATGCAGTGTAAATGAGGCAGACTTAAAATTAAAACAGAAATATCAGCATAACTATCATTAAATAAGATTCAAAAGCAAATTTATCAAGTTAGACACGCAGTGGTTCATAAATAAACTTCATATAACCTTCCTTCTGCTCTGTGCCAATTTAAATAATAATTGTATTCACCCAACAGATATATTTATGCCACCGTACCAGAGATACACTCCAGTTTGCCCCAGCCATGCACCCAGATCTTCCAGAGACGACATAAAAACAGGCAGTGTAGAACTAGAACCCCAGAGAGGTTCTTGAATCTTGGCGAAACTTGTTACAAGGTCTTTGAACTGTGATTTGCATTTATGCCTACTTTGACACAGCGAGTGTTCACCGGCAAATGTCAACCCTAAGAGCAGCGTGTACTGGCACTACTTTGAAGTGTCTCGACACAGTGAGCAACACGGGCCATGTTACTCTGACATTTCGACGCTCCAAAGAGAACATTAAGGCAACGTGCTGCTTACATAATGGAGGACAGAGGATGGGCAATGAAGATACCACGCCACAACGGCTGTACATTCTCACGTGAATGCAGGAAATAAACTGACATAAACAGGCAGTGGACTTAATGTTCATCTTACTCATCATGCTTTATGGCACTTCTTTATCACACGGCATTTAGTACTGTAGCCTACCTGCCGAAATGGCTGTATTGCCCTTTACACTTTCTTTAGCACACACCTTCCAGCAGTACTAACTTATATACAATTGTGTATGTGTGTGTGTTTTGTACTCAAAGCCAACTAAATTGATGGCTGTTTTCCTGAAACATTTTCTTGCAGATTAGTTATACAAATGTTTGTTAAAAAAATATAAATACAACATATCTGACTGATCCATGGTTTGTTGTCCAAATACAATACAGCCATTGAGTACTGTCACAGTATCATTAAACATAGTGGGAAAACCAAAAAAAATTATGCTCATTGGCTGAAATGGATACACTCCATTTTGATAAAAAAGACAGCTTGTGGTCGTCATGTTTTGAAAGCAGACACTCCATTGGGCTCTTTTTACAAACAGGGAATTGACTAAAAATGTAACGACAAACATGCCATTCAATGGTGTTTTATGCAGTACTTACACCAATCAACTAGTTTGATTTTATGACCCACACATGAACCGTTTGACTAAATATACATACCATAAAGTTGTACTACTTCTGAACTTCTGAATGTCCCAAATTATCTATTTGGTAAACATGATGTGACTGAAACTATCAAATGCAGCATCACTGGTAGTTTTGAGAGCGTCACCGACCGACCGACCGACCGACCGACCGACCGACCGACCGACCGACCGACCGACCGACCGACCGACCGACCGACCGACCGACCGACCGACCGACCGACCGACCGACCGACCGACCGACCGACCGACCGACCGACGACGACGACCGACCGACCGACCGACCGACCGATCCGACCGATCGATCGACGACCGACCGATCCGATCGACCGACCGATCACGACCGACCGACTCGATCCGACCGACCGACCGACCGACCGACCGACCGACCGACCGACGACCGACCGACCGACCGACCGACCGACCGACCGACCGACCGACCGACCGACCGACCGACCGACCGACCGACCGACCGACCGACCGACCGACCGACCGACCGACCGACAGACAGACAGACAGACAGACAGACAGACAGACAGACAGACAGGTCAAACATAGTGCTGCCAACTGGAGTGGTCATAAACCCTGCTACAAATGCCTACAAGTTGTAGTACAATGCCAGCCTGATGTGTATGCAACACCTGCATCTTGTAGACATTACATCATGTTTCTGGGTCCACAGAGTTTTGGGTCCATGACATCTGGCTCCAGCACAGGTGAGACAAGTTACATAACAATATGTCCTCATAATTTACCACCAGGGGAGTCAAACAACAAACTGCATTTGACAAATGCAGTGCGCTGTACCAAAGATTACACAGGTATACAGCTGTACAATATTAATATCTAGACAGAGACTTGGTTTAGTTTGCTCCCACAAAAGCAAAGAGTTGGCATCACTGTGCAATTTAGGTCCCTCCGTCGGCCTGAGACACCTGTACGGTCATCAGTGGGCCTGAGACACCTGTACGGTCATCAGTTGGCCTGAGACACCTGTACGGTCATCAGTTGGCCTGAGACACCTGTACGGTCATCAGTGGGCCTGAGACACCTGTATGGTCATCAGTTAGCCTGTGACACCTGTATGGTCATCAGTTAGCTTGAGACACCTGTATGGTCATCAGTTGGCCTGAGACACCTGTATGGTCATCAGTTAGCCTGAAACACCTGTATGGTCAACAGTTGGACTGTGATACCTGTATGGTCATCAGTCAGCCAGTGACACATTTATGGTCATCAGTTGGACGGACTGTGAGACCTGTATGGTCATCAGTCGGCATGTGACACCTGTACATATGGTCATCAGTTGGCCTGTGACACTTGTATGGTCATCAGTTGGACTGTGACACCTGTATGGTCATCAGTTAGTCTGTGACACCTGTATGGTCATCAGTTGGTTTGAGACACCTGTATGGTCATCAGTTGGTTTGAGACACCTGAATGGTTATCAGTCGGTCTGTTATGTACTCCTGTAAGGTCATCAGTTAGCCTGTGACACCTGTATGGTCATCAGTCGGTCTGTGACACCTGCATGGTCATCAGTTAGCCTGAGACACCTGTATGGTCATCAGTTGGCCTGAGACACCTGTATGGTCATCAGTCGGTCTGTGACACCTGTATGGTCATCAGTTGGCCTGAGACACCTGTATGGTCATCAGTCCGTCTGTTACACCTGTATGGTCATCAGTCAGCTTGTGACACCTGTGTAATCATCAGATGGCCTGAGACACTTGTATGGTCATCAGTCGGCCTGAGATACCGGAATGGTCATTTCCCAGCTGACCACAACCAGTCCAGATTGTGGCACAGATCAACAAGACTTGACATCAACAACCCAACATCTGCCCTGGGTAATCCGACACTGACAACTTCACTGTGGATTACCAGCCCAGTGCTGCGATTCCTAGAAGTGTGAGGCACCTGCAAGGGCCAGGAAATACCTGAAGTGGCCGGTGTGAGAGGCCTACACCTGGTGCCCATCACTGGCTCATGGAGACCAGTAGCACACGAAATCGCTGCATATTTACCACCATTTCATGATTAGTCGAAACCTTCAAGCTGTCGGTAGTCATCAGATTAATGAAATCTTCTGACAATCATCCTCAGTTGGATGCTTGAAACAACTAACCTGGAGTCACGCATCCTTGCTAAATTTGTTGTTATTTCAGCAGAACTAAATCCTTTGATAGCTTCATTGTTCTCAGTGATGACCGCTTAGTTTATATATTATTAATGTCTAGGGTTAAGTTTTGCTAGAAATATAACACACTTGTACGTATCATACAAAATCCTACTGAATATCAACATCAATGAATTACGTCATTCCTTTTTTCAGCAAAGTTCTGCGTTCCGCTTCACATCAATAGTTTTTACTAAAATGTTGTGCTTTCATATTTCTCTATATCTTATGCTATTCATTAAACTTTGTCAGTGTTTATTAATATTATTCCAAATGTTACAAAAAAGTTATGATTTATCAACATATTCTTCAGACAAGCTTTTAAACACACAACATATTACCATGAACATACTTCTACAATGTTTAAAATAGTGACAATAATTAAGAGAAACAGGGTGTTTGGAGTAGAACGTTTTGTGCAAAGTGCCAAAGTAAGGTGTGTGGAGCGTTTGGCCCGTCTACTGGCTGAGACAGAGTACAGACCTGCCACAGTTAACCCTCGGGCCGACAGGTGAAAACTAGGACACAGACAGACAGACATAGCCACAGCCTCGCACTTGTAAGTAAACACAACCAGTGGAGATAGGTCTACAATTCTAAACTAACAACGGTCAATGTAAAAACATTTTTTTGACACACCTAAATTGAATTTAACACACCTTCATTAGATAGCGTAGCTGCCACGACACAACCCTTATAGACCAACAAGAAAACTCTAACTCAAGTTAATATGACTCTATAATTTCACGAGTCTCACCCAATGTGGTATTTGTAGACAAACAGGACCTGGTTTCGATGAGAAATAATAGAAACGACTGGACACAGTGCCAAGGAACACTACAAATAGATGAATGCCTTATCTGTTCGGTTTCTGATAGCATTATGTGGCTGAGTCCGATAACATCTCTGCCATTTATTTATAGGCCATTAACTGAAAATGTTGTATAATTACATGAGCATTCCTGGAAGACCTGGGTTCTGTGTCATTTATAGAGAGCTGATGCACACAGTGTGCCATGGACAATGAAAACTGAATGACATATCCAGCCTCATGTTTATTAATGCTTATAGCCAGCTGGCATAGCAGTCAGCCCAATGCATGCATCTGTCTTTATTAAGATCCTTGCAAACTTTTGTACACATTTTATAGGGACAACTACCGAGAAACAGCATGGTAAAAGTATGATAAAATAATCCTGAATTCTGAAGAAAATAATACAATATTGGAAGGTGTTCTGTTTCAGTGAGGTGAATTTGTTTCAGTGGGTTAATCTGCACATTGGATGTCACGTCTTCGTGAAAACATGCTTACAGTAGCATCGCTTCCTTTGTCTTCAAAAGCATGGTCAGTTGAACTGAAGTGATCACTGTAATACCAGCCCTCTGGTCAGTGTGACTGGTTTGGACACAAAAGTAACATACACAACATGTCCCATTAGCTAGATAATCACCAGTCCATCAGGCAATAACTTTATAGTAACTGGAAGTATGGTGTCACCTTTCCCAGACCTAGAGGTCTCTTGCAGAGCCTTTGGTCATCCTGACACCTTCGTCATGAAAAGTCAACAGTTCCTAAAAGATCGTGGGAAAGTTGTATCCAATGTCTCTGTTGACCACTGGTTTCCTGTCTCTCATCTCTACTGCATCACTGATTTTCTTCACCAGAAGTTGTGTTCTTTGTTTGGCAATGTTAACCGCGATGCTGTAGCACCCCCCCCCCAGTCACTCTGTTTTCTTCTACTGCTGTGACTGGGACCCTGGTGTTGTGTTCTATATGTCAGACTCCCCGAGTTCTGCTGGTTTCACCTACACAGTTCGGTTGACAGTCGACACATCCTACTTGATACATCACTCCACGCGTGTTGTTCTCATGTGTTTTCTCCTTGGAATTCACCACTGAAGCCATTATAGTATTGTCTGTTTTGTGGCAGGTCTCCACTCCAACTTCTCAGAAGATGGTGGTCAGAGCAATAATTCAGTACTCTGTGTTCCCAATTAGACAGCTGTCATGTAATGGGAGGACTGACTTAATTGACTGTGTAGAATGTTGTTGATGTCCGAGATGATTACAGCAGCCAATTACACACCTGAGCCTCTTCTCTTGCATAAGCCTCCTCTCACAGAGACTGGACAAGTCCACTCATTCATCCCAGCACCTGGCTGACTACAGGCTGTCTTATATGTCCCTGAGTGCCAGCCAAACACACCCAATACCAGGGCAACAGTAGTCTACACACAGTGGTCACATGTAATGTTACAACACATCTCTACATTAGTGTTACACTGTGGTGTTACAGTGATGTACAGCAGTGTAATGTTACATTGCAGTGTTACGATATTCTGTAACACTGTAATGTTAAACGGTATATGATGTTACAACGTAGTATTACAATATGATATTACATTGTAGTGTTACATTGCATGGTGTTGAGCAGCAGACCCAATCTAAACAACACAGGTTCAAACTCTGCTTCCATTTTAAAGCTTGAGCAGTTGTTTACACCAGACATTGTTTTAGTTCACTCAGCTGTATTCTTTACGCATGAGCATGAGAAAGGGGGAAAGAAATGGGAAAGGGGATGGAGAGGGGCAGAAGACAGAAGAAAGAAGGGGGAGAGAGAGAAACAAGACAGAGAGGGAGGAGACAGAGAGGGAGGGAGGTAGGAAAGAAGGTAGAGGAAATCAAATGTCCGCACCCTGTTTCACTGTGTGCCTATAGGAAGACATGACCAGAAAAAGCAACACATTGCCTACGTATCATGTTTGAACATAACAGGTTCCTATGTTTCTTCTGCATGCGAATAACATATCATTTCCTGCCACGCACACAACACATCACACGTACATTTTTATTACATATGTCAGTGGCGGATGAAATTCAGTCCATCATTCCTGGAACCTGTCTATGTGTGTGGTTTATGGATTACTTAGTGGTCAAAGTGACAGCGTGTTATTGTTACTGTTTGTTGTGTCTGTATTCTCGAGACAGCACCCAGAAGGGGACACTAGCAGCAACCTGCATCACGGGAACCTTTTTGGGGGTTCTATAGCAGCACTTGCTTAGAACATTGCATTCTCGTGGTTCATGCTGCTATCATTTCACATCTTTGCTCCTTCCACTTTACACAGTGCATTGGGAGTGTGGCTGAATGCTTCCTAGAGACATTGATATGAATGAACCAAGTCAGAGGGTGAAATGTAGAGCTCTGTAGTCCTCATAACAGGATATCATCAACCAGCTGGGATGTGTCAAGGTACTAGGTAGCACACATCATATTCAAGTAGTGTGTCAAAACAGTGTACAAATATAGATCAGTACTAAACTGATTTGGTATATTTTTTCTAAATTTGTTAATCTATTTGTTACTAGTCCCATGCTATAAATAAAAACTACCAGATTAGCACTATTTCGACCCCAGAAAACCCTGCCCGCTCCCTGGCAATGTGTGTCTAGTTAACAGCATAAAACTCACCTGTATCAGCGAAAGGACAAGTAGTCGTCACTGCTCTCTTTACAGGTGTTATTGGAAACTGAATGCACTTCCTTGTTATGATGTAAGGCATTGCAAGGCATGAGGGATGAGTAATGTGACCCGCCCACATGGCGCCTTACTTCAGTACGGCATGCATCAAGACACCGGCAAAAACCAACACCCATCAATAATGTACAGAATGGGCCTGTCACCAACAGGAAGTCGCAACAAATCTTGCTCTCGTCTCGCAGGAGTTATGTCGAAACCACTACGATTGTAAAGTAAAAGTAAAAACTAACAGTAACTATGTGCAGGCATAAGCGAGGGTCGTGTCACTGATTTAGCCTTTACGTTGTCCATTTACATCGTCAAATTATGTATAGGCGGTGGTGTCCACATCTGGTCACATTTCAGTATGCTACAAATAGCCTACAATACACCTGTAAGCATTCTGTATCTGGGCTGTATATTAAGATTAGATACTCACATAGCTTTAAGTAGAGACCCATCTACCTTCATTTGGATGGGTAAAACCTGTTTTGGATGGGTAGAAATGGCAGTGATATAACTGACATTATCCATCAGATGGATAATGTCAGTTATGCATTGAAAATGGGTGTCACACATGTGTGTTAGTAGTTTATTTTAGGTCATAATCACACATCTCGACTGGCTTGTGTGCATGCGAGTTAACATGCACATGTCTAGAAAAAAGTGTGACAGTTAAATATTGTACAATACAATAAAATAAGACACATAGTCAGTGCGTGGTTTTTTCAATTTAAGTAGAGACTCAGAGTGTTCTAGCAGTAACTAGGGTTAGTTGTTACATCCACTCACAGTGACTGGTTCTCCTTTTAAACTGTCATATTAACAACTTAGTGCCAACCAGCTTTTTAGAAAGAAACACCATAAAACCATCTGTGAAAATGTCATTATGTGCTGCCGCCAAGCAGACTTTCATTCCGTCGAAATATCCATTAGTAGTAAAGAAATGCTTTAAATAGATCGTGTAATGTAGCTGAAGCATCAGTGCCGTGACATTTGAATAATTGGTCTGTGTTACACTTTTTCTCTGGCAGCCCTCCCGAGATACCATGTGAAGCTCTAGCCGGAAGCCATCAAGCAGGAAATGTCACCTTCAGCCGTCTGTATTTATTAAGCTAAGTGCGCTGGGGACATGACACACTATTTGCACAGAAACACGCCACAGCTACCATCTTGTCTGTCCTTGCTGAGCACAGTAACAGGCCATAGCCACCGTCTTGTCTGTCCTTGTTGAGCACAATAACAGGCAACAGCCACCATCTTGTCTGTCCTTGTTGAGCACAGTAACAGGCACAGCCACCGTCTTGTCTGTCCTTGCTGAGCACAATAACAGGCCACAGCCATCATCTTGTCTGTCCTTGCTGAGCAAAGTAACAGGCCACAGCCACCATCTTGTCTGTCCTTGCTGAGCACAGTAACAGGCCACAGCCACCGTCTTGTCTGTCCTTGCTGAGCACAATAACAGGCCACAGCCACCATCTTGTCTGTCCTTGCTGAGCAAAGTAACAGGCCACAGCCACCATCTTGTCTGTCCTTGCTGGGCAAAGTAACAGGCCACAGCCACCATCTTGTATGTCCTTGCTGAGCACAATAACAGGCCACAGCCACCGTCTTGTCTGTCCTTGCTGAGCACAATAACAGGCCACAGCCACCATCTTGTCTGTCCTTGCTGAGCAAAGTAACAGGCCACAGCCACCATCTTGTCTGTCCTTGCTGAGCAAAGTAACAGGCCACAGCCACCATCTTGTCTGTCCTTGCTGAGCACAATAACAGGCCACAGCCACCATCTTGTCTGTCCTTGCTGAGCACAATAACAGGCCACAGCCACCATCTTGTCTGTCCTTGCTGAGCAAAGTAACAGGCCACAGCCACCGTCTTGTCTGTCCTTGCTGAGCAAAGTAACAGGCCACAACCACCGTCTTGTCTGTCCTTGCTGAGCAAAGTAACAGGCCACAGCCACCTGTCTGTCCTTGCTGGGCACAGTAACACACCAAGGCCTTTGAAATGACAGTAATCTACCTGAAATGTCAGTAATCTACCTGAAATGACAGTAACTACCTCTCCCTCCACTAGTCTGTAGCCAGTACTGTTCCCGGACACTCTCACAGAATGGGATGTGCCTTCACTGGTCATTTGCCTAAATTCTGTGACCAGCTGGTCCAAGCATAAGGCCAGGCAACGGAGGGCCTTATCTTCTGGGCTGTCAAGGGCTGACAACCCAGGCATATCCAAGTCAGTATTCATTAGCAAAGTGTACCTACATCAAGTCAACAACAAGATTAATGTGACATGTGGCTGGATCACACATCAGGCTTCATCAGGTTTCTTCGCTGTAATGTTAACTAGAAACAATTGAACAGGGCACGGTCACTTGGTCACTCGACCTGCCTGTGTGAGTATTAAGTAAGTATGCTACCTGCACAGAAGTGAGAAGACCACTTAAGTTCAGCCCCTCTACCAATGTCAGATAGAATAATGACCGCGTATAAAAAAGTAAAAAGTAAATGAGATAATGACACAGTGACGTTTGTACTAACTAATCTAATTTAATGTGCATGTCGCAATTATCAACATTTATGGGAATGTTGTAACATGAAAAATTTATCGTTTAACATGTTTTGCATTAAAATGTCAGTTTTCTATCCAATCCTGGTCGAAATGTTATGAGTGGAACCACAAATTCCAAGTGCACATGACCAGGTCCATTATGTAAGTCCATTATCCACGGGGTGTGTAGTCTGTGTGACACCAGCCCCTCTAACACATCAGGTCCATGTCTTCTTGTTTGCACAGCTAATTCTGTGTTTACATTTGTCTTGGCTCAATTTCAACAGGCACATAGAACAAACGGTGCATGTTGACAGCCATACTCAGTATTGTGCCAGTGGAAACTGATATTTCCACACTAATCCAGCATTAACTAATTGCACTTGTAGTGCCAGCTGTGCTATAGTCATGAAGAAACTGATGTACATATTCTAAATTTTTACTGTCATACATTTACGTAATATCACTTTCACAGCAGAATTTGCATACTAACGGTAGACAAATTCAATACAGTCCCTAACTTTGCAAAGCACTACTCTCAAAGGACTTGCTGATTTGCAGCAATACTTCATTCAAAACAAAAGTGATTTATGGTGGTTCCAAGTCGTATTGATCATGGAAAAATGCAAGATACTTAACATTCATGGTTTTTCCTGTTCAATGTGATACTGATTACTGAATTGCCTCAAAACAACAATATATAACAAGTTCAGTTGTCTGATAATTTTCAGTATGCCCAACGCAGTTGTCTTTTGACAAACTAAGAAGGGCATTTTGTTAGAAGATCTTAGGGAACCAGAACCAATGAACAAAGTCCAACAAGTTCTTTGGCTGACTATTCGAGTACAAGGGGGCCTGCTACAGAGTACAGACCCCCATTTGACCAAGTTAAGTTAGCCTGCTTGTTTGCAAAGCTCCTTGTAGACTTACAAGTTGTAAAGGACAGTTACACCTAATTACTCCTGGCCACTGGCCAGCTTCAGCTAGTCTGATTAACCCACTTCGCTTGAGTAAAGCTGGATGTAAACACTGAGCTCCAACAAAGTAAACATACCATCCATGCCTGTGTGATTCAACTCAGCTGTTGTTTCCAGAAAGCATTAAGTTTAAAAGCTCCTGAGTGTAATCCCGATTAGGCTATTCACATACGTGTGAAGATCATCTGGTCAATGCATCATTTGAACTTGAAGATTAACTGGTCAATGTACCATTTGAGTTACGTCAGTCTCTTATTTAAATGTATCTTTCTATTTTACAGTTCTAACATTACAATATACTGTAGAGCTCTTGAAATTAAATACATTCTACTCAGCTACTGGATCTGCAGGGTATTTAGCTATGGCTGCTTACATTAACAGTGAGAGGTAACAATCCAATCTCAATAAAAAATACTTTTCTGAGGTTATTGAAGTAGGAGCACCACATTGTTTAAAGACATACAAGATTTAAGGCACACAATATTTCATGGATAAACTTAATCAAGCATTTGTAGCTTACTTTACGAATGCTGGCCTTTTTCTGTGGACACAAGTTGCCTACCAGTTGCTTCCAGTTTGTCTAGCATTTGCCCATGGCTAGCCACAGCTTCTAAATGTATGGCAAATAAATCAATGAAACACAAGAATTCCAACAGTTAAATTTAAATTGAAAATAGTTTCTAGTTGTTTCCATCACTCAGCAACATTTTGTTAACTGACGACCTGGTTCTCTATCACTATTATGGTTACAATGCTAAGTATGGTCTTGTGAGATCTAGCTCTTTCAACAGTTAAACAGCGTTTTTTCATAACATTACTGCCAAACCGACTTTTCCATGCTGGCATTGAGGGTGGTCACTGCTTTTTTCGTATCCCAAATTTAGACAGGAGTAACATTAATGTTGAGAGCCAAGTTTTTAGTTTTACCACCTACCCCATCATGTCCGTGTTTTGAACTCAGAGCATGCCATGCAAATGTGCTTAATATACTTTTGCTGAGGCTATTTAGAACATTATTAAAATAAAAACAGGTAGTGTTTTACCTAGCTATATTTGTATTGTATTATGTAGCCACTAGGTAGTTCCCTAATAGTCAAAGGCCAATGGTTAGGTCTATGCCACTATTGGAGTACAAGTAAGGTGGGCTACTGTGTTGATAACTTGTATAACATATTTATTCTACGAATAAATGACCTTTATTGTAGTTATGCTAACTGGAACGACAACATTAATCATGTTGTTGTTACTAGTCACTATACTATAATAGTGTACAATGTCACTATATACTGTAGACAGTGTAGTTGGAATAAGTATAAAGTATACACTGCAGGAGACTGAAGTATAGTGATAAGTATAACAGTTGTAGACAGCATTCTATCCCCGGTCCAAATAAACTTGAAGAACACCCCAGGGCCAAGCCGTACTATGTATGCAAGCAGCAAGGATGAGGATTAGCTGTGGGCGTAGCAGTAGGCAACGGCTTTGCCCTGGCCTGGGTAACGTTTGTACTAACTCACAACACGTCTCAACGACAACAGACAACTCACTGTGAGTGTGACTGTGGCAGTGTGAGTGCATTACACACTCACAAACCCATAGCCGGCAGTAACAGAAGAAATCGAATCGAAATGGAAGCACTGCGACACTAGTTCTACTCTGCTTCTTTTTCTAATTCCAAATAACCAGTACTACACGGTATACACACAAATACTATGATATTATTTATACTGAAGTAACTGTAAATATGTTATTGGTAACACGATCATCCTGAGGGTTGTAAAATAGGCGCAGCACAAATAACAAATCAACTTACACTATCGTTCATAATGTGACGTAGAACCACTTTAACTGGCGCTTGACCACGTGTGGACTTACCTGTTTATGAGTAAGAGTATTCCACCGGAACGAGTAGTTTACGCAACGAAACAAAACGTTTCTAATCGCGCGCTCCTCCTTTGGTCGGCCGATTCAATTACCGTAAAGTGGTCTCATTTCCGTTCCGAAACGTGAGTCATGGCATACGTTTCAATATTGCATATTCCTTAAATAATGATGTATTCTATGTTACTATACTAGGTAGTTAAAGTAACATTCAGTTAGTGACACAATATTTTCTAAACAGCATCATACAGAACGCTCTTGATGTGAATGCATCCAATGACATAATCATTAGCAGAACTCGATACACGTGGACGAGGTGGCCGAGTGGTTAAGGCGATGGACTGCTAATCCATTGGGGTCTCCCCGCGTGGGTTCGAATCCCATCCTCGTCGGATTTTTTGGCAATCTTCCTTTTATTTTATTATTTTGTATTAGTAATCGCAATTAAATATATAATTAAGCCAAGTGTAAATAGAAACTAAAACCAAAATGGTCAGCTGCCCTCGTATTTAACGACCGATTAAGTATAATAGCCTATAAGATGAACAGGTGAATCAATAATTAGGCAAAACCATGTTTAACAACGGATTATTTATAAATGTTTAATTATAAATTATAGTAGATAACAATGAAGATTACTAAGCCTGAGTGCAATAAAAAAAGGTTAAATGTATTACTTGTCCATATCAACAATACTGTCAATATATAGAATATATCATGCGTGGACATTATAAACTTTTACTTTAAGAAAGTGTGCAAAATTACACTGACTACCCGTAATCATCAGCAATATGAGAAACAGCTAATTTAAAAAAAAACTTAGACTGTTTATCTATAATTGTTGTCACTAGTCAAATATGAAAATGCAAATCATAAAATTGATTGGTGACAATACAAGCTGTATACTTAGTGACTTGCGTCAGCATGGCTGTCCCATTATCCAGAATATCGAGGTTTGCCTCTATAATTGATCAATGAATCTGGCACTTATTTATTGACAATTTAAAAAAGGATAAGTAAATTTAACATAGTTCTAGCCTATATGTTATAAACAATTGTGGTGCCTACATGATGGGGAATAATTGTCATCATCCGGTTAAACAGAAACAAAAGCTCTCTTTCTGGGTATACATTAATAAAATAAAAATTTGCAATTTTTTAAATACAATTATTTTGACCATAATTATTGTGTTAAATTAACGAAAGTCATGGACTAACTAGACTCGTTGATCCCCAGTCCACCATGTGGCGCCACGTCCTCATTACCCAGTTTTGTCGATTTTTTTCTGCGCATGGTTTGTGGAGCACCTCTGGGGAAAGGTTTTGAAACCAGACTAGGTGGACATACATAATGTATATTTAGACAAAACGGTAAGGATGTAACTGATGCTTATATGTCACAAATATGTGAAATTATATTATACTTTTACCCATCAGATTGCGGTCGCATGACTTCTAGTAGCCTCGATTACCCATGCTCCGTGAGGTGGCAGCACTTTTAAGGCCCTCAACTATGCCTGGGAAACTAATGCTCTGCATTTGTAACCGCCAGGGCGGCCTTGCCCCAGATTAGGGTAGAGACGCTGATTGGCTCTCAGGCCACCTATGAAATTAAAAATTAAAATAACGATATACTTTTACAAGATAATGATATTATTATAAGATAATCTTGTATTATATACAATATAAAAATTAAAATAACGATATACTTTTACAAGATAATGATATCATTATCAGATAATCTTATATTAACACGAACTAAATAGAAATACAAATTTGCAGTTGTTCAAAAAATAAAAATTACGGCTGGATTAACCAGTATCCGTGAGGTGGCAAGCAATGTTTAGATCACGGGGATAATAGTCAAAAGCCAACAGAATCACCAGACTGCCTTCTCGGTGTAGTTCCGCAGCCGACCGACAGACGGTTAAGCGGGACAAGACTTCTAGGCGATACATGTGTTAAAAATGAGGTCTACTCATCCGATAGCCTATTTGTTAAGATATGTTCCCAACAAAATAAAAGTATGTTGCATAACTATTTGCCCATTCACCACTGCGCGGCCATGGTGGAGTACCGTGACGAAGGGGAAAAGACACCCCACCACTAGCTCATTGATATTCTCTCGTGAGATGGAGCCACAATCGATGGAACGCAAACAAAAGGAATACATAATCTGTGTATACTATACGGTCTAACCTGCTTGATTGCAGAATGCAGATGAACAGTGTTTAAACGTTTTGTTATAAGATATAACATTTCAAATCTATAATAGATTCGCCATTCCCCGAACGTCCGAAAGTATTGTTGATAAGTGACGTCACATTACGTGAACATTTCCGCCGCTAAGGCGCACGAGAACGAGTCTGATTTAATATATCTAGGAGCGTATATAAACCGTTCGAATGTATGGTATCCTTTTGAGAAGAGACGCTGTAGCCTAGTAAGTTCTAATTTTAATTACCTGTAGATGTGTATGTTTCAGAAGTGAGCGCAGCCATGTGGCGGTAACAGTCTGCGTGCGAAATAAGACGATTACGAGGGCGAAAGACGACTCTGGTCTGCCGAGCTGCCTACAATTTGCGGTGAGTACTAGATGAAGACGTGCCTTGGCTTTCATCCGATTTTTTCGATTACTGTACTGGTTTGTGTTCTGAAACTTCAACATGGTCGCTCTTTTGTTCCACCGATTGGAAGATGTGCAAGAAGCGCTAAGGGTCTCGCTCGAGAAGCAAATACATAGGGCGAACACAGACGGCACGCAACTTCAAGCGTCGGCCGCGCAACACTCTTGCACTCCGAACAACTGTGTGGTAAGATCACTTTAGTTTCGTACCAGTTCCGAGCGACAGCCGGTCGTGACGCTTCTTCTGCACACAACTTTACAGGAATGTCTTCGTGTGTGGCGTCCGATTAGTTTCTGTGAGGAGGGCCAGCGTCCCGCAAGGGGCTTGACTGTATAGGTAAGACCTTCTCGCGTATGCTGTCCTAGTATACGTGGGCAGTGCCGGCGCGTTTTACACGCATCTGACCGTGAGGTAAGAACTGCCCGCTGTGCTGTCTTAGTGTATGTCGGGAGATCCCCAAGGTCTCCCGTGTGCTGTCTGAATTCCGCAGTAGTTGCTTCTGGTGTTTTCATTCTTGCTTGTAAAACCTTCACTAACATCACGCGTCCACAAGTTGCCAATTCACTAGTATTGTGTCATGATCGAGTGTACTGCCGGAGGAACAACAACAGTCAACATCAAGTCTTTCACAAACGTCGGTTTCAAAGTCCAGAACACCTTGACATTTGGCGTTCGCTCATCACAACCACTCCAACCGCATCTGCGTTAGATTGTTTACGAGATAACAATAAACTAACGACATGGCATCGCTGGCCTTAATATTCTTTCTCTTTCGTGAGATGCAGGCACAATAGATAGAACGACACACATCGGTATACACGGATTGGTAAATTCTAATAACTCTAATATGCTTGATAGTTTCGAGCATTTTAATTTTTTGAAAAGCTTTATTTAAAGAGACAATACGGTATTATTATTATTATTATTATTATTATTATTATTATTATTATTATTATTATTATTATTATTATTATTATTTATTATTATTATTATTATTATTATTATTATTATTATTATTATAATTATAATAATAATAATAATTATTATTATTATTATTATTATTATTATTATTATTATTATTATTATTATTATTATTATTATTATTATTATGTTATATTGATTGAATATATCTACAATCTGCGGAACCAAAACAACGAAATGTATTGATCATGTCCTGATTGGAAGAGGTTCGAAATTGTTTGTGTATGTTTTGCGTAATAATTATTCTGGACATAGCACACGACCTGAATGTCAATAGCCGTGCGATAATATTTGTGTCCACTATTCTGCATTGTCATTTTAAGGAAAGAAATGACAATGTCTGTTAGCGATGCTTCCATTGCATCATTTGGCATTCGCTTCCAAATTGCATTGGCTTGCAAACTAATATTACTACATTGCTGTATACATCGAACGACACATTTGTAGATGGAATTATTATATTAAAGATGATATCATTATCTTTATAACGACATTGAACAAAATAAATGTGTTGAACCTATGGAACCCGCTTGGAAAAAAATTGTACAATCACCCCAGTTGGTTACCTTCTTTTTCCATTTAAGGATCATCGGTCAAGTAGCTGATCATTATTGTAATGTCATTGGTTCTCAGAGTTGCCCTTCGCAATTTATCAGTCCCATCTGCCCTAAAAGTAAAACTGGCGAGTGTGTATGACTTCGTCTGAACATAGTTCCTGTTTTAGACGCCTGTGTTTCCATGCAGAGGCAGACCAGTGAAGTCCTGGCTGGACAATATTAAAGACTGGATGAAACAGCCCACTGCCCGGTTGCTGCGCGTGGTGCAAGACCGACAGCGCTGGCGCATCATGGTTGCGAAGGCATCCACCGTGTCACCCCAACGAGTGTCTACGAGGCTCACGGGATGGAAGAAGAAGAGGTTTCCGTGCCGCCTGTGTATGTTAGTCAAGTTGCCATAATGATGACCTTGCAATGTTAACTACTGTACACTTTTTTATGGAAATGTATTTTATATAGTTAGGTGAGCAAAATTAGCTTGGTTGCACCTTGTGCAACCTTGAGCATTTCTCAGAATTCAAGATGGCGGTCTCGGCCATGTTAAATTTCGGCAAATTTTCAACCTTTGATCTCGATGACATAGAGGGTCGTGTAATACCTCTTTTTAAAGGTTTTCCAGGATGGGGAGTCCATTTCTGAAGTTATATTTTGCATATGGGGTCAATGTCAAGGTCAAATCAGAGGTCAAAAATCAAACTTACTTGTACAACCTTTAGCATTACTCAAAATATTAACGAAATAAAACATATGTGAATTTGTATTTATTTGTCAGCCATTTCGATATGCAAGTATATACACTGTATATAACAAGGAAATAAAGAATATATTTATTCATCATCGACACTTGTCTTCGATATCCAACTGCTTGCTGATGAAAGGACTACAGCAGATGTCTCCTCCCTCGTATTTGCAGTAGTCCGTGCGTGAAAGGCCTGCGCTGTTGCTGCTGCAGCGTGTGCACTGCATGCCTTGCACTCTGCAGTGCAGCTACAGCTAACTACACCAAGGAGTGTTTGGGGAGCAACTGGCGCTATTGAGACGGCCGGTGTGATGGCGGAGCCTTCGATATTCCAACCAAAGTTGGCAATATTTCGAGCTTCTACAGGTGGATCACGTTGGTCCGCGACCTTCCACAGTAGCATCTTCGTTGTTGTACATCCCTTCTGTACGTAGAGGGGTAAGAAGAATGTCTATGCTGTCTCCTGGAGCTGAGCGTGGATCGCGCCAGGTTGTCCGAGCACTTGATCGAGACCTGGTATATCTATCTCTAGGAGCTTGAGCGCTGACTTTTTTGTTCCTTTTCCAAAGGGGTATGACACTGTATCTCAGTTTGATAGTGCGTGGATACCAAGAGGTTGACTGCACTTTTTGGGGCCTAACCGCTGAACAGTTTCGTTGATGTCCAAGATATCGCCATTCCACTTTTCCATTCGAATCTTGGCGACAAAGCGCATCCTTGATGTCCAATACATCAAGAGAACGAAGACACCGGTATCATCACTGAGGATTCGGATGGTCTGGGCGCCTACTGCCACCGCTTTCAGCATGTAGCTGCAGAGAGTGACGTCTGCATGTCGACGAGTTGGATGTTGTGTGGCAGGGGATAGCTGCATAGAATGTTGTTAAGCAGATCCTTGTGTTTGGGGTTAAACGTACTTCGTTGGCTCTTCCTCTTCTCGTCCGCTCATGGTCCTTTGCGCTGGTAGCATCTTGTTCATATATGTTGAACAGAATGATTTTCTTGGAGACAGGAGGATAGTGGGCCAGTCGAGTGCCGAAGCTTACAGTCAGGTCTCCTGTAGTCTCGGAGACTGGCCAAATGACGTGATACAGAACCTGGCCGGCATC
Source organism: Ridgeia piscesae (assembly GCA_025642075.2). Taxonomy (NCBI): domain Eukaryota; kingdom Metazoa; phylum Annelida; class Polychaeta; order Sabellida; family Siboglinidae; genus Ridgeia; species Ridgeia piscesae. Next base: position 279,749 of record JAODUO010000360.1, on the reverse strand, counting down.
AACCAGCACCACGTCTGGAGCACATGGAGTCGTAACAGAGACACTGAGAGATTTGACGAGCACGGCTTTGTCACCCTTCCTCAAGCAGCCGTACTCATCGATCAAGGCCGGAGGGACTGGACTCAGTTCAAACTGGAAGACATCGGCTATATCAACGCTGCGCTGTTGCCGCACGACTAACAGCCGACTGAACAGCGTCACGACGTCGTATATGGCCTTCCCCTTGACAATGAATGCCTTCTTGAGCAACTCTATTGTTTTGACCTTCTTCTTTATTGTCTTGTGGAATTCACTGCTTAGCGAAGCGGAGATCTGCCTGCTCTGCTCACTCCCGATGGCTAATGCGTTCTGAACATTCACTGTGTCTGGCACTACTTGGCCATTACAGATGCTATAGACACCTGGTTGCTGATCATTGAGGGGGTGACTGTACTTCTCCAGTTCCGCCGTGATCTGCTTCCGCTCGGTCTCGTCCAGTCTCCTTCTTCCCTCTCCTTCCTCCTTGTGCTTATTCTTCTCCTCCCCATATACTTCACCGTGTGGCTTCAGCTCCTCCCCAGCTTCATTGTACATATGTTCCATGGCGATGTCAAGGTGGGCGCACAAACTGAAACTATTCACACACACAACCACTTGCTCGGGACTCGTTGAAATGCCCTTCATACCCCAATCCGAGTGCCGACAGACGTGTGCACCTGCCAGTAGGTCCTCCTTGGCACACTGGGGAAGATGCTCCATCTGTCGCACATACCAGCTCAGGTAGCGGGCATAATTGAAACAAAGTCACTACATTGAGACTTCAACAACCTTTTGGAAACACCAGTGTCAGTTAGTGTAGACGTTTCCTTTTTCCTGTTTCCCTGTTCATTTTTCTACTCCTCGAAGTATAGCTACACTAACATGATTTGTGAGCTAGAATATAACTTCCAGACAGAGTTATGTGCAGTTCGTCATGCTTCACTTTGCTTGTAGCGACGATTTTCTGCACAGCCACGATCTTGAATGTTTGTAGCGCTCCACTGGCGTGACATGAACTAATCAGGCACTTCTCTTCAGAAGACATGATGAGTGTGACGGCCTTAAAGGTCTTAAACCACTGATTGCAAAGCTTGGTGAGTGCGTGCATGGTGGAAATTTGCGGGTTTAATGAAATCCGACCCATTTCTCAACCTGCAAAACTTCATATGATACCCAGGACCTACCTACATGTAGACATATAACACATACATGTACCTATCATCCATCCTAGTCAACCCTGACATTCTGGAATAGGTAGGTAATGAACCACATCTAATCGGTCAATAGAGGTGATTGTTTACTGTTTTTAGGTCAAATTAGACCTTTGACCTCTGGTGTGACCTTGACTTTGACCCCGTATCCAACAATTACTCCAGAAATGGACTCCCCATCCTGGAAAACCCTTATAAAGAGGTATTACACGACCTTCTATGTCATCGAGATCAAAGTTTGAAAATTTGCTGAAATTTAAGATGGCCGAGACCGCCATTTTGAATTCTGAGAAATGCTCAAGGTTGCACAAGGTGCAACCAAGCTAATTTTGCTCTCCTAACTATATAAAATACAGTTCCATAAAAAAAGTTTACAGTAATTTACATTGCAGGGTCTCATATAGTAAATATGAGAGCGGCAACTTGACTATGTGTGCGTGCGTGCGTGCGTGCGTGCGTGCGTGTGGGTGTGCGTGCGTGCGTGTGTGTGTGCCTGCGTGCATGCATGCATGTGTGTGTGTCTGCGTGCGTACATGCGTGTATGTGTGTGCATGCGCGCGTGTGTGTGTGTGTGAGTGTGTGTGTGTGTGTGTGTGTGTGTGCGTGCGTGCGTGCGTGCGTGTGCGTGCGTGTGTGTGTGTGTGTGCGTGCGTGCGTGCGTGCGTGTGGGTGGGTGGGTGGGTGTGCGTGCGTGTGGGTGGGTGTGCGTGCGTGCGTGCGTGCGTGTGTGTATGCAAGCATTTACATTACAAAATAATAACATCTGCAATTGTTGCTCTGATGGTAATTCAGATTACACGACAATGTTCTGTCGATGTTTTAGTGACACTTACACTGCCAGTTCGATTAATCACCGTTGCACTAAGTCGCGTCTTGACACACACATTGCAACGAATGTCTACTTCTGCAGGGTCTACTTCAACCTGCGACCAGCCGGCCAATTGCGCTCGCGAAGCTATTTTATGCGACCCTCAAACTAATAGCAAGATTGCAAACAACGCGACCGGTGAGATGAAACAC